>CM071941.1:602500-730000 GCA_036784905.1 Acrossocheilus fasciatus
GGTTATGGACACCACTAGTGTTATTTAAATACTTTTTTAAAAATAATATTTAAAATTTTATTGATTTATTTTATTTAAATTGTTTTTATTTATTTATTATTTTTATATTTTTAGTTTTCATTTTATTTTAATTTTAATTTTTTAATTTCCCTATATGTTTTTGAAGGTTTTAATATTTTATAATATTTTTCTTTAGGTTCAATTTATTTTTATTTTATAGTTTAAGTGTTAATTTATTTCCGGTTAGTAATTTCAGTGCTTCAATTTATTTTAGGCAACATTTCTAATTTTCATTTAGTTTTAATTCTAGTTTACTTTTTAATTTAGTTGTTTTTATTAGTATTTTTTCAATATTTATCTTTATATATAATTTAAAGTATTTTGGTTTCAGTTCAGTTTTAGTTTTTAAGTTAGTAATTTTAGTGCTTCAGTTTATTTCAGTTACTTGTCATTTCTAATCTTCCTTTGGTTTATGTTTTTCATCTAATATTTATTTTTTATTTAACAAAAATTATGTTTTTAATTGTAGTTAATTATGCCAACCCTGGTGAATGCTTATCATTGTTATGGAGAGCACCAGTATTATTTTTATATTAAAAAAAAAAAAAAAAAAGTTTTATCTTTTACTATTATTTTTTAAAAATAATATTTTGAATTTGCTTTTATTTTTGTATTTTTAGTTTATTTTAATTATAGTTTAATTATTAGGCATTTTGTTTTGTTTTAATCATTTTTATTATTTATTTAGTTTTAGTTATTTATTTCCATTTAGTAATTTTAGTGCTCATTTAATTTTTAGCACAATTTATTTCATCTAATGTTTTATATAAATCTAGAATATAGAAATTAGGCCTTGAATATGTATGAATTTAGCAAAAGATGCAACATTTCCTGTTTTTCACCCATCTTAGTCTTACAAGCACAAAATGCTTTTTCAGAAGTATTTTCAATTTTAATACATTTTAATTTTAACGTCATCTATTTCAGCTTTATCTCAATTTAAAAATGTTTTTGACAGTTTTAGTTCTTGATAATAACCCTATAGTGAGTGCTTGTCCTGTTTCAGACAGCTTAAGTAAATATGGTGTCGATTTAATGTTAATTTGGTGTGATTAATTATGGAAAAAATGGCATTAAAATGATTAACGCATGAAATGGGGTTTTTTAACTAATCAAGTGAGTGAGTGAATGATTCAGTCACTCATTCATAAAGACAGTTGTGTGATTAATTTCTGATCAAATCTGTGGTTTTAATGACTGATTTGACAGTCATTTTCTTCATTTCTGAATTAATTCGTAGTTTTGTGCAAATCGAGTGAGTGAATGATTCAGTAATCAAATCAGCCATTTAAACAAATCAGTTAAATAAATTATTCATTGACTCGCTTATTAAGACATTGATTCGCCACCAACTGGTGCTTTTACTTTTATATTTAAAGTATAATTTAATTTTTAAATTTTTTTTTTTCATGTTTTGATGTTCATTTAAAAAACACTTTGTTATCATTTTATGCAATGTTGAATCAAAATATAATATGTCATGCTTTTCTCATGTAACACAATATTGTACATAATAAATATACACAGCACACATACATATATTACGTAAACAAAAACTTTTATTTTGGATGTGATTAATTGCGATTAATTGTTTGACAGCACTAAATGAATTAGATTAAAACATTTTAATAGCTTGACAGCCCTAATGTGAATACATGTCAGTTCAATTTAAAGTCTAGAGGAATCACAAATGATTCAGAGTTGATGAACTGATTCATTTGAATCTTTTGGCTGGGTATGCAGCTAAAAAGCGTCACCTGATGGATCTTTCTGTGCTGATTGGTCTGCTGTCTTATGATTGACAGAAAGCAGACCTGGCCGTGGCTCCGCTGACCATCACATACGTCCGAGAGAAGGTGATTGACTTCTCCAAACCCTTCATGACCCTGGGCATCAGCATCCTCTACCGCAAACCCAACGGCACCAACCCCGGCGTCTTCTCCTTCCTCAACCCTCTGTCCCCTGATATCTGGATGTATATTCTACTGGCTTGCTTGGGTGTCAGTTGTGTGCTGTTTGTCATAGCCAGGTAACATGTGACCTTCGCGCGCGTGTTTGACCATTCGTCCGTCTTCATCCTCGCTCTCAGGAAACGCGGCCATTTGTGCCTGAAAATCTCTGCAATTTAATAAAATTACAATAAGAAGAAAAAATGAACAACCCATAACATTATCCTAACCCTAACCCTAAATACCCAGGTTAAAAAAAAGTACATTTGCATATTGTACTTAAAGTGCTCTATTTTCACGTACTAATTTTGTACTTAATATACTAAAAATGATTCTTTAGTACTTCTTAAGATAAACTTAGTGTACTCAACTGTGCTATTTTGGGACACCATGAATATGAACTAAAATGCGCTTTTAACATACTATTTCTGTATTTAAAAAATGTATTTAGTCACCATTTGTAGTGGACTAGTGTATGAAAGATGGTTTTAAGTGCACTACAAGTGGTAATTAAATACAGAGAAACTATGTTAAAAGTGCATTTTAGTTCATATTCTTGGTGTCCCAAAATAGCACAGCTGAGTACACTTAGATGATCTTAAGATTATCTTCTAGTGTCTAAATACATAAGAAACAACAACGGAGTGTCTTTAAAAGCCCTCTTTTGTGCGGAACTACTTCCTTCTGCTACGGATTCAATCTAAAGTTGAGAGTTTAACAGCTGAGCCCAAGCCTCCGTTACTAATTCCAAAACGTCACTTTAGAACTAGTAACGAAGGAACACTGAGTTGCATTACTGTATTACTGTATTATAAGTGGTGTATTATGTGTAGTAGAGCATTATGAGAGACAGATTGACTGAGCGAATGTGATTACCTTCATTCATTCTTCAGATCAGTCTCATATTCACAATAAACCATTAGTTTGAATGTCCACTGAAGAAAGCGATATCTTTTATCCTTTCCTCTGTTAAGGGTGATTTCTGATCACCGCGCTGCATCTTACAAGCTGTTGTTTAAAGTAAAAATAGCTTGCTTGTTTCAGTCCTGTTTCAGTCTCTTTCAATTATAAAAGTCTTTACTGCTGACTCACTCATGAAACGGTCTCTTGTCGCCATCTAATGGCGGAACAATGTAACTAAACACAGACCGCTTCTCAATACCAAATCATATTATTAAATACTACCATTTATAAAAAAATATATATATTATTTTGAATAATAATATTTAATAAACAACAACAGTCATCATAAAAGTTACTAGGCAATTCAGTCAAAAGTACAAAGGCAGCGCTCTGATATACAGCATTGAAGTTATATAAAACATAACGTGATGAGATTTTGCCCTCTGCCAAAACTATTTTCTCTGGAACAAATAACAGATTAATGAGATCAAACACTGCCTGTTATATTTACCCAAAACTAATTATATCTCATGTTTAACAACTATAGAGACGTCAGAGCCAGCGGCAGATTCCAGAAGATCTGGCCGAGGTGAGGCTGCTCTCAAAAAATTCAGTATTTACAAAATATAAATAACACTGCACCACAGTAAACAGTTCTGTATTTAGTGGCAAGAAAAAAATCTGTAAAAACTAAATTCTGATCATCACTTATTCCTTCCATATTGGACTTAATTGAGCTTGAAATATTGAGCTCGAGTGTAAATATAATAAAATACAAATTTCAATAAAAGCAAGAATTTATTGTGCATTAAAATGCAGTGATGTCTGAGAACATGCAATAGGTTGATATTCTGTGGGAACTGATAAAATGTTTAATTTTTACAATTAAAAACAGTCAAATCAAACGATGTGATTAGGTTCAGTATGCTGTAAATTCTCCAGAATATAGAGACGAATGGCAGCGTTTCCTGATCGTGTGTCTGTGATGTTCTGTTGACACATAATTACTTTCTCAGTTACTTCCCCTTCTTCCTCTCTAATATCTGTCTCACTGTAATATCTCTCTGTCCTGCTTTAATATCTCTCTCAGCGTTTATGGCCACGTCTCACAGGAGTCTCCAGACTCAGTTGTATTAATTGGAAATCCTCAGAAATCAATCAGGCTCCGTTTACGGAGCAGGAACGGCTCTGAATCAAATGAACAAGTGCTGATGTAAAGCATTTGTTTAAGCTCGGCGTCGATGTTTAATGTTACCGGCCACATGATACGAAAGAAAAGCCACGACTGTCACCTAAGTTAGATTGGAATATGCACAGTGAGTGTGATTGTGAGGCATTCTGGGTAAGTGTTCTGGATGATTTCAGCGTAATCGTGTTTCCGCTCACGGTGTCTTCTTCTGCTCTATAATTGGAATATTGACATTTCAACTGCTGTATTGATTAGAAAAGCCCCAATTTACCTCTAAACACACAGAAGAGATTTTACAAATCCCAGAACGCACATAGAGATGTTCCTCAAGCTCTGCACAAACACACACATGCGGTCGGCTTCATTCAGCGTTCAATAATCAGTCACATACATTTATATACACTTGATTTGTCACGCAGAATTAATGCAAAATATCACATATTTGATAATCATTTTACGGCATAACTTTGATTCATATCATTCAGAATTTTATTATTCTTATTTTTTCTTCTTATAAAAATAAATGTTCTTTATTGGCATCTATGACTGCATTAAGAACCTTTAACATCCACTGAACCTTTTATTGCACTAAAGGTTCTTTATAATAGAAAACGTTTTCATTAAAATGAATAATAAAATATATATAAAATATTAATATTATTGCACCATGCCACATTATTTAAATTTAGTGGCAAGAAAATATATATAGAATATAAATAGAGTTTTACCACATGACATTATTTAGTCAATATTTAATGACAAGAAAAATAAAATATTAGTAAAATAAAAAAAAAAAAGGCAACATTTATTTACAGTCAAATATTTTTATATTTGGTGACAAGAAAATTAAATATATATAGCTCAAATATTTACCTACATATTGGTGAATTTTGCCTAAACGTGCATACGCACGTACACACACACACACACACACACACACACACACACACACACACACACACACACACACACACACACACACACACACACACACACACACACACATTTTATTATTCTGAACATGAGCTCTTGTGTGATGATACTTCTGCTGTGACCTTACCTGCCAGATACAGTCTGGGAACTAGAATTACACATACACGCACGCACACACACACACACACACACACACACACACACACACACACACATACACACATACGCACACACACACACACACACACACACACACACACACACACACACACACACACACACACACACACACACACACACACACACAGAGAAAGACACACAAAACCAGGTTTCAAACCTTGTTTGACTAAAAACAGCACCAGTAGATCAGAAAACACAGAGTTATTGTGTCTTTAACGCCTCGTTGATGTCCTTATCTGTGGTGATCAGAGAACAATGTAAATGTGGCTGTTTATCAGCAGATATCAGCAGAATCCAAGCAGAATGTGTTAATACTTGATTACTGTATTCAGCTGGTGATGTCATGAACGGCAGATTGATGGTTGGATTTTGGATATACATAATCTACTCAGATGAAAAAGTGCCACAAATGCTTTACAATCAATCGTCTGTGTTTAAGGCAAGACACTACCGGTGAATATTGTTAAAATGTTGAACTAATAAATGTCACTGCTCACCCAGTTGATTAATAGCAGTACATTAAAATAATTATTTGGTACTACAGGTTATCTGAAATGTTATATTTAAATTAATAAATTAAATATGCACTACTTTGCATACATTTTCAAAACTTAATGGGAACATTGGATAAAACCAGATCCATAATTGTTTGATTTTATTGACAGAAAATACTGTCAGCATACAGAAAAATCCATTTTCACTATGTTTTTAGGAGCAAAATGTATAAATCAGTGTGTTTTATATACGAACAAACCCCACAGTAAAAACCTTCAGAATATACACGGCTGCTCAAACGTTTGGGGTCAGTACATTTTTCTTTTCTTTTTTTTTTAAAGAAATGAACACTTTTATTCAGGAGGGATGTGTTAAATTAATAAAAAGTCATAGTAAAGACTTCTATTGTTAGAAAAGATTTCTATTGTGAACAAATGTTGCTCTTTTTAGCTGCACAACGGTTTGAACATTGATAATAAATCAGCATATTATTATGATTTCTGAAGATCATGTGACGCTGAAGACTGGAGAAATGATGCTGAAAATACAGCGCTGCGTCACAGAAATAAATTCTGTTTTAAAGTATATTAAAATAGGAAACCGATATTAGAAATTGCAAAAAGATTTCACAATATTACTGTTTTTCCTGTATTAAATACAGCCTTGATGAGCAGAAGAGACTCCCTTAAAAACATTAAAAATCATACTGATCCCAAACTTTTGAGCAGCAGTGTATATAGAAATAAAACTAAGTTTTGGTGAATGTAAGTGCTGCTGAAGTGGAGATAAATACTTTTTGGTTTGGTGTCCTTGTTACAGCGTAATTATACATATAAGTACCGAATAATATTAATTAACTACAAAAACTCACCGGTTTTGCCTGTAATGTCTTGCCTTTAGTGTCTTAATGTTGTTCTCAGTGTTGATGAGTGTGTGTTTATGTGAGAGATACTGTGTGTGTGTGTGTGTGTGTGTGTGTGTGTGTGTGTGTGTGTGCTGTGGCAGTGAATGCATCAGTCTGTGCTCTTGTTCTGCACTCAGGTTCAGTCCGTACGAGTGGTATAACCCTCATCCCTGTAACCCAGAGTCAGACGTGGTGGAGAATAACTTCACGCTGTTAAACAGCTTCTGGTTCGGCGTCGGCGCTCTCATGCGTCAAGGTGAGTTTGTTATCGTCTCAGTGCCTCCTGCTGGAGCACAGCTGCTACTGATCCATACCCACACTTCAGAGACGTCACGGAAACCATATTAATATAATAATCAGATATTACATGTGTGACCCTGAAGCACAAAACCAGTCATAAGGGTCGATTTTTTGAAACTGAGATTTATGCATCATCTGAAAGCTGAATAAATAATCTTTCCATTGATGTGTGGTTAGTTAGGATCGGACAATATTTGGCTGAAATCTGGAATCTGAGGGAGCAAAAAAATCTAAATATTGAAAAAAACCACCTTTAAACTTGTTCAAATGAAGTTCTTAGCAATGCATATTACTAATCAAAAATGAAGTTTTGATATATTTACGGTAGGACATTTACTAAATATCTTCATGGAACATGATCTTAATATCCTAATGATTTTTGGCATAAAAGAAAAATGAATAATTTTGACTCATACAGTGTATTGTTGTCTATTGCTGCAGATACAGCTGTGCTGCTTATGACTGCTGCTGTGCTGCAGGGTCACGTATAATTTGGTAGAAAAAACAAAGGTGTTGCAGGTTTTATTGGTGCAAAGATGAGTGGTGGTGATATTTATTTTGTACAACATTCGCAACTGCTTTTTATCACTTAATTACAAGCACCGCAAATCAAATTAGTGTCATGTAATAGAGACCACTGAACAGACATTTAGAAGTTGATTTTAAAATGCAATGATTTCTAAAAGATCATGTGGCTGGAGTAATGATGCTATAAATTCAGCTTTGAAATCACAGGAATAAATTACATTTTAAAATATATTCAAATAGAAAGCAGTTATTTTAAATAGTAAAAATATTTCAGAATATTACTGTTTTTGCTGCACTTTGGATCAAATAAATGCAGGCTCGGTGAGCAGAAGAGACTTCTTAAAAAACATTAAAAATCTTACTGTTCAGAAAGGTTTGACTGGTAGCGTAAATGATGGAAATAGTGACTCAGCTTGGTCCAGAAGGGTTCATCTGTTGATTGATGGTCCTCAGGGTCGGAGCTGATGCCCAAGGCTCTGTCCACCAGGATCGTGGGAGGAATCTGGTGGTTCTTCACCCTCATCATCATTTCGTCCTACACCGCAAACCTGGCCGCCTTCCTGACGGTGGAGCGCATGGAGTCACCCATCGACTCGGCCGACGATCTGGCCAAGCAAACCAAGATCCTGTACGGCGTGGTGGAGGACGGCGCCACCATGACCTTCTTTAAGGTACTGCAGGCGTCCTCAATCTGCTTTTCACCTCAGATCACCTCTACAGCGCTTTATACAGTACAGATGTTTCAAAGCAGCTTCACGGGAACAAAGAGGAAAATAACAGTGTTAATGTTGCATGAAGTCAACAGAGTCATTATTAAGAATGATTCAGTTCAGTTTTGATTCAGTTCAGTTCAATAAACGGGAAAATAACCGTGATAATATTCTAAAATACATCAGGTATTAAACAAATGAACTTTTAGGCTATAAATCATCTCTACAGGAGACAATAGAGTCATTATTCAGAATGATTCATTATTGAGTTATGAAACTGATTCAGTTTCAGCTAAAGCAGTTCTACAGAAGACAGTTTGATTCAATTTAGTTCAATAAACAGGAAAATATTTAATGTTACAAAAATTATTACGAAATAAATTAATTACAGCTGTAAAGTAGCTCTACAAAAGACAATAGTGCCATTATTCAAGTCAGTTTAGTTTCAATGTACTGATTGTACAGAAAACAATCCAGCTCAGTATTGATTCAGTTCAGTTCAACAACAGTGCTAATGTTGTAAAATTAATCAGTTATGAAACAAATTCATTTTTATGGTATAAAGTCACCTTTCACCTTTTTTTATGTAGCGCTTTACACATTACTGATTGTGTCAAAGATTTGAATAATAGAAGCGTATTAGTGTGTTATGTGTACGCCAGGGTAAAGAGATGGGTCTTTAATCTAGATTTAAACTGACAGAGTGTGTCTGCCTCCCGAACAGTGTTAGGTAGATTGTTCCAGAGTTTGGGTGCTAAATAGGAAAAGGATCTGCCGCCCGCAGTCGATTTTGATATTCTAGGTATTATCAAACGGCCAGAGTTTTGAGAACGCAGCGGACGTGGAGGACTATAATGCGATAAGAGCTCGCTCAAGTACTGAGGAGCTAAACCATTCAGTGCTTTATAAGTAATTAACAAGATTTTAAAATCTATCCGATGTTTGATAGGGAGCCAGTGCAGTGTTGACAGAACCGGGCTAATATGGTCATATTTCCTGGTTCTAGTAAGGACTCTAGCTGCTGCATTTTGGACCAACTGTAGTTTGCTGATCAAGCCTGCAGAACAACCACCCAATAAAGCATTACAATAATCTAACCTTGAGGTCATAAACGCATGAACTAACATTTCTGCATTTGACGTTGAGAGCATAGGTCGTAATTTAGATATGTTTTTGAGATGAAAAAACGCAGTTTTGCAGATGCTAGAAACATGGCTTTCAAATGAAAGATTGCTATCGAACAGCACACCTAGGTTCCTGACTGATGAAGAAGAATTGACAGAGCAGCCATCAAGTGTTAGATAATGTTCTAGGTTATTACATGTGGGGTTTTTAGGTCCGATAACTAACACCTCTGTTTTTTCAGAATTTAGCAGTAAAAAATTACTCGTCATCTAGTTTTTTTATATCAACTACGCATTCCGTTATTTTTGCAAATTGGTGTGTTTCATCAGGATACAAAGAAATATAGAGCTGAGTATCATCAGCATAACAGTGGAAGCTAACACCATGTCTCCTGATAATATCTCCCAAGGGTAACATGTAAAGCGTGAAAAGTAACGGCCCTAGTACTGAGCCTTGAGGTACTCCATACTGCACTTGTGATCGATATGATACCTCTTCATTCACTGCTACGAACTGATGGCGGTCAGATAAGTATGATTTGAACCATGCTAAGGCGCTTCCACTAATGCCAACAAAGTTTTCTAGTTTATTCAAAAGAATGTTGTGGTCGATAGTGTCGAACGCAGCGCTAAGATCCAGTAGAACTAATAAAGAGATACAACCACGATCAGATGATAGAAGCAGGTCATTTGTAACTCTAACGAGAGCAGTCTCAGTACTATTAAACGGTCTAAATCCTGACTGGAAAACCTCATAGATACCAATTTTCTCTAAAAAGGAACATAGTAGTAAGTATACTACCTTTTCTAGTATCTTTGACAGAAAAGGGAGATTCGAGATTGTTCTGTAATTAACTAATTCTTTTGGGTGAATTTGTGGTTTTTTAATGAGAGGCTTAATAACAGCCAGTTTGAAGGTTTTTGGGACATCAACCAAGATAAATTAGCTCTACAGAAGACAACAGAGTCATTATTCAGAATGATTCAGTTCAAATTTCATCAGCTATGAAACTGCTTCTGTTTCAGCTAAAGCAGCTCATTACGCAACTCATAGTTTCGTTCTCATCTGATATCAGTGCAGTCAAATCAATATTTCTGATTATTAGTCTTTTCAGTTGAATTCCTGTCCGGTTGTATCCTAACCTCTCTGTCTCCACTGCAGAAAAGCAAGATCTCGACGTACGATAAGATGTGGGAGTTCATGAACAGCCGGCGTCAGTCGGTGATAGTGAAGAGCGTGGAGGAGGGTATCCATCGTGTGCTGACGTCTGACTACGCCTTCCTGATGGAGTCCACCGCCATCGAGTTCGTCACGCAGCGCAACTGCAACCTGACGCAGATCGGCGGGCTGATCGACTCCAAGGCGTACGGCGTGGGGACACCCATGGGTAAAACAGGGCCCTATGAAACCCGTTTCATTTTTTCCCAAATTCCGTTTTTTCCATTTTAATTTTTCTGCATTCCGTTTTTTTCCGTTTAAATTTTCTCGACTCCTTTTTGGTGGTTAGATTCAATTTTATTCATCAAAAATAAATGTCTAATCATCATGTCTAATTAATTAAAATCATGAAACTTATAAAAACACACATTTACATTGTCAGTAGTCAGACATTCACGCTTATACCTGCACAACAACATGATCTAAGCATCAGCATCCCATCATTATAAACCTGTCGCCATGGAGATCTGTAACAGATGATGAAGAGCTGACTGATTTCTCCCGTAGAAACATATGAGTGTTTATTTAGAGTGATTTTCAGTGGGCTATCATTGAGATAATATAATATAATATTTAAATTTTTTGATGTCATTTTAATTTTATTTAATTAATGTTTTAGTCATTTTTGTGTTAGGTTTTTATATGCCCATAAAATTTGCATTCATTTTAATTTTTAGTTATTTAAAACAACAATGTTTAATGTTTTAGTTTATTTTATTTCAAGTAACGAAAATGTTTTATTGTGGTTTTAGTTTTAGTTAATGAAAATATAATTTTTGGATGTACTATCATTAACAGTTACTCTTGCTATTATTAGTATTTTATTATTATTTTATCCAAAGCAGTGATGAAGCAAGAAACAAGATCCCCTTAAATTTACAATTAGTCATTAAACTAATATTTTCTACTTTAAATATGGAACATATAAAAATAAATATATTGAAGTGTAATTAATGCAAATTAAATGATAAAACAAGTCTCACATCTTGAGCCAGATGGGACACGTTAAATTATTTCATGAAAAAAGGAGGAAAATAATAAAGGAAAATTAGTATTTTATTATTTGCAACAGTAAGATGTCATTAGGCTTCATTTACTATATTTATATCAGTCTTCGCCATAAGATTCATATCATTATTTATTAAATGTAAAAATATTTATTAAACCAAAAAATTAAAACTCTCTCATCATTCACTCATGATTGCTTTTAAATGGAAAATAGAAAGATAATTTTTGAGGAATCTTAATAAAAATTTTTTTTAGTTTTTTTGGGGAGCTCTATAGATGTGTTTTCAAAGATAAAGCACATAAAACCTGTCCGTCTCCTCCTCCTCCTGTCGGTTCTTCTGGTGAGCATCTGTAGTAGTTTCATTTCCCACGAGTCTCCTCTTCTCTTCTGAAGGAGACAGCAGAGGATCTGTGCGCTTTATAGAAATCTGAGCGCAGTTCTGTGGGGGAGGAGGGAATAAAAAGGGAAATATTTATCCATCTTTATCTGCACAAATCCTCCGTGTTTCTGCCTCCCATCTGTGTAATCCTGTTATCCGCACACACACGTCATTCAGAATAACAGGCCTTCAGTTGAGACGAGTGACTCATTCTGCGAGATGCTGCTGATCCACTGGAGGACTAAATACATATTCCTGGAATAACACCAGTGCTTTATGACAGAATACAGCTCGTATATAATGATGTGTGAATGATGCGGAGATATTAAAGGATGTTCGGGATTGAAGCTCCATCAGCAGCGTTTGTGTTGGTTTGCACAGAAGATAATCCAGACTCGTCCCTTATTTATTTACGTATTAATTTATTTGCTTGCATTTATTTATTTATAGAAAGGAACTGAAAATGAAAGTGAACAACACAATAAATGTTTAAATAGACATTCTTTTAAAAAACTAATAATGGGTATTGAGTTATTATAATTAACTAAAATTAAAACCATAAAAGAGGAACATTTTCATTATTTGAATGAAATGATCATTAAGTGAAATAAAATAAAATATTAAAGAACAACTTTTTTTTTTCCAGCTAATTGCCAAAGCATCATTTCTCATTTTAATTAAGTTTAACGATGAAAAAAATAATAAAAATAAGACATATTTAAAAACAAAACTTCACCTAGAATTAAAATGAATATGAATGAATATAAAATTAATATAAAAACTGAAATACAACTAATTCAAAATATTAATAAAAACGGTAAAAACATGAAATAAGAATTAATAAAAACCTATATAGACAAAAAACTACTAAAAGTTAATTATAAAATAAAAATGATAACAACTAATTATTATTAGGAATAATAATAAGTATTAATAAAAACCATAACAGTATCTCAGTTAAAGTTGTTATTCACTGAAAATATAAAATATATAAAATAACTGTAATGAATATTGTTCATCAACTAGAACAGCATTCACAAGATTAGAAGGATTTTAAATAGCATTTTTAAAGAATAAAATAAAAAAAATTCTTATTTAACAAAAAATTGGTAATTGATATTATGCCACTGATGGGGCCTTATTTGCACAAACTAGAATGTGAAATATTTTGAAGCTGAATGTAAATGGTGTAAACCCTCTGTAGGTCAGTTCAAGTGGACTTTAATGACGGATTTGTGACACTACTGCGTACTGCTTCTCACCTGTCCCATGGTTGTCCCTCAGGCTCGCCGTATCGGGACAAGATCACCATCGCCATCCTGCAGCTGCAGGAGGAGGGCAAGCTGCACATGATGAAGGAGAAGTGGTGGAGAGGGAACGGCTGTCCGGAGGAGGAGAGTAAGGAGGCCAGCGCCCTCGGCGTGCAGAACATCGGCGGCATCTTCATCGTCCTCGCCGCCGGCCTGGTGCTGTCCGTGTTCGTGGCCGTCGGCGAGGTGCTGTACAAATCCAAACAGAACGCGCAGATCGAGAAGGTATCAGACGCAAACACCAGAGGTCGCTCTTCCATGGCTTTATCGGACAAATACTATAGTACATTAGGTCTTAAAGTGACAGCAGCCCAATAAACCTGCTGCTGTCTGTCATTACTGTTATTAATGAGAAAACCACTCACTGCTCTTGACTGAAACACTTCAGTAGTTTTAAAAAGGATTAATCTATATTTAACTTATACAAATAAATACATCTGCTTCAAAGAATGAAGAATGTTGGGTACAAAATATTATTAAGAATCCATATATAACCACTCGTCTTTTTAGAGAAGACGACCATAGCAGTTAAATCTGTATCTGTATTTAATACTCAAACCTAAATATCATCCATATTAACAGGGTAATGTGGAGTATATGATGAGTTTTTATAGAAATGCTTTACAACTGAAAAAAAAAAGAATACAAACTATATGTACATAAAAAAATAAAAAATAAACTAAAAATAATGAAAACACAATAAAATGACTAAAACGAACGAAAAAAAAAAAAAACTCAAAATATTAATAAAAACTAAAGAAATAATAAATAAAATGTATAAAACTATATAGACATTTTAAAAATGAAAAAAGATACACATAATAACATGAATAAAGTTTAAAATTAAAAAGGAAAATGTAAAAAAAAAGTTTAAAAAAATATTAATAAAAACAAAAAAAAAACACGAAATAAATATTTAAAAAATCTATACAGACAGTTTAGAAACTACAAAAATGACAAATCACAATAAAATTACTAAAATTTCAAATGAAATTAAAATGAAAAGGGAAAATATAAAATAAAAAAACTAATTCAAAATATTAATTTAAAAAACTAATTTAAAATATATATAGACATATTTTAAAAATTACAAAAAATGACAAACACATAATAAAATGGCTAAAGCTTTAACTAAGATTTAAATGAAAAGGGAAAATGGAAGAAAAAAAACCTAATCAAAAATATTAATTATAAAAACATGAAATAAATATTAATAGAAAGTCGATAGACATTTAAAAACTACAACAAAAAAAATGACAAAAACACACAATAAAATGACTATAAATAATATAATATTTCAATTATACTAAAATAACACTGGTCATTGGGTTTATTAATATAGTTCATCATATAGAACAGCATTCAAAAAACTAAAATGACTATTTGGATTTTAAACCTAACATTTTTAAAGAAGAATAAGTTTGAGTTACATCTGGGCATTTCTGCCACCGACAGGGCCTGGTTTTCAAGCAGACGTGTGTATTTGTATAAATCAGAAAAGACTAGGACTGAAAGGAAATCAACACGTGTCTGTGATTTGCTCTTCTGTGCGCAGCGCTCGTTCTGCAGCGCGATGGTGGAGGAGCTCAGGGTGTCTCTGAAATGCCAGCGGCGGCGGAAACAGAAACCCCAGCCGCCCGCCATCGTCAAAACAGAGGAGGTGATTAACATGCATACCTTTAACGACAGGAGGCTCCCGGGGAAAGAGACCATGGCGTGACGCCTCTCCTGTGACTCTCGTCCAAATGACGGACACGAAGATGTTTCCTGTGGAAATCTGGATTCGTGAGCGATTTAGAACTACATCCCTCACAGAGCAGCACTCGATCACTTCTGCTCTCATTTCACGTTGCTTTTCTCTGTTTTCCCTGTGAAAATAGGTCAATGTTTCAAACCCATCCTTTTCCTCATATGCCGCCTTTATTGCTGCCTTCAAGAGCATTGTTCATCTTCTCCATATTCTTCAATAAGGAGTCATGAACTAAACCAGCCTGCTCCACATGAATCATAACATTGCAAACTCTGATTTGAAAATGCATTTGTAATGGGGGGGGGGGGGGGTCTAGATGTAACTTTTTTGGATGATTGAGCTATTCATCCCATCACATCTTCTCAAATCAATATAAAATATAAAATCAATTCAATATAAAACTAATTCCATTTATTTATAAAAAGTTATGTCTTGGTTTACAATTTCTGAACATTCTTGGCATGTTAGTCATGGCAACCCGTCAAAATAAAGGTTTGGTTTAACTTGAAGAAACTGTGACAGAAATATAAACCTATTACTGTTGTGCAGTAGATTGTGCATATGTACTACTACTACTACTTATAAAATTATTAAAACTTAAAATAAGTTTTTAAATCATTTTTAATACATTTTTTTAAAGAATACTCACACAATATTTATTTCATGCTTCCATTTTAATTGTAAACCCATTTTGTTATTCCCAAAAAAGAAAGTTTGTTTAACTATCAAATGATTAGAAGTTAAATGCAATGAATGTTTTATGCCTTCGTTTGATAACCAGAAAAATTTAAATACACAACACAGAATATCTGGGGGATACCCTTTCATGCGACTATTGTAAAAATAAATGTTAATTAATTTGTTTTTATGCATTCTAATAATTAGACATGCTAAAACAGAATTTGGTAACAATAAAACAGAACATGAAAAAAATGTAATTTTTTTTAAAAATTGATGTTAAATCGCATGTTTGCAATTGCAGTTACATGATTTTAATTAATTATGCATGCTTTCTGACTATTAATACAATTTAATTTAACCATTAAAAAGGAGTCCATAAATATTTAAATGGGAAAAAAACAGAATCCAGATGACTAAACTACTTTCGATTCCCAGAATGTTCGTTTTTGGTTATAAAAACTAAAAATAATTTTTAGAGAATGTTACTCAGAACGTTCAAAAGTAACATACACATAACGTTTAAAAATGATGAAATGTTTCCTTAACGTTTTTTTAAAAAAAATGTAAAACTGGACGTTTTGAACATTCAGAAATAACGTTTTCATAACTTAACGGGAACGTTAGCAAAACGTTCTTAGAACATGTTTTTGTTAACTGGGAAACCAGCTAAATCTCACGGCCAGTTCGTACGACCTCACTCGTATCATTTTGTACGATTTCTGTGACGGTTAAGTTTATTGGCGGGGTTAGGTCAAATTCCTTCGTACAAATCCCTCCGAATTTGCTACCTCGTAAAATAAGTGTGATTTTTCACAAATCGCATAAATTCGTACACTGAAAAAAATTGTTTAAGGTAAGTGGTCGCAAACAATTTATTTTATTTTAGCTACATTTAATTAAAAAAATATATATTGAAAGTTAGTCAACTAAATTTGTTTATTTAAATGTAGCAAAAATAAATTGATTGCAACCACTTACCTTAAAAAAAAATTGAGTAAATTCAATGAATAATTTTTTTCAGTGTACAAGTGAGGTCGTATAAATATGTATAAATTAGCCACTTTGTCAAATATGTACGAATTGCCGTGAAATCAGGTTGGCTAAATCTGGAAAGCTGTGTTGTTTTCATTAGCAGAAAACAAAATGATGCCAACAAATTAATTAATTATGATTAGTGCAAGCTTGCAAAATCATTTCTTTAAACCCGGAAAGTCAGAGCGCGAAAAAAAAAAATCATATCTCTCATGACAATAATTATTCCAACATAACTTTTGACTTGAAGGCAGCAATATCACTGCAAAATTTTTTTTTTTTACTTAGTATTTTTTTTGTCTTGTTTTCTAGTATAAATATCTAAAAAAAAAAAAAAAAAAATTTGAATCAAGATAAATTTACAAGTAAAAATCAAAAAATCTAAATTTAGTTAGTTTTTGCTTAAAACAAGCAAAAGTATCTGCCAATGGGGCAAAAAAACAAAAACAATCTGGTTTAGTCTGAATTAATATTATTTTTTTTACCTCATTGGCAGATATTTTTAGATATATAACTAAATTTTGATAATTTTTTTTTTTAGAAAGAAAGTAATTTTACTTGTCAAGTAAATGCATCGTGATTCAAGAATTTTAATATATATATATATATATTACTAAGTAAGAAAATCATTTTTTGCAGTGTGAACTCCATGAACTGATGTCCGTCACAACGACTCAAGCCAAAGTTCTGTCGTTTAGATAAACTTCAACTTTTCTAGAAACCTTTCTACTAGCATCCATTCCGTCCGTCACAAGCAACTCATTCAACAGAGATTTATAACAAGAAAAAAAGGGAAGCGCAGTTTTTGTACAGACGATTTTTGTAGTAAATCTTTCTATGGGTGTGTCTGAAGCTAATGTAGGTGGAGCAGGCATTAGACGCTCCAGACACACGTTTATGCACGTCTGTCCATCCATCGAGAACAAGCAGCGTCTCCAAACCACCTCTATTTGTTCTGTTTCAGTGTGCTGATGTTTGTGTTTTATCTGAAGGCCAGTTTCTGTATAATACTGTACTGAGCAAACGCTAGGATTTCTCCAGATCGGCTTCAATCTACAGGGACCTTTGGAAAAAACCATGGGTGGAGAACTGTTCAAGCTCATCTTGTAATAAAAAAAGATTATACCGTGTGTAACGTGTGGCGTTGCTTCATTTGTGCGTGTGTTCTTCTGCGTTTATGGCAGACTGTGAATTATTTGCTTGTTGCTTAAGTTATTCAAGTTCATTTAGACTGTCTGTTGCTCAATAATTATTTTCTTCCTTAGTATATTTGTCTTGTCTTCTAGTATAAATATCTAAAAATTCGTGAATCAAGGTGCATTTATTTTGCAAGTAAACTGGCTTAAGATATTAATACTTGTTTTCTGGAAAAATAAATAAATAAATAATTCAAATATTGTTAGTTTTTGCTTAAAACGAGCAAAAATATATCTGCTGATGGGGCAAGAAAAATAATCTTGTTTAGTCTTTGAATTAAGATTATTTTTCTTACCTCATTGGCAATTATTTTTGCTTGTTTTAAGCAAACACTAACAAAACTGTGATACTTTATTTATTTTTTAGAAAGCAAGACTTAATATATTCTTGATTCAAGACTGTTTAGATATTTACACTAGAAAACTAGACAAAAATACTTATTTTGATAGTGACACAAATGCAAAAACACTGTAAATTAATAATTAAAAAAAAAAAAAAAACATAATACAGCCACTTCATATTAAATGATTTTTTTAAAGTGCATTTTTAATGTGATATACTTCTAAGAAAGCTGTTTGTATGCATGTTTTGGCATGAGGTTTTGTTGCATTTACACAGGTTTGACCAGCAGACGTCACCAGCGTGCGGCGTTTCGAATGATTCGAAACAGTGAATCACTTCAAATGATTCGAAGCTTTGAAAAGGTTCGTTTCTCCCATCGCTACATTCACGCTTTCAGATCTCAGCAGAGGTGGAGAAAGCAAACAAATCAAGTACTTCAGTAAAAGTACAGATACCCTAATAGTACTGCTTTTCCATTTTACTGGGGTACTTGTTTTTTAATGTACTAAAAACTTGTTTTTAAAGTATTAAAAGTAAAAAGTACTGATTGATGAATGGTTATTTATTTTGCAATTGTATATACTATATCCTCCTGCTAATAATACATGTCATACACTGATAATAAACAAATTAACCCTTTAAATTTATTTCTAAATAATTACATTATATTCATTTTCATGGACCCTTTCGAAACACTGCTGCATGAAGCTTCGAAACTTTATGACTCTTTTGTTTCTAATCAATTCAGAGCATGTATCAAACTGACCAAGTCACGTGATTTTTCAAATTAGACCAACCTATGCTTTATGTAACTGGTTTTAAAATGTTTAAAAAACCCTAGATGACTTACTTTAAAGACCAGTTTAAGCCGTTTATCGAGTTTTGCACACAGCCCGTCTCATGTCATATATGCGGAAAAAACATTATTAGTCTGCCAGCTGTTTATTGGAATACATGCTGGAAAAAAGTGTGGATGCTTCCTCGTGCTTATTTATTAACTAACAAAGTTATCCACAGATGCATTTGTTTTCATGAAAGACTACCTTTCACTGATCCAGCTGTCAAAACACGCTTTAAAAACTTGATTTGTTTGTAACTCTTCATCTTTAATGACATGCAAGTCTAAAAAAAAAAAAAAAATTCAGTGTGTAATGTATTAAACACCCCCTTTTTCCTTCATTATTTGATTTTATTTCATTTTTTTGCCCCACATGAATAAATACTATAGTAATTTATAGTAAATACTATAGTGTTTTTGAACCATACTATGGTAAAGTGTATTATACTGTATATATATATATATATATATATATATATATATATATATATATATATATATATATATATACTTTGTTAATGAATGCTACAGTATTAATTATAGTGAATTGATAAACTGTAATAAATACTGTAGTAGGTTTTAATACAGTAAACTGTAGTGTATTGTAGTATAATATATCCTATAGTTGTAGAAAACGTAGCACAGTATTGAGTAAAGTAATTTGTTTATATTACTATAGTTGTTATATTACCACAGCAACTATAGAATTACCACAAGTACTCTAGTATGGTTAAAAACACTATATTACTTACTATAATATTTTTTCATGCCTATTATTTTATGTTGATGGTTGTATTACTATTTGTATACTGTTTTTGTAAAAAAAAAAAGTAATGTATGCGGAACTTCTTGGTCAACAAACGGCCGCCGTCAGCTGATGCTGCGTCACGTGACACGAATGCGGTCACATGACCGGCTGGGTCAAACACACACACACACACACACACACACACTCTCTCTCTCCGTCTCTCTCTCACTCGCACACACACACACACACACACACACACACACACACACACACATACAGAGAGAGAGAGCTGTTGAACAGCAGAACCGAGCCGCTCACATCTGATCCAGAAACCGAAGGAAGATCCAATATCCGGATCCGGTGAGTGACGCGCGATATAAACCCACACTCACGCACTCATTCAAGTTTCTACTAGCTTCATGCAGTTCTATAAAATATGGAGATTTATGCGGTTATATATCACTATATCATTTACACGCTGCAAACAGATCCGAGTGGTGGATTCTAACCGGAAGTGTGTCTAACAGGAAGTCAAACTCATTTATTGCGCTGTTATATGTGTGTTATTAAATCTTAATATAAAAAGAGTGTTATTAAATATGATATTGAGTGTGTGTCTTGTGATCTGTGAGGATATTTATCGCCGTTTCCCCGTGTGTGTGTGTGCGTGTGTGTGTGTGCGTGCGTGCGTATGTGTGTGTGTGTGTGTGTGTGTGTGTGTGTGCGTGTGCGTGTGTGTGTGTGTGTGTGCGCGTGCGTGTGTGTGTGTGTGCGTGCGTGTGTGTGTGTGTGTCTGTGTCAGGTGAGAGTCAGGTGACAGTCAGGTGTGTTCAGGTGTTTTTCTCACGAGCTTTACATCAGATATTAAACTAAAGAAGAAGCATTAATTAATGCAAAATGTTAATAGTAACGCAAACAAACACAAATCATTGCATTTTTTGTCAAAATGCAAAATGCACTGTAAAATGTCACATTAAGTTCATTTAGACTGATTAAACCATGAAATAAAAGTTGTAATTTTTTAGTTTCTTAATATTAATTTAGCTGTACAGAATGACTGACATCACAGTTTTTGTTTTGTTTAATATAAAAGTGTAATTTTTTGTCATTTTAGATTGTGTTTTTGTTTCATTTGCCAGCAATATTACAAATAAGCACCAGTCCCGGTGGGAATGCATTCATAATAACTTATAATAATAAAGGGGTCATTACATTTTTATTATTTTAATATGTTCCTTGAGGTTTAATTTTTGCACAAAAATCAAATAAATATGTGGGAAAATGATATTAGTTAGAGTCCAGTTCTCACTATTAACTATGACTTTTGCCTCAAAATACTCCTAATTACTGCTTATTAATACTTAGTAAATAGTTGTTAAGTTTAAGAATAAGGTCTTGCAGAATAAGACATTAATGTGTTTTTTAAGTAATAATAAACAGCTAATATCCCAGTAATATTCATGCTAATAACCAACAAGTTAATAGTGAGAATTAGACACTAAAGTGTTACCAATATTCTTATTAATTAACTCACCAAAGTATTTAAAGTGCATAAAAACATGCATTTTAAGGTTAGACTTTAAATTTTGATGTTAAATCCACTATAAATGTTCTACAGTCTATACACAGTATTAAGTTCAATTACATTAGAAGTAACTGTAATTAAATTACAGAAAAAATAAGAGTAATCCCTTACTTTACTTTTTCAAAAGTAATTAAATTACAGTAACTAGTTACACCCAGCACTGATTAGAGCTCAGAGTTAAACTGATCTTGATAATATCAGATAAATATGATAGAAAGGTATGTAATGAATTGGGTTGAATAACTGTCATCTGTTCAATTTAAGAACACAATTAGATAAAACCAATTTAGCTCAACTAATTACCAAGGCAAATTTGATTTCTCATGTCATGATCCCTTTAGTGATGTGGATGATGGTACTGTGTTTCAGAAATGCATCGCTCAGCGGTTATTTTTGTTCTGGCGTTCTCTTCGGCCGCCTGGGCTCTGGAAAATGGGCTGATGAGGACCCCGCCGATGGGCTGGTTAGCCTGGGAGCGTTTCCGCTGCGACACCAACTGTCTGAACGACCCCTACAACTGCATCAGGTTCATCCATTAAAGATGATTTACAGTTGAGGTCAAAAGTTTACACCCCCCTTGCAGAATCTGCAAAATGTTAATTATTTTACCAAAATAAGAGGGATCATACAAAATGCATGTTATTGTTTATTTAGTACTGACCTGAATAAGATATTTCACATAAAATATAAGAGAAAATAATATTTGATGACCCGGTTCAAAAGTTTACATCCCCTTTATTCGTAATACTGTGTTGTTCTCTGAATGATCCACAGCTGTGTTTGTTTGTTTAGTGATAGTTGTTCATGAGTCTCTTGTTTGTCCTGAACAGTTAAACTTCCTGCTGTTCTTCAGAAAAATCCTTCAGCTCCCACAAATTCTTTGGTTTTTCAGCATTTTTGTGTATTTGAACCCTTTCCAACAACGACTGAATGATTTTGAGATGCATCTTTTCACACTGAGGATAACTGAGGGACTCGTACGCAGCTATTACAGACGGTTCAAACACTCTCTGATGCTCCAGAAGGAGAAACCATGCATTAAGAGCCGGGGGATGAAAACTTTTGAACAGAATGGAGATATTTTTCTTATTTTGCCTAAATTTTATATTATATATATATATATATATATATATATATTTAATTATTGCTGTTTAGGATTCATTTATTTTAATTTATTTTTTAGTTTTAGTTTTTAAACTTATTTCAGTTAGTTGCCAAAGCACCATTTCTAATTTTTATTTAAAGTTTGTCATCTAATATTTTATTTTATGTTATTTTATATTTCATATTGTATTTTAAATGTTATTTATTTTAGCTTTATTTAATCTTTATTATTTGATGTGTAATAGTTTAATTTTAGTTGCCTATACTGCTGTATTTTTGTCTCAGTGAGAAGCTGTTCATGGACATGGCTGACAGACTGTCGGAGGACGGCTGGAGAGAGCTGGGATACGTCTACGTCAACATCGACGACTGCTGGTCCTCAATGCAGAGAGACAGTAAGGGCCGACTACAGGCCGACCCCAAGAGGTGCTGACCCCTGTCCTCTTTTAGACACCATATTTCCTGTTTTTGCTTTATTTCGACAACAAAAATAATTCCAAACACAGCCACAGCACTGTTTTGCGTCTCTGAGCAACATGACAGTGATTCGTTCCTGCATGAATCAAGCGTTTAAATGATTCGGTTCAATCGCAATGATTCACTTATTAACAGTGACTTGCTGCCACCTGCTGGCGGTTTTAATTTCACATTTAAAGTAACGGAATTTGGGCAAAAAATAAAACAGAATTTGTGAAAAATTCAAACATATTTCACAGGCCCTATTGACCTGCTGTTTCTCCTGCAGGTTCCCGCAGGGCATCGCTCATCTGGCGCAGTACGTTCACGACCGCGGCCTGAAGCTGGGCATCTACGGAGACATGGGCACTCACACCTGCGGCGGATATCCAGGAACCACGCTGGACAAGATCGAGACGGACGCGCAGACCTTCGCCGACTGGGGCGTCGACATGCTGAAGCTGGACGGCTGCTACTCAAACTCATCCTATCAGGAGCAAGGTGAGACGCTTTAACATCACTGAGACACACATTTACACAAACAAAAAATAATACTGTATATATACATACAGAACAATCAAATAAATCATGCGTCTCAGACTCTTTAACAGCTTGCGGCACATGCTCAAACACTCAAATCATGTTTTATTAAATATGTACATAAGTACTGAAATTGGTTTATGTACTAATATATCACTATTTTTCCTATTCTACGTAAAATTAAAATAAATGACAATTCCAAAAACAATATTAATAGAATATTTAAATTGCACTTAACTTTATAAAAATGTTATTCTATATTATTTGTAATTTATATTTTTATTCTATATTTATATTTTTATTTTATTCTATATTGTTTTAATTTTTCCTGTTTTCCGTAAAACGGAAATAGAGGATGACTTCAAAAACAACAAAGGAACAGTATTTATTTTTTAAATATTTATATTTAGATCATTTTATTGTATATTTTCATTTTATTCTATATTTCTATTTTTATTTAATTCTCTATTATAATGTTTTCTAATTTTATGTTTAATGACAGCAAAAACAGCATTTAAAAAAACAGTTTTTTTAAAATATAAAAGCTATTTTATTCTAGATTTTCTTTTTTATACTTTTATTTTATTCTGGGTTTTTATTTGGGTTTTTTACTGAACAATGAAAATAAATGACAGCTCCAAAAACAAGACTAAAGGAACAGTATTTATTTTTATGTTGTACTCTATAGTATTTTTATTTTTATTTTATTCTATATTGTCATTGAGCTCAAATAACGTTTACAACGATGCATTTAAAAAAAAAAAGATTTTACTTAACAGTAAAATCTATACATTTAATTAGTCTTTCCTTGCTGCAAGAGTTTGAATTAAATGCCAGATACAAGGTATTTACAAAATAGCAATAATAGGGCATAGTGTAGGACTTTTAATTAATTATAAACAAGCCCAAAATACAGCAGGACTCTTATTTTGAAATGTCTATTTATGCTTTAGTACTTCTGGCTGCTCATTCAAACAGATGAGTGAAATCAAATATACATTTTACAACTTATTGCAAAATAAAAATCTCTGAATAAACATAAATGTCATCATCCATATTTAACAGCAGACTATAGGCAGTCTGTTGGCAGCATTGACTGCAAACTGGATTTTAATGATCACATTATGACTAAGACTTTTCATTATCTTCTGTGATTAATTAAATCCAGGTTACCCAATGATGTCAAAGGCCCTGAACGCTACGGGCCGCCCCATTGCCTACTCCTGCAGTTGGCCCGCCTACCAGGGCGGCCTCCCGCCGAAGGTGAGCAGCAAGCAGACAGTGGAAGTGATGTAATGGTATGTTATAGTACATTAGTGCAGTGTGTGTTGTGTCTCAGGTGAACTACACGGTGCTGGGTCAGATCTGTAATCTGTGGAGGAACTATGCTGATATCGAGGACTCATGGACAAGTGTGCTGGGCATCGTCGACTGGTTCTTTGATAATCAGGACATTCTGCAGCCCGCGGCCGGACCGGGCCAGTGGAACGACCCCGACATGGTGAGCGCATTCAGGGAATAGCATTGATTTAGATTTTTTTATTTTATTTTGTATTTATATTATTATATTTTTTTCTGTACAATGAAGGTAAATGACAACTCCAAAAACAACATTAAAGAAAAAATTATTTTTACATTTTTTAAAATATTTTATTCTATATTAATTGTATTTTATAGTTGTGTTGTATTCAATATTTATATTAAAAAATTTTCCTCTTTTTTTTGTATATTTAAAGTAAATGACAAATCCAAAAACAAAGCAGTATTTCTTATTTTAATGTTTTATTCTATATTATTGGGGGGATTATTATATTATATTATATATATGTATGAAAACTAGCCATTGGCTAAATTCGGTACAATGCATGAAATAAAAACATTCGTGTTAAAATTATACATGGTCCCTTTTCAAATAAATAAATAAATAAATAAATAAATAAATAATATATATATATATATATATATATATATATATATATATATATATATATATATATATATATATATATATATATATTTTTTTTTTTTTTATTCTAGATTTTTATTGAGCTCAAAATAAGTTTACGATAATAATGTGTTTTTAAAAAGGCAATGGATTGTGTAGATAATCATAAAATCTATATATTGAATGTGCTGAACAATGTGCTTTATAAATGTATAAATAATCAATTTATATGATTATTTTATAATTATTAAATATTTTTTACATTTTGTTGTTTTATTTAATTTATTTATATTTATTTTTTTAAATTCTATTTTATTTATATTTTTTATTTTATCATATATTTATATTTTATTCTAGGATGTTTGTTCATGTAGATCGTATTTTATTCTGTATTATTTGCATTTTATATTTTCATTTTTATTCAGTATCATATTTTCCCCCCTATTTTTTGTACAATGAAAATAACATTAAAGGAACAGTATTTTGTAAAGTAAAGTGATATTTATGATATATGAAAATAAATGACCCAAATGTGATTAGACTTCACATCTCATGATTTCTGCTCATCCTCAGCTGATCATTGGAGACTTCGGGCTCAGCATGGACCAATCACGCGCTCAGATGGCGCTGTGGGCGATCATGGCCGCGCCCCTCTTCATGTCTAACGATCTGCGTACGATCAGCAGCGGCGCTCGCGCAATCCTGCAGAATAAGATCGCCATCGGCATCAACCAGGACCGGCTGGGCATCCAGGGCAGACGCCTGATCAAGGTGAGACGCCTTTCGCTTTTGGCAAATTTATACTGTGAAAAACTTTATTATGAATATATTATATGGAAAAACATGAATTACAAATATTACATTTCTTTCTACTTATTTTATTACTCTAGTTTTAGAATTAATCACTGTATTATTTATTGATTTAAATATTATTTTAGTCATTTTTTCATCAGTTTAATTAAATATACATATTTTGTTTAATCTAGTGCTGTCAAACGATTAATCGCATCCAAAATAAGTGTTTTTGTTTACATATTGATATGAGTGTGTACTGTGTATATTTATTATGTATATATAAATACACACACATGCATGTTTATATATTAAATATATTTACATATAATACAAAATATAAGAATATGAATATATAGATGTATAAACATGTAAATATTTTCAAAATATATACATGCATGTGTGCGTATTTATATATACATAATAAACATACACAGTATATTTACAGTATATTTATTTAGATTTATATGTAAACAAACGTTTATTTTGGATGCGATTAAGCGTTTGACAGCACTAGTTTAATCTCATCTTTATTTCATTTTCACAGATATATACGTAAAGACTCAATTTATACTGTGAAAAATTTTGTTTTATTATAAGTACATGTAAAATATATTTTTTATTCACTGTCAGAGTTAGGTGCTGTATTTGTTTAAAGATTTAAATATGTTTGTCATATTTAATCATATTCTATTCATTTGAGTATAGTTTTATCTTATTTTCATTAATTTCTTTTCACAGCCATGTTTTCATGCAATAACCTAATATTTACTTTGAAAAAGAATAATTATTATAAATGTGTGTAAAATATTATTATGAAAATATTTAGTTTGTATTATTTCACATTATCACATTTGTTTATATTCACTATAGTAGCTGTTAGGGTTAGATATGTTATTATTATTAGATTTTAATCATTTTGAAATTATTTGTTATTTTTTATTCATTTAATCTAATTAATTTAATTTAGTATTTTTGTTCATTTTATTTTTGCAGCAATTTGTTTTCATGGATAAAGTGCCCATTTATATTTGGAAAATACTATGGTATTTTCTATTGCATTTATTTCTGATATTTTATTTTTTTTATTATTTATTACTTTAATCTTTTTTATTAATTATTAATAATTAAAATTGAATAATTATAGTTTACCAATTAGTTTATTCATATTTTTAATTCTGGCTGACACTGCTTCTGTCAGGAGAAGAGCGGGATCGAGGTGTTCTGGCGGCCGCTGGCTGAAGGATCCAGCGCTCTGGTGTTCTTCAGCAGGAGAACTGATATGCCGTATCGCTATATAACCTCTCTGAAGGAGCTGAGCTACAAAACTGGAGTGTATGAGGTGAGCTTCATTAACACGGCAGCAGCTCTGGGCCTGTATTCACAGAGTAGCTCTTAACTCGCTGATTTAGGAGAAAATCTTAAAAATAATGCGTGTGTCAGTCCTAGATTTTCAGCACTTAAACTAGCTCCTAAATCTGTGAAAGTTTAGGAGCAGTGAAGAGGAGTCCTGAGCCACAAACCGTCCTAAAACAGCTGTTTCTGACCAATTAAGAGGCTGTTTATATGCATATCCGCTAATTGTTTTTGAGAAGCACACAGGCTGACAATTAGCTGAACAGTCAAACGTTTTAGAACAGTAAGATTTTTAATGTTTTTTTAAAGAAGTCTCTTCTGCTCATCAAGCCTGCATTTATTTGATCTGAAGTACAGATAAAAACAGTAAAATTTTGAAATATTTTTACTGTTTATAATAACTGTTTTCTATGTGAATATGTGTTAAACTGTAATTTATTTCTGTGATGCGCAGCTGTATTTTCAGCATGATTACTCCAGTCTTCAGTGTCACATGATCTTCAGAAATCATAATAATATACTGATTTGCTTAAACTTATTATTATTCTTATCATCAATATTTATTAACAGTTGAGTCATTTTTTTTCAGGATTCTTTGATGAATAGAAAGATCCAAAGATCAGCATTTATCTGAAATAAAAAGCTTTTGTAACATTACACACACTATAACCTTCAAAAGCTTGGAGTCAGTATCATTTTTTTTTTTTTTTTTGGTAAAGAAATTATAGAAATTGATGCTTTTATTTAGCACGGATGCTTTAAATTGATCAAAAGTGATGATAAAGATATTTATAATTTCTATTTCAGATGTGATTTCTCAAAGAAACCTGAAAAATTCTACTCGGCTGTTTTCAACATAATAATAATAAATGTTTTTTTGAGCAGCAAATCAGCATATTAGAATGATTTCTGTAGGATAGTGTAAACTTGTTTAATTAGTGACTCTTATCCTGCATTTTAAAGTCTTTATTTGAATACGGCAACATGATATCACGCTCTACAATATCTCTATGAATAAATCTCTGACAGACTATCAGCCAATCACTGTGTGCATAGTTAATAAGCTTGATGACATCTCCATAGCAACGAGGTAAACCCCGCCCCCTTATTTACTCTGAGCTTAACACTGCAGCTTTGTGAATAGGTTTTAAGAGAAAACTCTTAGCTATAAACTTTTACTGCTATTGAGGAGAACTCTTGGAGGGGAGATAACATGTTTGGTGAATATGGGCCCTGATCAATCGCAGATGATTCTCTCTCTCTCTCTCTCTCTCTCTCTCTCTCTCTCTCTCTCTCAGGTGTATGACGTGTTTTCGGGGAAGCTCTTGCCTCAGATGAAGGACAGCACAGAGTTTGAGGTGTCCATCAATCCGTCCGGTGTGGTCATGTGGTACGTCAGTCCTGTAGCCAAGTGGCGGAAAGAGGCGGAGCCTGGGCGCTTCAGCAAGAAGCTGATTGGCTCAAAGTTCCATCAGCATGCCAATGAGGTTGACGCCCCTCTGGTGCTTTGAGCTCCGCCCATCGGGAACAAACGACACACTCAGGGACATTTAGTCAATCACTTGATCTGCTTTTTAAATGTTTTCTTGTGTGATTTTTTTTTAAAGTTCTGTTTCTACTGAATAACATTTGACTATTGAATGTGTTTGCACTGACTTTCCAGAGACGAAATAACATCTCATTTGTGCACATTCAAGTTTGAAGCCATTTTAGCACGTATAAATCAAGATGTTCAAACTATGATGCTTTTGTTGAGTTGTCCTACTGTTTTTAAACTCAGAAAAACACTTGATCTAAATTACAGAAGAAGTATGAGTATGTAAGAGCAAAACAAAACAACTTTATCAGTCGCTCGCCTTTGGGCATTATGGTCCTGAACTAGATTAGAAATGCATTAAAAATCATAGTAAATGTTCATATTAATAATAAGATCATTTACAGTGTTCCAAATTACACTTAGAAATCTTTTAAAATGAGTTTGTCATTTGGTGATTTGCTTATTTACGTTAGTTTGACAATACACCTGAAAGATTTCAGAACTTTGTCTGTCACTTTTAATGCGATGAAATCAAATAAATGGTTGTAAAAGCCGCTGCTGTAGATGCACTTCATGTTTCTGACCAACACACCTATATTTGAAGTGAAAAAAAAAAACAAAACAATTATATATATATATATATGTGTGTGTGTGTGTGTGTGTGTGAGACCCTGGACGAAAACCAGTCTTAAGTGTCAATTTTTCGATTTCTACATCATCTGAAAGCTGAATAAATAATCTTTCCATTGATGTATGGTTTGTTATGATCGGACAATATTTGTCTGAGATATACGGAGCCCCTTAAAGGACATTGTGGTGGAAAAAAATCAGGGTGGGAGGAAAAAATAATTTTCAAATGTTTTGCGTTCCCTCGCAAAACCATTTGAGTTCGGACAAACTCTTCCTGTTTACTTTGCAGCTTGCAGTGGTTATACCTCATATGTTCACAATGGAGCGGTTCATAGAGTTTTATTTTGAACTTCAAAGTAATACAGTCAGTGCTTAGTTCAAGGCACAGTTTTGAGACATTATAAAACGCTTTAATGTGGCTTAATGTATTAAAACAGTGACATTAGGACCAAATTCGATAATAATAAATACTGATAAAATTGTTAGGTTTATAGTAATAACCTTATTAATAATATTACTATTAATAAAGGAGAATAGCCCAGAATATGAATGCAACGGATTTGGTATTTAAATCACCGTTTTCATTATAGCCTACCTTAAGCGTTTTATGGGGGAGAAAAAGCTTAGGCTACGTGCAGGGCATTGCGTTCATATTCTGGGCTATTCTGCTTAGTAATATTATTAAAAAGGTTATTAATATTAGCCTAATAATTTTATAAGCTTTTATTATTATCGAATTTGGTCCTCCAAGTCATCGTTTTAAAACATTAAGCGTTTTTTTATTTGTCCCAAAACCGTGCCTTGAACTAAGCACTGACTGTATTACTTTGAAGTTCAAAATAAAACTCTATGAACCGCTCCATTGTGAACACGAGCTGCATGAACCTTTCATTATAGCCTACCTTAAGCGTTTTCTATGGGGAAGAAAAGGCTTAACGTGCAGGGCGTTGCGTTCATATTCTGATTTATTAATAGTAATATTATTAATAAGGTTATTAATGTTAGCCTAATAATTTTCATCAGGATTTATTATTATCGAATTTAGTCCTCCAATGTCACTGTTTTAAAACATTAAGCGTTTTAGAATGTCCCGAAACCGTGCCTCGAAATAAGCACTGACTGTAGCCTATTACTCTGAAGTTCAAAATAAAACTCTATGAACCGCTTCATTGTGAACATACAGAGCTGTAACCACTGCAAGCTGCAAAGTAAACAGGAAGAGTTTGTCCGAACTCAAATGGTTTTGCTAGAGAACGCGAAAGTTTTGCGAGAGAACGCAAAACATTTGAAAATTATTTTTTCCTCCCACCCTGATTTTTTTCCACTCACCCCAAATGTTTCCCACCACAATGTCCTTTAAGGGGCTCCGTAGAGATACAACTATTTGAAAATCTGGAATCTGAGGGTGCAGAAAAATCTAAATATTGAGAAAATCACCTTTAAAGTTGTTCAAATGAAGTTCTTAGCAATGCATATTACTAATCAAAAATGAAGTTTTGATACATTTACAGTAAGAAATTTACAAAATATCTTCATGGAACATGATCTTTACTTAATATCCTAATGATTTTTGGCATAAAAAAAAAAATCTATAATTTTGACCCATACAATGTATTTTTGGCTATTGCTACAAATATACCCCAGCGACTTAAGACTGGTTTAGTGCTCCAGGGTCACATATTACACACTGGTTCATCGAAGCAAAACCCTCTAGCAGGGAAACATCGGTATGACGTCACGAAGCTAAACTCACGTGATTTGGTCAGTTCGATACTGAATCACTGATTCGTACCTTCATGCAGCAGTGTTTCGAAAGCATAGCTTAACCATTTCTCGCAGTTTAAACTAAAGTCTTGAAGGTAGTGGTGGGTACTTTTGAAGCACTGCTTCGTGAAGCTTCGAAACTTTTGTGAATCATTTGTTTCGAACCAACCTTCGGAGCGTGTATCGAACTCGCAAAGATTCACGCGACGAATCACAGCGCTGTCTATGTTTTTTTTTTACCTGATCTCGGTTCAGTTTTATAAATTTGTTGACATTTTTAATTTGAATCATTTGTACATTAGTAGTATCTTTCTGGTCTGTCTAGACAAGTCCTCCATAAAACAAACAAAACAAGCCCCGCAAATTAATAAACAAACAGATATTATACAGACACTTATTTAATGTTACTTGATAATTGCATGTATTACACTTTCAAGAAAACATTTGCAATGGGTTTGTAAAAGCTGTTTTTATGCATGTTTTTGGTGCATGATTTACACAATTTTCTCCAGCATGCGTCACCAGCGCGTGGCGTTTCGAGCGATTCGCAAAATCGTTCAATTGATTCAAAGCTTCGAAATGATTCGTTTCAGGTATTTTGTTTCCTAAACCTACAGCGCACTTCACATGGTTTTACCATAATATTAAATAAAGTTCTGAACTCAAAATAACGTGTTTTTAAATACTAATAGACACTCCCGCCCAAATCGCATCATCCAACCAATCAAACAAACAGACCTACTGCTGTCTGGAACACTCGGTTGCCAATTTTCAATTACTACATTAAAACGGTGCAAACTATGAGATTTATGATTGACATTGACACTCACCTGAACGCCGCTCACCTGCTTCATTCCCGGAAACGCGCATGCGCGACCTGCCGCCATATTTGGTCACGTGCGCTGAGTTCCAAATCAGTTCGAGCCTATTAAAATTATCCAGTCACGCTCTATTAATACTTCATCTGCTGTAAAATAATGACATGTTCGCAATGCTGGCTTTATTAGAGTTTATCTAAAGATGTGATTTAAGTTTGATATTATGTTTTTGTTCTTCTATATGTGTTGGTATACATGTGTTTCTCCTTGTTCATCTAGGCTATTTATTTTTGTTCTGCAATAAAATTACAAAATGACTATAACAGGAAACAGATGCTTCAAGAAAACTTACAGCAAGAGACCACTTGAAAAGTTATGTTTGAGTAAAATTTTAATATTTGTTTTATTCTATTCAGGTCTGATAATATTTTCTTCCAAATTTAAAATAAAAAGTCATTTAGAGCATTTTCTAAGAAAACGACAATTGGTCAAAATAACAAATGATTTTGTTTGTTGTGATTGAAAATCAGGGTTATTCCATCAAATATTGATTTCTTAACTCTTCTGAAGTTAAAACATTGGTATCGTGACATCTTAAAATGAATATAAACACGTCTGAAAACATGGCTTTTTTTTTGTTAGTTTGACCAATTGTCAAAAAATGCTTTAAATGACCACATTTAATTAAAAAAATTAAAATATAATGTCATCAATAGTTTAAAGAATAAAACAAAAATTACATTTTTACTCAAACACATAACTATAAATCATAAATTCAGAGAAATTTAGTGGTCTCCTAATTTTTTCCAGAGCTGTATGTTTTTCAGTATTTTTGTCTTAATTTTCAGCATAAATATCTAAATGTTCTTAAATCTGCTGGAGAAGCAAAATGGCTTAAGATATTAGGTGATGTTTTGTGAAAAAACAATCAAAATCAAGCATTTTTAAGAGAAAATATCTGCTAACGAGGTCAGAGAAAGCAACTCAACCCCCCCCCCCCCCACCTCCAAAAAAAATGGGCAGATATTTGTTCTTATTTTAAGCAAAAATTTGTATTAAAAATGTATTAAATTTAAAAAAAAAAAAAAAAAAAAAGAGTTTAGACTCAATATCTTGAGTCATTTTGCGTCTCAAGTAAATATACCTGGATTTAAATAAAGTTTAAATATTTGTACTGGAAAACAAGAAAAAAGTAGTGGTAAATAGCAATTTCTTGTGCATTTTGAGCATTTTTGCATCAAATTATTGCAAAGGATACACACAGCATACATGCAAGAAGAGGAACAGCAGTCTGTTTGAAGTTCACGTGGACTGAGGTCTACAGACGTCATTTATTCTTCACACAAAACGACTCATTTCCAGCTCATAAGAATACGTACTCAAACGTTTATTTTTTTCCCAAATGAACACACATTAAACTTGTGATGGCGACTGTGGATTGCTCGGCTACTTGAAGTCACATGATACACAAGAATGGCACCAAAAGACGAACGAGTTCTGACACAAACGAAAAAAAAACCATCAAGTGAAGCCCGTTCTGGAGAGAGAGTTTCAGTCAGTTCATCGAACACAATACAGAGTTTCTTTAGTTTCAGTATTTACAGCTCGATGCGTAGTTGATATTATATCTCAGCATCTGTGAAGACGCTTGTAAACTCACTGACGGAACAGGCAAACGTGAAACAAACACTCTGAGCTGGAGTCTAAAGCTAAAGATGAGACTAATCTCACGTCTGTCATTTTGCAGCATGCATCGTTCAGCGAACACAACGGAATCAGAGTCAGATTCAGCAGCAGCGACTGTGCAAACGCCGCTTTAGTGAACATCCAGACGCTTGCAGATGAAGCCCAGCTTTAGCAGAAATCACAGAAGCGCAGCCGCTCTACACACAGCAACACATACGATCGTCTGCATCTGTCCTTTATACCCAAAGCAGATGGTCTGTGTGTGGCAGTGATCAAAGGCCGTCAGGTTCGAACCGTGTTTACATGTGCATGCCGACAGGAGGATCCGGTTCTTCATTCTCCTCTGGAGACGTAGAAACTAACACTAGTACAGACAGAGTGCGATATAAACTCACGAAACACACTTTACACGCATCCAGATGATCCTGAGATTCACACACACACACTACAGACGAGATGTGGACAGAAGCGGCGTTCTCCTGCGGTCGGCGGAGTCGGGAGAACGCGGCAGCTCGTTTAAGGCATCGGATTGGTTCCGTCGTTCGTCTGCTAAATAAGAGCTTGTATGAGAGTAAATGAGTGAAGGGTTCTCCTCCGCGGCCGCCGCTCGGTTGGGTTTTGGTGTCGATGTCACGTCTGTCAACACTGATGTGAGGAGCGTCGGACCTGCAGGAACACAGAGCAACTTACAGTTCACTAAACCCATAACCAACATTAGTAAAACTGAAATAAAATTTGAGAGCATCCATCCATCTATCATCCACCCACCCACCTACCTATCCATCAATCCATCCATACACCCACCCATCTATCATCCATCCACCCATTCATCCATCTATCCATCCATCCATCTACCCACCCACCTATCCATCCATCATCCATCCACCCACCCACCTATCCATCCATCCATCATCCATCCACCCACTCACCTATCCATCCACCCATCCATGCATCCACCCATCTATCATCCATCCATCCATGCATCCACCCACCCACCTACCTATCCATCAATCCATCCATACACCCACCCATCTATCATCCATCCACCCATTCATCCATCTATCCATCCATCCATCTACCCACCCCCCTATCCATCCATCATCCATCCACCCACCCACCTATCCATCCACCCATCTATCATCCATCCATCCATGCATCCACCCATCGATCATCCATCCATCCTTCCACCCTTCCACCCACCCACCCATCTATCATCCATCCACTCATTCATCCATCTATCCATCCATCCATCTACCCACCCACCTATCCATCCATCATCCATCCACCCACCCACCTATCCATCCACCCATCCATGCATCCACCCATCTATCATCCATCCACCCATTCATCCATCTATCCATCCATCCATCTACCCACCCACCTATCCATCCATCATCCATCCACCCACCCACCTATCCATCCACCCATCCATGCATCCACCCATCTATCATCCATCCATCCATGCATCCACCCACCCACCTATCTATCATCCACCCACCTATCCATCCATCATCCATCCACCCACCCACCTATCCATCCACCCATCTATCATCCATCCATCCATGCATCCACCCACCTATCTATCATCCATCCACCCATCATCCACCCATCGATCATCCATCCATCCACCCATCCATCCATCCATCCACCCATCATCCACCCATCGATCATCCATCCACCTATTCATCCATCCATCCATCCATCCACCTATCCATCCATCCACCCCTCCATCCATCCACCCTTCCACCCACCCACCCATCTATCCATCCATCCATCTATCATCCATCCATCCATGCATACACCCACCTATCTATCATCCATCCATCCATCCATCCATCCACCCATCATCCACCCATCCATCCATCCATCATCCATCCACCCATCATCCACCCAGCCATCCATCCATCTATCATCCATCCATCCATGCATACACCCACCTATCTATCATCCATCCATCCATCCATCCATCCACCCATCATCCACCCATCCATCCATCCATCATCCATCCACCCATCATCCACCCAGCCATCCATCCATCTATCATCCATCCATCCACCCATCTATCTACCCATCATCCATCCATCCACCCATGCATCCACCCACCCATCTATCCATCCACCCAGCCATCTATCCATCCATCCATCCATCCATCCACACAGCCACCCATCTATCCACCCATCCATTCATGCATTTCTATATATTATTCATAAAATTCATATTAATTTTGAGGTCTCACTTCATTAGGACTTGCTGACGTTCTCGTAGATAACGTCGCTCGTGTGCGTCTGCTGCTTCTTCTTTTTCCACATAAGGTGAACACACTGATGGATGAACACGTACTGCTCCTGCTCACACACACACACACACACACACACACACACACACACACACACACACACACGCATTAGATGTCATTTTACAATTCCAGGGCTAGATTCATATGGAAGCCAATTTCCACAATTTTAACTTGATATCTAACAATTATGAGTTTATATCAATATTCTGACTTTATATCTCACAGATATCTATCCGAGTTGTTTTCTCATTTCAACCACAGAATAAAAAATAAAACATATATTTTAGACTTTTTATCTCACAATTCTGACTTTTTCTTGCAATTATAAATTGTGACAAAAAGGTTCAGAATTGTGAGATAAAAAGTAAAAATTATTTTTTTATCCAATGGTGGAAACAAGCTTCCATAGATTCATCAAAATCTTCTTAAGAAAAAGGAGTTAAGACATTCCAAGAAGCTGTAAGAATGTTCTCAAATGAAATTCTCAAAGTTCTCAAATATTTTCTTGTAAACATTTTTTTTTTGACTAGTCTGATCAATTCGCTGAAAAACTCCTCAAATTATGTGTTTTATATAACGTTGTATTAGTGTTTTATTGTTATGTTTAATTACAACAATTAACTTGAAACAACCCAATAAATTCATTTAAATACTGTATCTCACGTTTGAGGATTTAGGACAAGTTGGACATTATTCTAACTTTAAGAGCCTATATACAATCATTTTGATTGAAGATTCTCTGAAAGAATTATTACTATTCAGTTTTGTCTCAAGTACAATCTTAAGAAAAACACTAGAGCATTCTTAAGACATATATTTGGGAAAATAACATATTTTTAAAATTTTTCTAGAATAAAACAGCAGTTAAGAAGAGTTTGTGGTTCTGGATCTGATCCGGTTTCTGGTTCAGATTCATTGTTTGGTTCTGGATCTGATCCGGTTTCTGGTTCTAGGTCAGGTTCAGTGTTTGGTTCTGGATTTGATTCGGTTTCTGGTTCTTTTCCAGATTCAGTGTTTGGTTCTGGATTTGATTCGGTTTCTGGTTCAGATTCAGCATTCGGCTCTACATCTGATTCGGTTTCTGGTTCGGGTTCTGTACCTCAGTTTGGACCATGGAGAGCCGATGCGAGCGCATGTCTGACACCAGGCCCAAGATGTCCACATACTCGTGTTCCTGAATGTGCTGCATCAGCCGGTCCAGAGCGATGAAGGTGCCGGTGCGACCCACTCCAGCACTGACACACACACACACACACACACACACACACACACACACACACACACATCAGTGTCTGCTCCATCATACTGTGTCAGTAACATTGGTGAAGAGCTAAAGCAAGACCACAAGCAGGAATCAATAGACGTCAGAGAGCTGGAGTGATTCCAGTCTGGGTAACTCAGTGGTTCTCAACTTTTTTTTGGTTGTGCCCCCCTTTAAACCTATACAAAAATCTGGTGCCTCCCCCTCCCCGAATCCCCATCCCACCTCAGCCTACCAAAAAAGTTCACTACAGTTTTTGCTTTTTTTTTAAAAAAACCTGCAGAGAAAAAAAACACCTGCATCACTTGAAACATTGAAAAAAATAACATACAAAGAATAACTATTCTCTCATTTTTTGGTGGGTTTCACGAGTTCACAAAACATATAATAAATGGAGTAAAGTTTAAGTGTATTTGGCGTGCTGTCCGAGGGGAGGGCTCCGAGCTCAGAATTTTGGCCCGAACCCAGAGTACCCCCTGCAGGTTAGGACAGGAATAGTTGTAAGTGCGGAGAAGGGGTGGCGGAGTGATGCTGGAAAACTGTCAAGGAACAGAGGTAAGTCTGCTGTGTATATATATATATATATATTATCATATTATCAGCAAAATACAGTAGAACCCATTATAATCAGTGATGCTGTCTACACTGGATGCGGCACGACGCGACACGACAAATCCCCGACAGTAAACTGATGCCTCGTTCTATTAACTCTTTCCCTGCCAAAACACAGAATTTTCCAGGTTTCCGTGTTTTCACTGTTATATCTCCTGAATGAGTCTAGAAAGTGCCGATTAAAAACAGACCAGGAAGACACAGAAACAAGCGATCTCATATGCAAGCATATGCATGTGAAAAATAATGCGATAATCAACACTAACAGCATATAAATGAAAACTGCCTAATGTTACCGAGTGAAATATCGATCCAGAAAGGCCTGTGCAAGCTTTGGGATACTGATGGAAGCCATCTGCGGCATCTTTGTTTTGATAATATTACTGAATATGATCCAGATGTAGTATTTGATAAAATGCGATAAAAAAGGCTGACGGGGAAAGAGTTAATGACGTACTGACACAAAGTTCTAAATGATTTTCAGCGGTCGCTTTGTCGCGTCCAGTGTAGGCACGGTGAGTGAAGCCGAGAGCAAGATATGCCTCGTCTTATTCTGCATTTAGCTTTTGAATGACCAGCACCTGCCTGGGTCTGTGCAACCTCATCTCTGGCTTTTCTCTGCCCTTTCACAAACCCATCCATCTCCCACTCTACATCCGTTGGCTGTTTACTGTTTTATATCTTCTTTTCTTTTTCTGCTGATAGCCCGCACCCCCCACTTTGAGAACCACTGGTTTAAAGCCCCGTTCACACCAAGAATGACAACTATAAAGATAACAGTATTAGAATCCACATGAGCGAACGATATCGTCTGTTTATTCTAAGCACACGCTCGTCAGCCGCTTTAAATTCTCGAGCTCATTATAGCAGGATGGATTCTGATTGACTATCAATGAAAAAATCGTTCTGAAAGTGATTCCAACTAAATCGTTTCTCTGTGCCTTTATTGTTATATCGATGTGGTGTGGACTCTGCTATTGCTATTTTTAGAACTATATCTTTATCGTTATCTTTACTGTTATCGTGCTCGGTGTGAACTCAGCTGGAGTGACTCCTGCACCACAGGCTCTTCACGTTAACGCCGGAGTCTCACCTGCAGTGGACCACGATGGGCCCTTTGGTCCTGTTGACCTGCTGCCGTACGATCTGAACGAACTGTAAGATGCTCTCGATGGCGTTGACCGTCGGCACGCCGTGATCCGGCCACGAGGTGTAGTTAAAGTGCAGAACGTCTTGAGTTTCATCAGCCTGCAGGAGCCAGAAGCACACAGAACATCAGACAGGAACAACAGCAGTGTACTGACGACTCTCTCCACAACATCTATTTATATATCCATCTGTACATCTATACATTACCCATCCATCCACCCATCAATCATCCATCCATCCATTCATTCAACTATACATCCATCCCTCCACCCACCCACCTACACCTCCATCATCCATCCACCTATCAATCATTCATGCATCCATCCATTTATCCATCCACACACCCACCCACCCATCATCCATCCACCCATTCATGCATTTATACATTCATCTACCCACACATATACTCATCCATCCATCCATCTACCCACCCCTCCATCATCCATCCATCCTCCCACCCACCCATCCATCAATTTATCCATCCATCCATCCACACACCCACCCACCCATCATCCATCCATTTATCATCCATCCACCCATTCATGAATTTATCCATCCAACCACCCATCACCCGTCCATCCACCCATTCATGCATTTATCCATCCATCTACCCACCCATCCATCCATCCATTTATCCATCCATCCATCCACCCACACACACATATACTCACCCATGCATCCATCCACCCATCCTCCCACCCACCCATCCAATTTATCCATCCATCTACCCACCCATCCATCAATGTATCCATCCACCCATCATCCATCCATTTATCATCCATTCATGCATTTATCCATCCATCAATTTATCCATCCACCCATCCATCCTTCATCCATCCATTTATCCATTTATCCATCCATCTACCCACCCCTCCATCATCCACCCATCCACCCACTCACCCACCCATCATCCATCCATCCATTCATCCATCCATCAATTTATCCACCCATCCACCCCTCCATCATCCACCCATCCACCCACTCACCCACCCATCATCCATCCATTCATCCATCCATCATCCATACAATAATCATCCATCCATTTATCCATACATTCACCCATCTATCCATCCACCTATCTATCATTCATCCCTCTGTCATCCATTTATCAACCACACACCCTCATCCATCCATCCAAACCCATCATCCATCTATCAACCACCCACCCACCCAGCCACCCATCTATCATCCATCCATTTGTCCATACATTCATCCATCTATCCACCCCTCCATCATCCATCCATCCTCCCACCCACCCATCCATCAATTTATCCATCCATCCATCCACACACCCACCCACCCATCATCCATCCATTTATCATCATCCACCCATTCATGCATTTATCCATCCATCTACCCACCCATCCATCCATCCATCCATTTATCCATCCATCCACCCACACACACATATACTCACCCATGCATCCATCCACCCATCCTCCCACCCACCCATCCAATTTATCCATCCATCTACCCACCCATCCATCAATGTATCCATCCACCCATCCACCGACCCATCATCCATCCATTTATCATCCATTCATGCATTTATCCATCCATCAATTTATCCATCCACCCACCCATCCTTCATCCATCCATTTATCCATCCATCTACCCACCCCTCCATCATCCACCCATCCACCCACTCACCCACCCATCATCCATCCATTCATCCATCCATCAATTTATCCACCCATCCACCCCTCCATCATCCACCCATCCACCCACTCACCCACCCATCATCCATCCATTCATCCATCCATCATCCATACAATAATCATCCATCCATTTATCCATACATTCACCCATCTATCCATCCACCTATCTATCATTCATCCCTCTGTCATCCATTTATCAACCACACACCCTCATCCATCCATCCAAACCCATCATCCATCTATCAACCACCCACCCACCCAGCCACCCATCTATCATCCATCCATTTGTCCATACATTCATCCATCTATCCATCCACCTATCTATCATTTACCCCTTCATTCATCCATCCATCCATCCACCCCGCCATCATCCATCCATCCACCCATCCATCCATCCATCCATCCATCCATCCACTCATCCAGGGTTATGGCTGGTTGTGTTCCTCACGTATCCCAGTCTGAAGTTTCTGACGGTCCACTCGGGCGAGTCGGTCTCTGACAGCATCTCGACCGTAATCTCTCCGTAGGCCACGGGCTCCTCGGTGAACGGCCAGTAGTGGTCACACTTCACCTGCACAGGAAGCACAAGCTCTCGTTAACATCTGCCCATCTCTGTGTGATGTCACAGCGATAACGGAGCGGTTGCCATGGGAACTGACCCTCCTGCGCTCGTTACACTGGGTCAGCATGACGATGATGTGAGACTTCTGCTGCAAGACCATCTTCCAGAAATCGTTCCTGGTCTCGGGCAGCGGCCCTTGCGTGGCGATGAACTCGTGCGGAGAGTTATAACCCTGAACACACACCACCACACAAATGAGACACCCCATAACCTGTGAACGACTCTTCTCTAATCGCTGATACTGACGAGCTACTCACAGGAATATAGTTTGCATTGATGTAATCAGAGCCTTCATCGTTGTGCAGAGAGATCAGCTTCACTCGACTGAAATCATCTGTGACCAAACAAACATTCAGGATGAATATAATAAACACTCACTCTCCAGAGAAACTGATCTTTAGCAATAACAATACGTGTCCCTGGAGCACAGTCATAAGTCATAAGCAGCACAGGTATATTTGTAGCAATAGCCAACAATACATTGTATGGGACAAAATGATCAATTTTTCTTTTATGCCAAAAATCATTAGGATATTAAGTAAAGATCATGTTACATGGAGATATTTTGTAAATTTCCTACCATAAATATATCAAAACTTCATTTCTGATTAGTAATATGCATTCCTAAGAACTTCATTTGAACAACTTTAACAGCGATTTTCTCAATATTTTGATATTTTTACACCCTCAGATTCCAGATTTTCAAATAGCTGTATCTCAGCCAAATATTGTCCGATCCTAACAAACCATACATCAATAGAAAGCTTATTTATTCAGAAAATTAAAAAAAATAACCCTTATGACTGGTTTTGTGCTCCAGGGTCACATATAGCAAAGACACAGGTGATTTCAACTTTATGATTGCTTGTTTAATGGCCAAATTTGCATTAAAAGTACTAAATTATTAGGGGTGTAACGGTACACAAACATGACGGCTCGGTACGTACCTCGGTTTTGACGTCACGGTTCGGTAGGAGGAAAAAAACTAAACATAAATTGCTTTTTCAAAAATTAAACAATGGTTTAATTGGTTTAATGCTCTTTTTTTTAAATAAATTCAATTATAATTAAAACTTTCTTTAAATCTACCTAAATAAATAAATCTACCTCAGCTTCTGCTCTAAACTATAGAGGGCCTTTTTACATTAGGAAGGTAGTAATTAACAACAGAGCCCAAACTTAAATTCAATTAAGCTACTATTTATTTTTAGCTATAATAATCAACCCTCAAAAAAAAAAAAAAAAAAAAAGTAAATTGCACTCAATGCAGTTTTTTAATTAACTTCTAAATTATACAATTTCTATTTGTTGTTGAAATAGAATCATTTACACAGTGGCTGTCATAACTTGTTTCATAAAATATTTATTTAAACATACATTAAATAATTAAGATATCACTAACAGTTAAAGTAAAATATGAGTTTATAGTGATAGCCTAATATTTCGTGAAATGCTCTTCTCTAGACTTCATTTCTCCAGTGAACTAATGAGCTGTGGACAATGAGCGGAGGTAAATGAAATGCTACGGGACATTTTGTTTACAAGCTATTTTAATGATGTCTTTCTGCGAGTGAAACACTGATTGTGTGATTATATGAGGCATGAGATGTTCGTTCATGTTTATTTTATGGTAAAACTATAGAGGAAGGGATGATTACGCTGCTGCCAGAACTGAGGCGTTTATACATCGATCTGCTGCGCCTCATCAAAGAGCGTCAAAACGCCATTTATTGTCTGAATTTCCTGAAAAAAATTGAATGATTTGCTCGGTACACATGCGTACCAAACCGAAAGACCTGTACCGAAAATGTTCGGTACAAATACGTGTACCATTACACCCCTATAAATTACCCTTAAAACTGAAACGAGAAATATGAATAAAAACTAGTGAAAAAGAGCTCAACAAACCATTCACTGGAATAAAGCATAATCAAGCTTCCTTACACTCTCAAAAAATTTATTTTTATATATTTTTTGGAATAAATACGTGTAAAAATCAGATATTTTATACTTATAATAATCATATTTAAAGACTATATATGTAATATCACATACTTCTTTATTAATGTTTTTCCTTTACATTTGCGCAATTTTATTTTATACAGGATTTACAGTATCTTAAAAATTTTTAAATAGGTTTTTATAAATTACAACTTTTTATGCAAATTCACTTTAAGAAAGACCAACATTTCTAACTTTCATTCAGGGAGATAACATGCTCAAGGTGCCATGAAAATAGTTTGCATCTACTGGAAAACAAACACTTTTAAAATAAAAAAAAAGGCCAGATGGCTCTAAAGCATTACTCATCGCTCATTTGTCACATTTATTAATCTTTATTTTAGTTTTAATCAGTTCAACTAAATGAAAATGGAAAAGTTTATTTTAAACGTTATTTTATTTCAAATAACGACATTTTAAAATAGTTTTAGTTTAACTATAGCTATGTTTCCATCCACCTATTTTTATGCGCATTTTGGGATATCGCATAAAATTTTTTTTAAAAACACACATAAGATGCACATAAATTCTAAAAATGCACATAAAAACCTTAAGCGCTCAACTAAGTAGGATAAAAAACTTTATCTGGTAAGAAAACATGCGCATAAACTATGATGGAAACACTTACAGAATAAATTCCTTAATGCGCATCAAAAATGACATGCGACTTTGGGATGGGACAGCATAACACTGGACCAACCAAAACTGGACCGATCTCACTGCACAGCATCTGAAATGCTAGTTTCGTCATTCTAAAATGCTTGAGCAAAGTCTTGTCAAAGTGCTTTGTTATAATTAACTAACCCTGGAACAAGATATAAAACTGCAATTGCGATTAAATGTTGCGATTAAGCGAAATTTGGTAAAGTTTAATCACAACATACACCGCATTGACCCGAATATAAGACGACCCCACTTTTCCCAGATGTACCTTTTGGAAAAAGGCTTTTTGAAAACCAAATCTTGTTTTTTTTTTTTTTTTTTTTTCTTAAATTATTTTCATATTGCATATTTTTCCTATTTTAATTTTTGTTTTGGAAGAATGGTAAATACTGGTAAAATGTACCAACAATCACATTTAAAAATATACACTTTTTGATATACCATAAAAATAACAGGTAGCCCATCTGAATTATATAACATTTAGGCTATCCATCTCATAGTAGCCTAGCAAAATTTTATTAACAGTAGAAGTGAAATCTTACTGTAGTCTTCAAATCTGGGTACTGAATTATGTTTTAAAATCACTTACAGAGGAAGTTTGGTCCCATCAGACTAACATGACTGGAAGCTTTTCTTTTTCTTTTGTTTTCACTCGCGATCTTTACATTACATATTTCATGGCACACTTGTTTTACGTTTATTTAGCACCACCTATTGTTGTGGGTGTATTATTGACACGTCAAAGTCTAGACCCTGAATATAAGACGACCGTATTTTTTCAGATGTATTTTCAAGAAAAAAACATTGTCTTATATTCGGGTCAATATGGTAATCATTGCAGTTAATAGTGTTCACCGTCTGTTTGATTACGTGTAATTTAAAACTAACTGCATGATTCTTACTGTACATTTCTGTCATAATCACCACTAATAACCTACTCCTAAATATAATGTAGAAACCTCAAATTTTCTTTAAAGCTGCTTTGCAACAATTTGAACAATTTAAAAAGCGCTATACAAATAAACTTGAATTGAATTAACTCCAAGAACTGAAAACTTAGTTTTTCTTTGAGATATTTAGCGCAAGTTAATCAGGAAGTGACGATTTTGCTCTCTTCAACTCCCTGGATGGAAACAGTGCTTTATTCGCAAATGTTTTTTGCGATATTCCAATTTTGCGCACATTACGTTATAATCAACTCCAAGAACTGCACGAAAATAAGATAACATGACCGCTTTTCGTCTGCGCGCTCTGAAGCTTTTAATTTATTGTATACACTAATTATTATATACAGTGCCTTCTCCTACTGCAGCATATTTAGTTTTTCTTCGTGATATTTAGCGCAAGTTAATCAGGAAGTGACGATTTTGTCTCCCTGGATGGAAACGGCGCTTTATTTGCAAATGTTTTATGCGATATTCCAATTTTGTGCGTTAAGTTAAATCTGTAACTTTGGGTGGAAACATAGCTTGTGAAAGTGGGCCAATCAGAACAGCGTTGCTATGACTACAGTGGGCGGGGCTTGGCTGGCCGGCCACTCACAGGGCAGGATGTTGGTGTAGCGGTTCTTGGGTCTGTTGACGGGCAGATCGGCCGCTTCATGAGACAGATCCAGACCGACGCTCTTCAGCTCCTGACAGAAGCACAAAACAAACAGATCAATCGCACGCCTGTCGCTGACAGACCAGAGTTCGCGTGTTCTGTGTTTTACCTCGAACTGCAGCGAGAACTTGTACGCCGAATCTTTGCTCATGTCTTTGATGTAAGCTTCGAAATCACTGAGCTGAACGGGACTGAAGACACACACATCGTCACATCACACAGAAACAAGATCAACACAGTCAACTCTAGGGATGTAACGATATTATCAATATCGAAATATCGCGATAACTGCGATATTATCGTGGTCGCATGACGATATGAAACAATAGGTCTTCCGGGCAAAATGTGTAGTTTTTAAAATATATTTAAACTTTTTCTAACATAAGTTGTGTTTTGGGCCATTATGCTTTGGCTATAAAGCACAATATGGCTTAATCCCTTCATCAAGTCTGTTTTCAAAGCGAAGCGCGATCATTGTACGATTATTGCACGTGCTGTGAGTTTAGCGCGCGTTTGGGAACACAACAGCCACCAGTTAAGCTTTATTTTTTCGTGGCAGATGATTACAGCATTTCACTAGATTTGTAGCGAGAAGAGTTTTCCTTCAAAATAAAAGCTTAAAGTGCTTTATATGAATTGCTGACAGCTAGCGGTTTAAATGCAATCCAAATTCAAAATATCTCTTTCAAGTGTAGAAATTAGGAAAGAAGTATTGTAATTTCCCTACTGTAGTGTAAAGCAAAAATAATATACCTATGAAATATTAATTTTCATTTTTTTTTTACAGTGCAACTGTTTTACAATATATGGCTATTACTGTCATTGTTGTTATTATTATTATAGTCTATCGTTACATCCCTAGTCATCGGATGTTTTTACCTGGTTAGTTTCCTCTTCTTCAGAGCTGTTTTGCTCCTGCAGGTGAAACACAGACAGATGCGTCACTGAACTGAGATCAAACCTCATAAGAACACAACAAACTGCATCTCTGCTAATAAACACTCTTCAAATCCTACAAACTAAACATGCATCTCCAGGCTGACGGAGCTTCAGCGCTGTGTGTCTGAAACCACAGATAATAACTCACATTCACTCATTCCAGAGCATTTAAAGCATTAATCAAGGGCTTTTATTAACTCTTCTACAGAAAATTCATATTATTTGAGCAGTATCATTTTATTTATATATTAGTTTATAATTAATATATATTAATAATGTAGATCTATATATATATATATATATATATATATATATATATATATATATATATATATATATATTATACATTTATAAATTGTATAAACTTATAAATTGTAACTTTTTTATTGTTTACATTTTAAAATAATTTCATTATATATTAATTTAGAATTATATTATATATATATAATTTGTATAATTTATATTTTATAAATTTATAATTTTTATGAACTCAATTATACTGAACTTTTTATTTTTTACATTTTAAAATTTCTATTAATTTATATAATATATTTTTAATAAATTATAGGCTTCCACATCACAGTAATCTCATGTTATAATTTTTATATAAATTTAATATATATATTTTTTTTAAATATAATCTTGCTTCTGTTTTTTATTGTGTTAAATTTCTCTTTTTTCTTTCTTTGAAGTGCTCCATAACCTTCCATATTATGATTTTATGATTTATTAAATTGTAATAACTGTATCTATTTAAAAAATAATTTTAAATACTTAATATCTAAAATTTATATTTTTAAAGATTTTTTTTAAAATTATAATGTATTTTATTCTAATTATATAAATATAATTAAATATAATACATCAAAATGTAAAAAAAAAATTCATTTATAAAATTTTCAATTTTAATGCATTTTTCACTTCACTTACTGTATACATGATTATTTTTTCACATTAGCACAAACAGCATGTAATTAATGTAATTATTTTCTGTGGCGAGCAGCGCTCAGCTCGTATCAAACCTGGAACATTCCTTCAGGAAATCAAGCTAACGGAAAAGGAAGAACCAAGCAGATCGGCTCAAGTCTCTCGAGTGAAAATCTGCACTGAGTCCGAGTCAGAATCGCAGAGCTGGAGCAAACATGCAGCCGTGAGAGCGAGCGTCATGCGTTAGTGTCATGCGTCGAGACGCTGTTACACACAGACAAGAGCACAGATGCAGATCCGGCCTCTGATCCGTTACCCATAATGCACTACAGTGTGTGTGTTTGTCTGTCCGTCGGCCGCCGGACGCCGCGCTGCTACTTACCACGGATTAATATAAAAGGCCAAAAGATAGTCAGTCCAAAGGCAGGATGGCAGAAGCGTGAGGAACGCAAAGAGACTCCTGCGCCTGAAGCCGATTGAACAAAACAGAAAGCAAAAGACATAAAAAAAGACCAAGGGCAAAAAGTTGGGGACAAAACATGGTGCTCCATTAGTAATAGTGACACACACAGATGATTGAGCATATTTCATTAGTGTCTGACAGGTTAATGATCGCGTCATGCAGTCAGTGTCTTCATGATGTGTGAATCTGTGATTGCTAACGCCGGATATTAACACCAAACACACCAAAATCACAAATCACTCCGGACACGTATTAAACCGCTCTCTGCTTCTAATGCATCGATCACGAAGATGATGCAAAACGGCAGCATTTTTGTCATTTTCCAATACAAATATCTAAAGATCAAATATGGTTTCAGGAAAAATGTATCAAAATGAAGCGAGTTTTTGCATAAAACAAGAACAAATATCTGCCAGCGGGGTCAGAAATATCAACTTCATTCAAAGGGAAAACAAGAGCATTTTTTTGACCCGACTGGCAGATATTTGTTCCTGTTTTATGCAAAAACTTGCTTCATTTTGATACATTTCTCAGGAAATCTAATCTAAATCTAAAACTCTTATGCTATTCTAAAAAACAGCTTACATAAAGTCAGTTTTTAATCTACTGAACTGAATTTTAATCATCTTAAATGTATTATTTTTCTTAAATCTTAAATCATTTTATTTATATATTAGTTTATAATAAATATGTATTAATTAATGATGTAGATCTCTGTCTGTCTCTCTCTCTCTCTCTCTATATATATATATAGTATATAAATTTTATAAAATTACTTATACTGAATTGAACTTTGATAATTTTACATTTTTTATGTTTAACTTCTAAAATAATTTCATTATATATTAATTTAGAATTAGTATACATATTAATTAATAATTTAGATATTTCTTTCTCCGTCTATATATATATATATTATATATATATACTTTTAATTAAGCTTTAAACACATTTTATTATTTTTTCCTTTTTTAAATAATGTTATTTATAAATTAATTTATATGATATATTTATAATAATAAATAATATTTTTAAATTAATCATTTATATTTTTTCCTGCTCTCTCTCTCTCTATATATATAATTAATATTTTAGAAACTAATACATTTTATAAACTTAATTTGACTGAATTTGAAATTAAAAATAGGACACAAAGTCATGTTTCCATTGCTTCACGAGTCGTGCTCTAAACATCTCAGCAGAAAGTGAGAGAAAAAACATCATTTGACTTCATTACCAGGCCAAAATCTGCCTTTACTGACCCTCTTTAAGCTCTTATATTAATCATGTGTGTGTGAGCGACGGCTGTGATCACAAACATCAGAACCGAGTCCCACGAGTCGACACCAACAATTACACGCTCACTTCCTGTGTGTGTGTGTGTGTGTGTGTGTGTGTGTGTGTGTGTGTGTGTGTGTGTGCGTGTGTGTGAGTGTGTGTGTTTGATTGACAGCGAGAAACACAGGAGCTCCTACCAGTTATACGGCAGCTTTCCGTCTCGCTCGAAAGAGGCGAAATTCACAAAAGTTTCAGCGCCGCACTCCCTGAAATCGACAGAAAGCTCAGTATATTGAGTTAAAAGTAGCACTGATTTCATCAATCCAAACTAACTCAATGCAGTTTCAGATTCTGAAAGTTTTTTGTTCACATGAAGCCTAAACATCACAATCCATGTTATAAAAACAATGCTCTTCCCCAGTATTTTTGTCTTGTTTTCCAGTATTAAATAAAGTAATAAATAAATTAGTGTTGTCAAACGATTAATCGCGATTAATCGCATCCAAAAAAAAGGTTTTGTTTACATAACATATATGAGTGCACTGTTTATATTTATTATGTATATATAAATACACAAACACACATGCATGTATATATATTTAAGAAAAAATGTTGTTTATATATTTAAAATATTTATATATAATATAAATTATATGAATATAAATATTTAGTGCTGTCAAACGATTAATTGCGATTAATCGCATCGAAAATAAATGTTTTTGTTTACATAATATATGTGTGTGTACTGTGTATATTTATTATGTATATATATATATATATACACACACACACACACATGCATGTATATATTTAAGAAAAATATGTTAAGTTTATACATTTAAAATATTAATACATAATAGCAATTATATGAATATAAATATATACATGGAAATATTTTCAAAATATATACTGTATGTGTGTGTATTTATATATACATAATAAATACACACATATATTATGTGAACAAAAACTTTTATTTTGCATGCGATTAATCGCGATTAATCGTTTCACGGCATTAAAATAAATACATATCACAGATATTACTCCTCTTGGTAATGGAAACTCAAAATAAAAAGGCTGTCATCATTTACTCACCATCAGTGTTGGGGATAACGCATTACAAATAACATGAGTTACGTAGTTAATCAGAGTACTTTTTCAAGGAACTAGTAAAGTAATGCAATACTTTTCAATTTACAATTAAATATCTGAGTTACTTTTTCAAATAAGTAACACAAGTTACTTTGTTTCCCATTTACTGACAGCACTTCTGTCCCTGTCAGGAGTGAGATACAGAGGCTTATTACTTTCACTTTTGGTGTGAAAGGGCCTTTACAGTTGCCAAAAATATAACTTTTGTTTTTTTGTTATTAAAAAACAAAAAAACAAGCCCAGCCCAGGTGACAAAAAGTAACACGAAAGTAACGTAATGCATTACTTTCCATCAAAAGTACAGAATAATGCAATATTGTAATGCATTACTTTTAAAAGTAACTTTCCCCGACACTGTTGTTCTAAACCCGTATGAATGCTTTTCTTCTGTGAAACACAAAATAAGACATTCTGAAGTGTGTTTCAGCTGTTTTTGCAAATGCAATGAAAGTCCATGGGGTCCAAATCAACAAAAATACAACCGTTATCGTAATGAGTAAATAATGACAGAATTTTTGTTTCGTGTAAACTACTACTTTTCTAAACATTCTTAAATAAAGATGCATTTACTGGAGAAGCAAAATGACTGAAGAAATTAGTCTTGGTTTCATAAAAATGCATCAAAATGAGTTTTTGCTTAAAACAAGAACAAATACCTGCCAATGCAGTCAGAAAAATAATCTCGTTTACCCTTTTAGCTCGTTTCCCTTTTTTCATTGACAGATTTTATTTATTTTTTTTAGCTTAAAAACAATTACTTTTGATGCATTTTTCATAAAAAAGTTATTTTGCATTTCATGTACTGGAAAATGATAAAAACACCGAATCAGAAATCAAGTTCTTTATGATTTTTTTGTTGTCATGTCTGAAAGCATTAGAAGTGGTTTAATATCAGGTTTCGCTGAATATAAGCTGCTCATTTTCTGTTAACATCAAAAAGCATACTCACTTCATTTTGATCAATTAAGTGATTTAGTCATTTTGCATCTCAAGTAAATCATGATTTCAGAATTTGTACATATTTGAACTGAAAAACGACAAAAATACTAAATAAGAACATGATTAATGTACACTACCAAAGTTTTTGAACAGTAATGTTTGTTAAAGAAGTCTCTTCTGCTCACCAAGCCTGCATTTATTTGATCCAAAATACAGCAAAAGCAGTAATATTGTGAAATATTTTTAAAATAACTGCTTTCTATTTGAATATATTTTAAAATATTATTTATTTCTGTGATGCGCAGCTGTATTTTCAGCATCATTACTCCAGTCTTCAGTGTCACATGATCTTCAGAAATCATTCTCATATACTGATTTGCTGCTCAAGAAACATTTCTGATTATTATTAAAAATATTTAAAACAGTTGAGTACATTTTATTCAGGATTCTTTGATGAATAGAAAGATCCAAAAATCAGCATTTATCTAAAATAAAAAGCTTTTGTAACATTACACACACTATAACCTTCAAAAGCTTGGAGTCAGTATCATTTTGGGGGGGGGGGGGGGGGATAAATTATAGAAATTAATACTTTTATTTAGCAAGGATGCATTAAATTGATCTAAACTGATGATAAAGACTTTTATTTTGTAAAAGATTTCTATTTCAGAGAAATGCTGCTCTTCAAAAAACCTGAAAAAATTCTACTCAGCTGTTTTCAACATAATAATAATAATAATAATAATAATAATAATAAATGTTTTTTGAGCAGCAAATCAGAATATTAGAATGATTTCTGAAGGATCATGTGACTGGAGTAATGATGCTGAAAATTCAGCTTTGAAATCACAGGAATAAATTACGTTTTAAAATATATTCAAATAAAAAGCAGTTATTTTAAATAATTCAAATATTTCACAATATTACTGCTTTTGCTGTATTTTGGATCAAATAAATGCAGGCTTGGTGAGCAGGAGAGGCTTCTTTAAAAAATATTAAAAGTCTTACTGTTGAAAAACTTTTGACTGGTGGTGTATTTTCCTCCATCGGTCTGATCACTAACGGGTTGAGATGCTCGTTAGCGTGAGATGTTGCTCACCGGCTCAGCTCCATGTGTTTCTTGCGCAGCACCAGCAGAAAAAGCACCAGCAGACTGATGAGCAGAACGCTGAGAACCGCCAGCGCCGAGATCGCCGCCACACTCGGGTTCATCTCGCGCACTGCAAACACACACACACACACACACACACACACACACACACACATACACACACACACACACACACACACACACACACACACACACACACACACTACTGCTACATTCACTGTCTCCGAATAAAACAAACACTTCGATGTGTATTTCAGATGTTTTCAGTTCACTCGTTATGTAGCAAATCAGAGCTCAAAACTATGAAAGTCCATTTCCGCAATTCTGACTTTTTTCTCGCAATTCTGACTTTACTCTCAATTCAGACGTTTTTCTCGCAATTCTGACTTTACTCACAATTCTGACGTTTTTCTCACAATTTTGACTTTTTTCTCGCAATTCTGACTTTTCTCTCAATTCTGATTATTTCTAATAATTGCGCTTTATTTCTCAGAATTGCGAGTTTATATCTTGCAATTCTGACTTTATTTCTATTATAATTTTTATTTTATTTCTCAAAATTGTGAGTTTATATCTTGTAATTCTGACTTTTTCTCACAATTCTAACTTCTTTCAGAATTGCAAGATGTAAACTCACAATTCTGGCTTTATTTCTCAGCATTGCGAGTTCATATCAAACAATTCGGACGTTTTTCTCGCAATTCGGACTTTTTTCTCGCAATTCGGACTTTTTTCTCGCAATTCTGACTTCTCTCACAATTTTGACTTTTTTCTCACAATTCTGACTTCTCTCACAATTTTGACTTTTTTCTCGCAATTCTGACTTTTTTCTCGCAATTCTGACTTCTCACAATTTTTACTTTTTTCTCGCAATTCTGACTTTTCTCTCACAGGTGTGAGCTTGTCACGCAATTATAGAAAAAAAAATGTCAGAATCGCAACAAAAAAATTCGCAATTACCTTTTTTATTTTGTTTATACAGTGGTGGTAACGGGCTTCCATATGAAGCTGCTCAGTGTGTGAAATGCTGTAGAAGTGCTGTAGAGTCTGCAGTACGGCTGTCAGAATGGCTGAAAACTTAATTAGAATTTTGTACTTAAATATTATCAATATTCGAATTTAAAAGTTTTGCAACTTTGATAATGCAGCCTGACGCACGCCTAAAATTCAAATGCAATGTTTTTGCATTCGAATGTGGATTTTTATTTTAAATTCGACGAATATTTTAAATTCAAATTTTTTCTTGACAGCCCTAGTCTGGAGTCAGTGTGTCCTGACTGTGGAGTATAGGATGGAAGTGTTTCTCACCGGCTGTGCTGACGGTGATGTACACCGGGTCACTGATGCTGCTGTAGCTGCTGCTGATCACAGTACAGTTATATGAAGTGGACGGCTGCAGTCCGGATACGGTCACAACATGAGCAGCGGTCAGCAGCGGATCTCGCACCTTCTGGAGCAAAACACACACACATAATAAACCAGCTGTTCATTCAAGGTTATGGTGCGTTCCAGTTAATAAGTTAATAACATTTACTAATACATTAACTCTTTCCCTGCCAAACACAGATATGATATGAAATATGATCCAGATGTAGTATTTGAGAGTGAAACTCCATCACAATCTGCATCTCCAGAAGTTTGCATGCATGTGTTGTTATGATATTGATTAGTAGCTCTTACTTTGCTCTCTCTGCTGACTCCCAGCTGTCTGCAGACGATCTGATAGAAATCCACGACGCCTTCCTCCGTCCAGAGCAGCGTGACGGCCGTGTCGGTGGTGTTGAGCGCGTAAAGAGACTTCGGAGGAGCCGGTTCTGTTCGCAAAACAGCCAAACGCCACACTACTTACAAGCTCCTCCAAAAAAAACGCTTAGAAACAAGTAAAAAAGGAAGACACAGCCACAACAATCCTGACACGGTCTGAACGGGAAGTCAAAGTGAAACGAGTTATTATTAGAACAGAAAACATACTCTCAGCAGTAAACTAGCAGCGATTTTACTTTTGGTTCAGGATTTAATGTGCGAATAGATTAATTAAAGGAACAGCCAAATAACTGCAATCCAAGATTGTTTCTTCATCAGATTTGGAGAAATGTAGCATTGCGTCAGTGTCTCAGCAATGGATGCTCTGCAGTGAATGGGTGCCGTCAGAATGAGAGCTGATAAAAACATCTCAATAATCCACAAATAATCCACACCACTCCAGTCCATCAGTTAGCATCTGGAGAAGACAAAAGCTGAAACAAATCCAGCATGAAGATGTTTTCAACTAAAATCCGAGTCCATAATAATAACGCTTCCTCCAGTGAAAAAGTGTTCTGGTCTAAATCAAGAGAGAAATCTGCAGATCAAGCAGCGTTTACAAGACAAAACAGCTCTAGACAAATACACTATATTGCCAAAAGTATTGGCACCCCCTTCTAATGAACAGGTTTGACTACTTTAGTAATTCCCATGAATACAAATCTTAATGTTTAACGAATATAATAATATTCTAGGGAATTTTGTGCTTCTAATTTTACAATTTGGACAGAACCCTTTTCTATTCTAACATGACGATGACTCTGTGCATAAGGCGAGGTTCAAAAATAAATGATCGATTGAGTCAGTGTGGAAGAACTGGTCTGCAGAAACCTCTAAAGCTAAAAACTCATCATACACTATACGGACAAAAGTATTGGCACCCCCTTCTTTAGAACAGAAAAAGGCACTTCCAAAACTGTCGCAACAGAGATGGATTTTAAATACATGTTTCCATCTTTGTAGCCACAGTTTTGGAAGTGCCTTTTTCTGGTTTAAAGAAGGGGGTGCCAATACTTTTGGCACTATAGTGTATGTGGCTGGATTTTGACTTTTGCACTTTTTCACTGGAGGAAGCGTTATTATGGATTATAGACTTAGAGGTATTTGAGTTAAAAACGTCTTAATGCTGGATTTGTTTCAGCTTTTGTCTTCTCCAGATGTTAACTGATGGCCTGGATTGGTGTGGATTACTTGTGGATTATCGTGATGTCTTTATCAGCTCTCGTTCTTCACTGCAGTGAAACCGCAGCCACTGACCGAGTTTGATGATGTGCGGCGCAGACGTGTTGCGGCTCCTCTCGGTGCAGGCGGAGACCGTCAGGTTGTAGATGTCTCCGGGAGGAAGAGTCAGAGACGCCTTCATCATGTTGCGAGTCACCTATAACACAGTCGTCAGGTGCAGTGAGGATTCAGAGCCCATAGCAACCGTCTCCATGGAGACACCATGACCCTCTTTTAAACACTTGACCCTCTATCACTTGCACTCTCTATTTGTTTTCTAACTGCTTGTTTTTCTAAAAAAAAAAAAAAAAAAACTCTTAACACTAGCTTTCTATATTCTTTTTCTATTCTATCTACTTGTATTCTTTGTATGTGTGTGTGTGTGTGTGTGTGTGTGTGTGTATTGTATATATTAGTGCTGTCAAACGACTAATCGCATCCAAAATAAAAGTTTTGGTTTACATAATATACGTTTGTATAGGCTACTGTGAATATTTCTTTTACACACATATATATATATATATATATATATATATACACACACATGCATGTGTATATTTAAGGAAAATATGTTATATAAAATATATTTATATATAATATAAATTACATGAATATAAGTATATATGTGTGTGTCTTTATATATACATAATAAATATACACCGCACACACACATATATTATGTAAACAAAAACTTTTATTTTATATATATATATATATACACTGCCGCTCAGATGTTTGGGATCAGTATGATTTTTAATGTTTTTAAGGGAGTCTCTTCTGCTCATCAAGGCTGTATTTATTCAATCAAAAATACAGAAAAAAACAGTAATATTGTGAAATCTTATTGCAATTTCTAATATTGGTTTCCTATTTTAATATACTTTAAAATAGAATTTATTTCTGTGATGTGCAGCTGTATTTTCAGCATCATTACTGCAGTCTTCAGCGTCACATGATCTTCAGAAATCATAATAATATGCTGATTTATTATCAATGTTCAAACTGTTGTGCTGCTTCATGATGTTTTTAGGAACCTGTGATATTTTTTACTTTGATTCTTTAATGAATACACATATATATATATAAACCTTGCTGCGTGTACTGTGTTAAGCTAACTGAGACTTGTTACAGCGCTTGCATATCGTTGCTCTTCTGTTGATTCTGATCTCTTCTATTGTCCTCATTTGTAAGTCGCTTTGGATTAAAGCATCTGCTAAATGACTAAATGTAAATGTTTCAGTGGAAAGGTAAATAAATTGGGTTTATCCTGCTCTCGGAGCGTCTTAACATCTCGGCTCGGCTCTGTGTGGAAACATTTAGCCATCGCTAATTAACTGAGATAAATATGTGTGCTGGGTAATTGGATTCATTACAGACTAATGGCGCAGTGAGGAGCACAGAGGGAGAACTACCGCGGTAAATTACTACGGTACATCATCCTGAGCAGGAAGTGAGCAGTGATTTACTGTGATGCAGCATTTCATCAGTGTGATAATTATGATATTATTAATAATAAATCAAATTAGATTTGAAAATAAAAAAGATGGGCGTCATTTAATAATATAAAAATGTGAATCTGATTGTGATCCACATATGTATATAATATACATATAATCATAAATTACATATATATAAAATAACATAATAATACATGAATATATAGTCCTCATTTACATACCCCCCCGCCAAAAAAAACTATTAAATATGATAAAAACCACAAATGAACTAAAAATACTAAAATGATAATGAAACAGAAAATATACTAAAATAGCAAAAACTAAAACATAATAAAAATTATTCAGACATTAAAAAACTGATAAATATGAAAAAAACCCCACAAAAATTTACTAAAACTACTAAAAGTTAAAATGAAACAGAAAATATAGTTAAATTACAAAAATTAAAACTGAAAATTAAAATTTAATAAAAAATTATTTAGACATTAAAAAAATAATAAAAATGAAAAAATTACTAAAACAACTAAAATAAAATAAAAACAGAAAATATACTAAAATAATAAAAAGAAAAACTAAACACTAAAACCTAATAAAAAATTATTCAGACAACTAATAAATATGAAAAAAACACAACAAATTTACTAAAACTACTAAATTTAAAATGAAGCAGACAATACAAAAACAAAATCTAATTTAAAATATGAACAAAATTAATGAAAGTAAATCAATAACACTAAAGTAACACTAACAGAAATGAATGGAATGTAACTATACAATGTAACAATGAAGTATTAAAAAAGACACCTAAAAATAGGCTTCTTTTTTTATTATTTTGTGTATTTGCTTTATTAACATTATGAACCCCTGTTTCATGTCCAGTGTGGCCCAGATCTCCTGTTCAGCCTGTGTTTAACTGGACAGGATTAGGTCCAGTGAGGGTTGTGTAGGTAGTGTTTGAGACTCACGTCGATGGAGTAGCGTCTCCTCGCGCCCTTCTTCCCCTCGGCTGTCAGCTGCCAGTGCAGCATTCGTGAGTGCGAGAGATCGGTGAACAGATCGCCGTAAGTCCAGCGCACAAACAGCGTCCCGTGAGCGTAATCCACCGACGAGATGTGAGGAGCTTCAGGAGCTGGCCATCAAACACACACACGTCACTAACTGAATTTTTTTTTTTGACATAATATATGTGACCCTGGAGCACAAAACCAGTCATAAGGGGGTCAATATTCGGAAATTGGGATTTATGCATCAATGGAAAGCTGATTTATTCAGCTTTCAGATGATGCATAAATCCCAACTTAATTTGAACTTTAAAGGTGATTTTCTCAATATTTAGATTTTTTTTGCTCCCTCAGATTCCAGATTTTCAAATAGTTGTATCTCAGCCAAATATTGTCCGATCCTAACAAACCATATATCAATGGAGAGATTATTTAAGGTCTGTAAAGAGCGGCGCACCTGTGACGAAGCTGACGGTAGAAGCATCGCAGCAGCTCAGCGGCGGATCGCCCCACGTCACCATCGTCACGCGGAAGTTATAGAACCAGGCCGGCAACAGATCCGTCACTCTCTGAGGAGGGATGTGAGCAAAAATCAAAATTAACCCAATTAATCCCATCGGCCATGATAGAGACAGTTTTCATTTATAAAGCTGTAAAAATGTTACTGACTGGTGCATTTCCTGCAAATATGGAAAAAATAAAGGCTCTCAATTAAACATGCACAGTGTCATATAGTAAGTGCAAATTGTCACATGACCAAAGCCGTTTATTTACTGTTTGCACCTGCATCAAAGCACCAAAACAAAAGCTTGGTAAAGTATGTTAACATAAAGATATGACAAAGATTTTTGGTCCACATTGTCCTTACGATGTCTAGCATTAATATATGAATTCACAATTATTACATTTTGTTGAGTGTCATCGTGGAATGAGTAAACATGTAGATGGTCACAATAGTGACCGCTGGGATAACAGTGAAAACATATAAATCCAATTGTAGTTTTGCAATGACAAAATGTTGCAATGACAAAATATTGCACTTCAAATGTTACAAAAAAGTTATAATATTGATGTTGTAATGCTGGTAGCACTAATATTATAATTTGATGATATATGTTACAATAAAGTAAAAATTTTGAATTATGTTGATGGTTGTTGTTGTTTTTTTATCTCAGTATTTCTATCAGTGTTGTATAAGTGTTTTTATGCATAATAGTAACCCTAGAATAGCTGGGCTGAGTTACATACACATTTTTCAAATATGTTAATTCTGTACATACATTTTCCCACCGACCATAAAACACAATTTTTCACACACACTTCCAAACATTTAAAAAAATGATTACTGATTATTTCAAAGGGTTACTACAGACACATCATCTGGATATTTTCATGTCTGAAAAAATGTAACGGATTAATTAGCACCTCAGACCTCGTCTGCATGCAGAGTCTCATTAAATATGATTATAATAATTACGCATAAAGGCTATGTTTGTATTTCTCCCATCTCAGTCGTGACTCATGAAGCATCATAATTAGCATCTCTGCTGATCATCGGAGCTGCTTCATTAACTGATTACAGTAACGAGGATTCTGACTCCAAACCCTATATTAAGGCAGATTTTCAATCAAATGAAATGCACCAGACTCATTTTAGTTTTATTGAGAGACTACAGGTTCAATTCATATTTTGTAATTTAATATTAATACTAAAATAACAAAAATTAAAACTAAAAACTGAAACTTAATAAAAACTATTCAGACTACTAAGAAATAAACAAAAACTAATCAATATGAACAAAAATGACAAATTTACTAAAACTACTAAAATAAAGTTAAACATTTTTAGTAATTTATGGATGGATGGATGGATGGATGGATGATAGATAGATAGATAGATAGATAGATAGATAGATAGATAGATAGATAGATAGATAGATAGATAGATAGATAGATAGATGGATAGATGGATAGATGGATGATAGATAGATAGATGGATAGATGGATAGATGGATGGATGATAGATAGATAGATAGATGGATAGATGGATAGATGGATAGATGGATAGATAGATAGATAGATAGATAGATAGATAGATAGATAGATAGATAGACAGACAGATGGACGGATGGATGATAGATAGATAGATAGATAGATAGATAGATAGATGGATGGATAGATAGATAGATAGATAGATAGATAGATAGATAGATAGATAGATAGATAGATAGATAGATAGATAGATAGATAGATAGATAGATAGATAGATAGATAGATAGATAGATGGACGGATGGATGATAGATAGATAGATAGATAGATAGATAGATAGATAGATAGATAGATAGATAGATAGATAGATAGATAGATAGATAGATGGGTAGATGGATACATGGATGGACGGATAGATAGATAGATAGATAGATAGATAGATAGATAGATAGATAGATAGATAGATAGATAGATAGATAGATAGATAGATAGATAGATAGATGGGTAGATGGATACATGGATACATGGATAGACGGATAGACGGATGGATGGATGGATGGATGATAGATAGATAGATGGATAGATGGATAGATGGATGGATGATAGATAGATAGATAGATAGATAGATAGATAGATAGATAGATAGATAGATAGATAGATAGATGGGTAGATAGATAGATAGATGGGTAGATGGATACATGGATACATGGATACATGGATAGACGGATAGACGGATGGATGGATGGATGGATGATAGATAGATAGATGGATAGATGGATAGATGGATAGATGGGTAGATGGATACATGGATACATGGATAGACGGATAGACGGATGGATGGATGGATGGATGATAGATAGATAGATGGATAGATGGATAGATGGATGGATGATAGATAGATAGATAGATAGATAGATAGATAGATAGATAGATAGATAGATAGATAGATAGATAGATAGATAGATAGATAGATAGATAGATGGATACATGGATAGACAAACTGCAAAACAGGGTAAAATACTTAATTCTATATTGTAAAAGACGTTTCATTTGATATACGACATGTATTGAAATTGGCCTATGCATGATATGATATAGGATTTTGCTGATTTTAAAGAAGCCAATAAACAAATTATTCTGCCTATAATAGTAAAATCTATATAGTGAATTTAACATTATTAGTCTTTTCTTCCTGTGACGGACGGCTCAGAGTAAGTTTACATCCAATTATATACCAGTTTATTATGTCACCAAAATACCAATAATATCAAGAAAAAACAATGTTGTGCATAATGCGGGACCTTTAATTACAAACAAGCCTGAAATGCACCAGGACTTTTATTTTGAAACACAAGGTGAGTATCGTGATTCCTGTTTATCCATCCCTAAATTTAAGATCTCTTACAATGATTAAAGGCCTTAGATCCGATTGAATGTAAGAGTCTTTAAGGAAAGCGTGTGTGATGTTGTGTGTGGTTACCACAGAGGCGATGACGGACGCGGTGGCGGCGATCTCGTAGTAAGTCGTCCACTGAGACGTCTGCGTGGCCGAGTTGAAGAAGAAGGTCTGCAGAACGTACTTTCTGAAGGCCACGTTAAACGGCCGCTGCCAGCTGAGGATGACAGCACTGGGACTGAGCGGATAAACCACCAGATCACGCACACCTGTCGGCTCTGACACACCACAGCCAATCAGAGAGCAGAGTCAGTCATGGGGGGCGGAGCTTCATTATACAGTCCAACCAAAAACTATTCAGACTCCAGATATACTTTTTGATATATTTTTTTTTACTAGTGGGTGCATGACACTATAGTTCATTTATGTAAGTGAGGATAGCAAAATAAAGTAACCTGTAGGGCTGCCTAGGGCTGGGCGATATTTCTGATTTTATCGATTAGTTCGAATTTAATGTTTTGCCACGATTTTATTTTTTAGAAATCGAGGTATTGCGATTTTGAATAGAAATATTACCATACGTCAGAATTAGACACTTTGACAATATGCCAATGATAACAGTTAAGAGAACAGTTAAGAGAGCGCAACAGCCAATCACGTCCATGCTTACATAGAAAAAAACTATGGAAAAGCAGCGCAAGCGAATAAAAAACCTGTGACTACTACTGTATGTCTGATATTTCATGTTTGCATCATGGTGACAGGCTGAAAGCTGCTGTTGTTTTTACAGAACATTTATAGTTAATAATAGTCTACTTGTGTTATACCTTCAGTCATTTTGAATTTGAATTACCTTGACTTTCTGAAGACACGTTTGTACAATATGTAGTTCATGCATCTTTTCTGCAAAGATGAAAAGTGCAAAGTGATTTGTTTAACATTTACATCTTCATGTGTGGTGCACTTGGAATAGAATTTCTTTAACTGGAGGGTTAATAAAGAACAAGTTACTTGAATCATGTTGTAATTACATTTTCAAGTTGACTAGTTAAAAATCGTAAAAAAACGATTGAATGTTCTAAAAAAATCTAGATTTTAATTCAAATCGCCCAGCCCTAGGGCTGCCGCCCTAATATTCAACTAACCGTTAGTCAACGAGAAGAGGCATGGTCGAACAAAAAATGTATTAGTCGCTTAATCGCAGAAAAAAAAATCAAGCAGATCATTAACGGCTGGTCTGTGTGGTAATACAGTACTCGAGCAGGACATACTGGACTATCATTCATCAACCTCAAATATGGCTTATCATCTGAAATATGTAAGTATTAGCAACTTTACAACTCTACGTTTATTTGTCTGCACTCACAATGACAAAAAAACATTGCGCTTTTGTAAAATAATGAAAGCAAACAGGATGTTCTTTCTGCCGTCTCGGTTTCTGTAAACTTGAACGCAAATCTCTGAAACTCCGTGTATACTTGCCTTACAAATATGAAAAACATATCTATAGAGAGCGAAATGTCTACTTTCAAATGAACCGATTCAAATGGAAAACAAATATTCTCAGATTATGTCATCCGTATGAAACATGCATACAGGCGCATCATTACTGCGGAGATGATGAGTCAGTGACGTCGACTTCATCTCTTAAACCAATGCAAGGAAAGCACTAGTTTATCAATAAATTATTATGTTATATATTTATATAAATTTTATTGTTAATGCAGACACATTTATAATCATTACTTTTGGTGGTGTGCCGTGGCAAGCTTTATGCATGCGCTTGAGCGCTTATTAGGCTATGTACGCAATTAAAGGGCCATTATTATGATTTAAATGGCTTATTAATAAACGTGCGATTAGTCGACTAATGCTTCAAATGAACGACTGCTAGTCGACCAGAAAAATCTTTAGCCGAGGGAAGCAGCCCTAAAGTTATCTAAATTTGTTCTGACACAGTTTAACTCTGAGTTCTTGTCATATTTTATTACCATTTTCTAAACTATAGCGCAGTAGTTCGCAAACTGGGGTTAGTGAGGTGACGGAGGGGGTACGCGAACAAAATGCTGAGCTTTGGAATTCATTTAATTCTACCCCAACTTAAAGTAATATTAAAACCGAGCATGTATTTCTGACAAGCAAAATGCCGCTTCTAGTATAAAAACAGGAAAGCGGAAGTGCTGTAAGCGGTCAAATGACATCAAATTACTTCATCTTTTGCGGTCAAATCTGTCTGCATCCACACAAGCATGCTCGGAAACAATGATCGAATGCCCGCAGAGTATGCTGCTTTAGCAAATCGCGCCACTGTTCATTGTATTGTCAAAGTAGACTTGCAGCACAATATTGACACGGACTATACATAGAGGTCGATTTAAGAAACTCTTCCATACAGAAACATACCCTGTGTGAGTTATTGTTTTTCATGTTTAAAATACGAGCAAGAATGCAATTTTCCCTGAATATCCAAACGACTGCAACAATTTACTTTATTATATAACAGTTCAACAAAAAAGGTACTATTAAGTGAATATTTTACATTTTAAATGTAGCCTACACAATATTGTCAATTATTCTTTGTTATATTTTACAACAAAATAATAATCCGTGCCAGAACTGGTGTGCGTCTCCCAGCAACAGCGCCCGCGGTGTTTCGTTAGTGAAGGAATCTGCAGCTTTAAACGATTCGGAGGGTCAGTGATTAATAACCCATTCAAAACTACAGCCATTTGCTTTGTTATTGAATGAATGAATGAATGACGCAACGCTTCGCTCATTAAGACGGTGACTTGCTGCCACCTACTGGTGATTTTAGAAGTATCACTTTTCATTTATTGCTTATTTATTATATTAATAATGCACTTAATGGCATGTCAAGAATATGACATAAAACATGACATACAGTTAATAAGGCTAGAAAAACTTTGCCTCCCTAAAGGTAAAAAAATGCACCTGTAAATCAATTTAAGTGGCAAATATTGTCCTTTAATAAAAAAGGTGTGACTCCAGTCTAAGTGGAAGAGAAGGGGTACGCAGAAGAATGTTAAATGCCCCAGGGGGTCCGCCGCTGTAAAAAGTTTGAAAACCACTGCTATAGTGAATAAACTGTCTGAAAAAATGTTGGTTTGACTGTATTCGCACTCACCGATGTCGATGATGACTGGCTCGGACGCAGGACTGACCAGCGGCCCGTTCGTGTGATAGACCACCACTCTGTACTGAGCGCCGGGCGTCAGGCTGCTGATGATGTCACTGGTGATGTTCTCCTATCAGAGAGCGGAGAGCAGGTCATGTGACACTAACACAGGATAATGAGACAGTTTTACAGCTAAACTATTAACATTAAACTTCTGGTAAGGGTTAGACGGTTCTCCGTCAAAATAAACGTTTGATGGTTTAAATTAAGACCATAAATATTAGTACTGTAATGTTACAGTTGTAATGCAAATATATTGTAAATACTCAATTTTTTTTTGCAATGAAATATTACAACAGTAATAGTAATATTGCAATAGTAATATTTCTTATTTTGTTTTTATTTGGTAATGTTTATATGTAGTAATAATAATAATAATAATTTTATTTTATAAAATTTATTTCTCAAAGCATTTTACAACAGATAAAATCCAGCAAGGCAACACAAGATAGACACATTTTTACTTTATATTTTTCATATATTTTTTACTTCATATAAAAATAATAATTATTAGTTTAGTTTAGTTTATTTCATTAATTTAACAGGGACCATGCACAACCCAAATAATTAATAATTAATTAATTATTTTATAACCATATTGATGCACAATCACAATATTTTGGGCAAACTGTTCAGCCCTACAAACAAGCACAACAAACCTGATTTTTTTTCTTTTCTTTTTTTTGGAATCATAAAAATCGACATTAGGTTTTTCCTCGAACTGTGCAGCTCTAATTTACATCATGCATCATAACGCAGCTTCTGTTCCACCTTTGCTGGATGGCTTTTGTTGAGGCTGATAGAGTTTTACTGGTAACAGTCTGCAGTACTCTGACTGACTGAATGAACTGGTTAAATCCAAACATGTGGCATTAAACCCAACCAATTTAAATGTCTGTGGATCAGAACCTCGGAGCAGTAGGTGCTCTCCATGCGCTGGCTGATGCTGGGCCGCAGACAGGTGAGCGACAGCACCGAGATCAGACTGCCGTTATATCTGAGACGCGACGGAGCCCAGGACACAGCGGCCGTGCTGGAGTCCAGCATCTTCACACTGACCCCCTGCGGACGCTCCTGCGGCTGCTCCATCCACTCGCCTGACGGGCCTGACACACACACACACACACACACACACACACACACGTGAGAGCAGAAACACACACACACACACACACACTCACTCACTCACTCACTCACACACACACACACACACACACACACACACACCACACACACCACACACACACACACACACACACACACACACACACCACACACACACACACACACACACACACACACACACACACACACACACACACACACACACACACACACACACACACACACACACACACACACACACACACGCTCATACTCAGGTAGAAGGTGAATCCGGTGTCAGCTGAACTCTCTCGGGGCTCGCAGTCTCCGGATGAACTCAGCGTTGTGACGTGAACGCCGTACGTTCCTGCTTCTGAGAGCTCGGTGAAGAACTCGTGTGTGTTCTCATCCACCGTCGCCGTTTCTGTGGAGTTTCCTGCTCAAACGACAAAGAACACAGAAATTAATTTACAAAGGGTTTAATACTTATTTTTATTTATTATTTTATTTATAAATGTTTGAGTTATTAATTATTACTGCAGGTTTCCTGCTCAAAGAACAAGGAAAAGAACATAGAACATGCTTATTTTTATTACTGTCTATTTTAATTTATTTATTATTTATTAATTAATTACTTTGTTACTGTTTAATGTAGAACATGCTTATTTTTATTATTGCCTATTTTATATATTATTTTATTTATTAATTAATTTATTTAAATTTTTTTTTTATTAATTATTACTGCCTTTTTTAAATGTACTTGTTATTTTAATTTATAACAGTTTAACTGTGATGTATTAATTATTACTGCCTATTTTAATTAATTTATTATTGAGAATTTATTTATGAAGATAAATAATTATTTTTATTTATTAATTATTACTGTCATTTTTATTTGTTCATTAATATATTATTATATTATATATACATTAATATATATATATATATATATATATATATTATTTTTATTTATTAATTTATTTATTTTAAAATATTTATTTTAATTAATTAATTATTACTGCCTTTTTTAAATGTATTTGTTATTTTTATTTATTGGTTCATTTATAAGAGATTAAATGTGATTTATTAATTATTACTGCCTATCTTGATTCATATATTATTGAGAATTTATTTATAAAGTTGTATTTTTATTTATCATTGCTGCCATTTAAATGTATTTTTTATTTGTTTATTCATTAACTACTTTTAGAGGGTTTTTTTTAATTATTACAGCAATTTTTTATTTATTATTTAATTAATTAACTTGTTAATAATTGTTTTTTTATTTATTAATGATTACTACTTAATGTAGTTATTATTTATTAATTTATTTATAAATGTTTTATTTTTATTTATTAATTATTGCTGCCTATTTTAATTTATTTATTTTCATTTACTGGTTTACACAAACATCAGGTTTTTTGCTGTGTGAAACATGCGATGATTCTCACCGTCGCGGTAGATGTAGATGTTGAATCCGTCGTAAGCGGTGGACGGCCGCGGCGGTAACCAGCGCAGCTCCAGCAGGATGGGTGGCAGCGGCGTGGGCATCACACTGGGTTCAAAGGTCACGTCCATCGCTGACCCCGGCTCGTTAGAGTCCTCATATTCTGGCACCAGCGCGTTCACAAACTCCTCCTCCTCCTCCTCCTCCTCCTCCTCCTCGGTGGGGGCGGGGCTTCCTGTTGGCTCCACCCACAGCGGCTCAGTGCTGTTGGGTTCGGCTGTGACGGACTGGTTCAGCGGCGTCTGTGTGACACTCATCTCCTCGCCATTCACTTCCTCTTCCTGTTCTTCAGCCGCAGGGACGTCACGTGCCCGCCGGAGGATTGATGCATTGTGGGACGCCTTCAGAAGGTCAGATCCAGATGCTCCTCGACCGCTGAGGTGGATGATTTTGAGCGACACGTTGACAGGAGGATTTGGGACTGGACATGAAAAATTTAAATAAAATAGACACCATTAATCATATTTAACCAAAATTAGATTAATTAGATAAATAATCAAATTCAATTTTTAATTACTGAAGAAAAAATGTGAAATTATATTTAATAACTCAGCTTATTATTTTTATGACAATTAAGCACATTTTACGGTTTAGGTTTTTTTTTTTTTCAACAGTAATTCTAAAGTAGTAATTTATTTTGTTTATCAATTTATTTATTAAACGCAGCTTAAATTAACAGCAGTACAAAAACTATTACAATGACAAAAAAATACAAATTTAAATAAAATATAATTTTTAATGACAATTAAGCACATTTTACTTTTGCATTTTTTTAATTCCAAAGTGATTATTTATTTATTTATTTATTTATTCAAATGAGCTTAAATCAAAATAAATACACAAAATATTGCCATAACATAAAATATTAATTTACATTTTAATTATTATTACGTAATTTGATTATTTTATAGGGTTTTTTTTTTTTACCATAATGAGAGTTTGTGTGTAAAAATATGTCATTAAAATAATTGGTAAAAGAAAGAAAAAAAAAAAACTCATTAAAATAATTGGTAAAAATATAAATGATCCTATAAACAGGATTTTCTTTACGCAAAGTAAAAATTCCTAACATTTCCTCTGATTTGAGGGTGAAATGCACTGAAATTGCTGACAGGTTTCTTTAATTAGTGAATCTGGAAGGCTTCCTTTAATAATTAAAGAGGTTTGTGCAGTGCCTGCTCCAGCTCTAACATCGTTCAGTTGTTTCAGCGCTAATTAAAAAGGTTATTTAAGGTGAATTTAGAGCTTATGATCACATGATGGCTGACAGAAAAGCCTCAATGATTCGTACCGGTGCGGTGGCGCAGGGGCTCGTGGGTAACTTCGCTGTGGCTCACCAGCGTGCTCCTGTTGACCGTGGCCTCTGAGATCAGCTGGAAGCTGATGTTGGTGTAACATGTTCCTGACAGCCAGTGCTTGAACACCGTCTTCCCTTTGAGGAAATCTGCAGAGACACAGAGAGAGATCCCGAGTTCAGCCGTGACAAACAAACAAACACAAATGCGTAACACAAACAAAAACACACACACATATAACACACATAGAAACACACAGAAACACATGCATAACACACATGCATAGCATGCAGAAACACACACACACGTAACACACAGAAACACACACTTAACACACATAGAAACACACTGAAACACATGCGTAACACGCAGAAACACATGCGTAACACACATGCATAACACGCAGAAACACACACGTAACACATAGAAACACACAGAAACATGCTTAACACACAGAAACACATGCATAACACACATGCATAGCATGCAGAAACACACACACGTAACACACAGAAACACACACTTAACACACATAGAAACACACTGAAACACATGCGTAACACGCAGAAACACACACTTAACACACATAGAAACACACTGAAACACATGCGTAACACGCAGAAACACATGCAATAACACACATGCATAACACACAGAAACACACACGTAACACACATAGAAACACACAGAAACACATGCGCAATACACAGAAACACATGCATAACACAAGCATAACATGCAGAAACACACACGTAACACACATAGAAACACACAGAAACACATGCGTAACACGCAGAAACACACACGTAACACACATAGAAACACACAGAAACACATGCGTAACACGCAGAAACACATGCGTAACACATGCATAACACGCAGAAACACACACGTAACACATAGAAACACACAGAAACATGCTTAACACACAGAAACACATGCATAACACACATGCATAGCATGCAGAAACACACACATGTAACACACAGAAACACACTTAACACACATAGAAACACACTGAAACACATGCGTAACACGCAGAAACACATGCAATAACACACATGCATAACACACAGAAACACACACGTAACACACATAGAAACACACAGAAACACATGCGCAATACACAGAAACACATGCATAACACAAGCATAACATGCAGAAACACACACGTAACACACATAGAAACACACAGAAACACATGCGTAACACGCAGAAACACACACGTAACACACATAGAAACACACAGAAACACATGCGTAACAGACATAGAAACATACAGAAACACATGCATAACACACATGCATAGCATGCAGGAACACACACACACACACACACACACACACACGTAACACACAGAAACACACACATAGAAACACACTGAAACATGCATAACACACAGAAACACACACGTAACACACATAGAAACACACAGAAACACATGCGTAACACGCAGAAACACATGCGTAACACATGCATAACGCAGAAACACACACGTAACACACATAGAAACACACAGAAACATGCTTAACACACAGAAACACATGCATAACACACATGCATAGCATGCAGAAACACACACACGTAACACACAGAAACACACACTTAACACACATAGAAACACACTGAAACACATGCGTAACATGCAGAAACACATGCAATAACACACATGCATAACACACAGAAACACACACGTAACACACATAGAAACACAGAAACACATGCGCAATACGCAGAAACACATGCGTAACACAAGCATAACATGCAGAAACACACACGTAACACACATAGAAACACACAGAAACACATGCGTAACACACATGCATAACATACAGAAACACATGCGTAACAGACATAGAAACATACAGAAACACAGGCATAACACATGTGTAACACAGAAACACATGGGTAACACACATGCATAGCACACAGAAACACACGTAACACACATAGAAACACACAGAAACACATGCGTAACACATGCATAACATGCAGAAGCACATGCATAACACACATATAAACACAGAAACATGCATAGCACACGTGTAACACAGAAACACACATGTAACACACATAGAAACATACAGAAACACATGCATAACACACATGTAACACAGAAACACATGGTAACACACATGCATAGCACACAGAAACACACGTAACACACACAGAAACACATGTGTAACACACATGCATAACACATATGCATAATACGCAGAAACACACATAACACATGCATAACATGCAGAAACACACACGTAACACACAAAGAAACACACAGAAACACGTGTAACACAGAAACACACGTAACATGCAGAAACACACGTGTAACATACACACATAACATACACAGAAACGTGTGAGTAACACACGCAGAAACACACACACACACACACACACAGATGTAACACACGGCACCTTTATACAGCATGTAGCGCGGCTGTTGGCCCTCCATGTAGCTGATGTTGACTCGTGTGTAGATGTTCCTGTCTGGAGAACGGATCTGAAACACCACGCCAGTCTCTGGAGCCGGACTGTAATCAGACATCTCAACGCTGTCTAGAGGAAGAGGCTCTGAACACACACACACACACACACACACACACACACACACACAGTTCACTGATATATCACACTGGAGAAACAGGAGACTGAAAAATCAATGACGTTTTGTTGTAACGAGGATAAAGGCACTCAGTTCTGACTTAAAACCGTCACTGAAAACATAATTGTTTAAAATAAAAGTGGACAGTCTGACTAAAACACCACTATACCATGATGTAAGTCATTTTATACCACATAATTTCTTTCATTATAAATGTTTTATATTTTGATGCATTAATTCCACACATATGTGCAGTAGATGTCTGACTGTCTTACTGGTGAGCACAGGGATGGTTCTGATGGCTCTGGATGCGGCGCTGTGGTTCCCGAGCATCAGACTGAGGGAGTAACACAGGCCGTGGTACGAGGCGTTGAACTGAAGCGGATGCGGCAGCGTCTGGCCCTCGGTGGGTCGCGTGAACAGCAGCGTGTGCGTGTGCGGCTCTCCGGAGACACGCACCGAATACACGGATGCATCAGGACTCACGTCATCAGCGTCCAGCGACAGCAGCATCCGGCTGTCATCCTGCAAAGCCACCTGGAACGGAGCCGCACGCTGAGAGGAAGAGGAAGAAGAGCACATCGATCAATAATCAATGCAAGCCACTGACTGCATTAATAATGAACGGAAATGTCTGGTTAGTTATCCTTGTGGGGACTCTCCATAGGTGTAATGCTTCTTCTACTGTACAGACCGTATATTCTATTGTCCTACACCAACCCTACACCTAAACCTACCCCTTACAGGAGACTACAGGCACTTTTAGATTTTCAAAAAAACACCATTTAGTATGTTTTTTAAGCCTTTTGAATTACGGGGACATAGACAGTGTCCTCATAAACCACCTTCAAATTGTAATACCTCCGTCATACACATGTCATTAAACAGATTTGTGTCCCTGTAAACCAAACACACACACACACACACACACACACACACACACACACACACACACACTCTCTCTCTCTCTCACACACACACACACACACGCACGCACGCACGCACGCACGCACGCACGCACACACACACACACACACACACACACACAGCTCATTACTATAATATTGCTATAATACTACAACAGTGCTAATTTAACATCAGTGACATAATATAGTAGTTTTGGTTAATATCAGATGTGTTTTATCAGAATTGTGACAAAAAAATTGCAATTCTAAGATAAAAATTCGCAATTGCATTTCACATTACTAGAAAAAAGTTCATACATACATTCAATTTTGTTTCCACAGTACATTAGGAAATTTTATTTGTATGCATTTTTCCTGAACAATCATCATTAGCTATCTTAAATAATAGAATAAAAAATATTTTAAACCTCTCTAAAAATACAATACACAGTCAAAAACAGAGATCTGTTTAAAACCCAAATTCATGTCATATTAAACTGATTTAATCTGACAGTTCATGAACTGAATCATTCTGAATAAAGACTCTATTGTCTTCTGTAGAGCTGCTTTAAATTGAATTGGTTACATAATTGATCAATTTTACAACATTAGCACTGATATTTTCACTGTCTGTATTTGATAAAGCGATATTCACTGAGAGAAAAAAAAATCTACTTGAGATGTTTAATTTAATAATCTGTAAAAAAAAAAAAAAATTACAAATAATTTCCAAGTAAAAAAATGTTTCTGTAGCAATGTTTTGTCACGTTGCACACAGCAGGGAGGAACGAGGAGACGAGGATAACGCAAAATACAGTCTTTAACCCCTTAATTATCACCGTCCCATATACGGGATGCATAAGTTTACTTCACTATATTACCATTAAATCCTAATGTAATCATGACAAACTATATTGGAAAGGTCTAAGACTCCCAAATAGATATTTTACCATTTTTTGTTGTTACAAATTATGTAGTAACAGTAATAGATTCATTTATGACAAGAGTGCACCAAGAGTCTACAGGAGTTCTGACCTTTGTCACAAAAAGTCTTTATTTCCTTGCCTTTTTTTAGCAATCATCATAAGTTGTATACCATTTGAAAGCTTAAAATCTCAAAATTCATCCTGTGAAAACCATTTTGAAATCAGACATTGCATTACCATAGTAATGGTACTTCAAATTGTTTTAGCAGTCTCCTCCCCCTTAGCGGGGGTGTCATATTACAAAATGTATTACGGTATTTTACAATCAAAACTTTTTATAATCTTGACAAAATACATATCGTTGGAAAGGTCTGAGTCACATGACACACACGACAGAGGACTGACATGACTCCCCCCTCCCGGAAGGCGCGTCCCGCGCTGTAACAGCACCTCCGGGGAGGGAACCTCCAGAGCGGAACAGACAGATCGGAGGCCATGGCGGTGCAAGGAGCACAGGAGGCCATGGCGGGATCATTTTCGGGGGCTTGGCCTTGGTCCCCTCAGCCCGACCCCTACAGCCGGAACCCCTTTACCCCCCCTATGGGGTAGCTAGGGGGTATACCAGTAGACCAGATGAAAACTAACTAAACAGGCAGAAACTAAATACACATGACAATCACAGATAATAACACACACCTGAACTCAATAACAGACAATCACACTCAAGGACAGGAAGCAAACCAAATAAGGAAACAAGAGGCGGGAACACATGACACACAGGACAGAGGACTGACAGTTTTAGACGTATATGATAAATATTATAAATTAATATTTAACAAATAATATAGGACTTCACTTAATATATCTGAAACAAATCACAGATTTAGGCTTTTCTTTAAGAAAAATTAAAATCTATAAAAATTCTGTATTAAAAATGAGTGTATTAAATCATATTTTTTATATTTTTAAAAAACTATCTTCAAATATTAAAAATAATAATAAAATTTTTAATATTAATTGATATTTAAAATATTAAATTGTAACTGTATTTATTATTTATAAATAAAATTGGAATGTTTTTAAACGTGTCATCTGTTTTCCCGTAAGACATTAAAAAAATATTCAAATTCAGGTGTCAGATCTGATGAAATGCAGATGAAGTCTCTGTGAACTGATGAAAATTGGGACATTAATATTCTGTGTTCCTGTGTCGTGTGTGTTTGTAATGAACTAACGCTGCTCTCTGTGTGACTTCAGCCTCCAAACCCAGCGGCGGAAGCTCAGAGAGACGCTCAGAGAGGATTATGGGATTACAGCAAACACAAGCGTCATTACAGTACAGATGTGAGACTTCAGCAGCACAGAGATGATGAGGAGCGAGCGTTAATTAGCACAGAAAACACACATCTGTGCTCAATCCCACGACCAGATACTGCTTTATCACTGCGAGCCACTATAGAAACAAACCTTGACGGCCTCTAATCTAATCAAACGTGACTCAAATGCCAAAATTCAAATGTTAAACTGTCATTTATTTATGTCTTCAGAAATCATTCTAATATGCTGATTTGCTGCTCAAGAAACATAATGTTGAAAACATTCATATTTTTGTGGAAACCGTCACACATTTTATTTTTCAGGATTCACAGATGAATAGAAAGTTCAAAAGAACAGCATTTATTTCAAACAGAAATCTTTTGTAACATTATAAATGTCTCTACTGTCACTTTTGATCAACTTAATGCATCCTTGATAAATAAAACTGTTATTTTCTTTCAAAAAATAAGGAAACAAATTGCTACTTTTAAACAAGTGTATAATAAATACATTATTAAAAACTAAATATTAAAAATAACTCTTTTTAACATTAATTGATATTTAAATTAGTTTAAATGTATCAAATTGTACAAGTTTTTATTATTTAAAAATAATATATAAAAGTTTTAAATAATATTTTGTCATGACAAAAACATGATAATTCTAAAAATAGGCCAAATATGAATCTTATTTCGTTCTTTTGTGGTCTCGCAAGGTTTTCTATGAAAAGTCAGTTTAGGAACATTATTTTTTTTCTAAATAAAAAAAAAATACTAACAGCAAACTCTTGAACAAGTGCATATTAAAAATATTTAGATTTTAAAATAATATTATCTAAATAATATTTATAAAAGGTTGTGTTTTTAAATAATATTTTGGTTGAAATTTTGTCTCTTATTTCTACTGATGTTGGGGGTTTTCGGGAACATTAGACGTGTGTCTAAATGTGATGCATTTATAAACGAGACTCGTTTTGAGAAGAGAACCTCAGGAAAGAGACAGAAGACAAAACAAGACAGCGAAACATGGAAGATGCTGAGGAATCTCTGTCAGATAATGTCACAGCAGAGGCCTTTCAGAGCTCAGATGAATGAAGGTCAGGGACTGAATGAGGAACGCAGCTGCTGACATTATCATGCAAACGGAGGAATCTGAGACACAACTCCTCGCTCCTCCAGCGTTTCTGACGAGAGAAAGAGCAGCAGGAGAACGGTCCGATGATGAAGATGAAGCTAAAGCGCTGGATTATCGCTCTGTAATCCATCAGAAAGTGAAGGCGCTGTAATAATCTTGCTTTTAATCGCTGAACCCACAGGACTTTTGTGTTCAAGAGAGACAAAGGTCTCCAGATTAACGGCCACAATAAACCCATTTGTGCTTTACACTCTTACAAATAAAGGGTCTTTATTGGCATTCAAGAACATTCATAAAACAATTAAACATTCTTTAGAGAGGAAAAAGGTTTTTTAGATTACTAAAATGTTCTTTACACTTAGAAAATAAATGTTATTTTAAGAACTAAGATTACTGAAAGCTTCTTTGGAGAATCGGAAGAGGTGTAGAAGAACCATTTAAGCTCCCCAAAAACAGATTTTAACCCTCATAACACATTCATTTATCTACTTATTATTATTATTTTCGGATTTTTTAGTTATTTTTAAAGAGATATTAACCATTTAAGATGTTTGGGTCATTTTGACCTTGGTTTGTATGGAGCACCATTAGTGTCAAAAATACTTTGTGGTAAATAATCTATGGAGTTATATTAGTGTCAAAAACGTTTGTGAAATATATTTAAACTTTTCCCCATATCTCACACACTTCTGGACAGAATTATGTTGATGATCATGAATACGTACATCTATTGCATCATAAAAAATTAATCACTTTTTCATCTGAAAGTAAAGGTTTGTGCAAGTAAAATTAATTTGTGTTGTTTGAAAAATATCAGAGTAACATTTATGCTGTTATGTTAGAAATAACTAAGTAGGTTTGGACTGTTTTTGAGCAACCATGAGTTATAAAGCCAAAGGAATTTGATTAAATCCATTCATTCCATTGTGTTTAACATTTGTAATTCTCAAATAATATGGTGTGTATGTATATATATATATATATATATACACACACATACATTTTATAATATGTAATCTCTCAATTGGTAAAAGAGGTAAAAGCAGTAATAATGTGGTAATAACATGGTAAAATTCAAAACTAATTATTGAGAAGTTGCTGATCAGATAAAATATGTTTTTAATTTATGACTGTTTCATAAAATAACAATTCTTGTGAAATGTGAAAATAGTAAGCAGATTTTGAATGCATTTCTAGCCATTTTTCTTACTGCGAAGAACATTTTAAAAATCTGAGGATGCTTTTTTCCATTATAAAGATCCTTGCGATCAAAGGAAGGGTTTCATGGATGTTCATGCCAATAATGAAGTGTTATTTTTAGGAGTGTCAGACGAGCATCTGACGACACGCGCAGCTCCTGATGTGTGTGAGGGAGGATCGCGAGCGGCTCGTTCTGCAGACGCTGCAGGTGCTGTAATTGCATGAGGAGAGACGCTCCTCCGGCTTTTAATTAAAAGCAAACACACCGGTGTGTTCAGAGCAGCAGGAGGACGGTCAGACGGCCAGGAAACACAACAAAGAGCCCATGCTGACACACACACACACACACAAACACACACACACACACACACTCATAAACCCCTCCCACTGAACCAGAGGAGGTCCAAACCTGCCCACAGACCGCTGACTCGTCCAATCAGCTGCTCCGCCCACTCCAGAGGAGCGTGTGATTGGCAGCTCTGACTCAGCAGGGTTTTTTTTGTCTTGAACTCTTTTCAGAGTTTCTGAACAGGGAACATTGAGTGAATCACACACACACACACACACACACACACACACACACACACACACACACACACACACACACACACACACACACACACAAACAACACGCACTCTCTCTCACTCTCTCTCTTTCACACTCACTCACACACACACACACACACACACACACACACACACACACTCCAAAATCCATCTAAAGAGTATAATAAAATAAGAAATGATCTTCTTTGTACTTTACAAGTTACATATGTGACCCTGGACCACAAAGCCAGTCTTTTTTAAGTGTCAATATTTTGGAAATTGAGATTTATGCATCATCTGAAAGCTGAATAAATAATCTTTCCATTGATGTGTGGTTTGTTAGGATCTGACAATATTTGGCTGAGATACAACTATTTGAAAATCTGGAATCTGAGGGTGCAAAAAAATCAAAATATTGAGAAAAACGCCTTTAAAGTTGTTCAAATGAATTCTTAGCAATGCATATTACTAATCAAAAATGACGTTTTGATATATTTACAGTAGTAAATTTACAAAATATCTTCATGGAACATGATCTTTACTTAATATCCTAATGATTTTTGGCATAAAAGAAAAATCGATAATTTTGACCCATACAGTGTATTGTTGGCTGTTGCTATAAATATACCCCAGCGACTTAAGACTGCTTTTGTGCTCCAGGGTCACATATTTAGGACAGTTTTTTAGGGTTAGGGTTTACTCTCATTATTATCAGTGATGAGATATATTAATATTTAACCATATTGAAATACTGTAATACAATGATTGTATATTTGAAACCACATAAAATTCAAAGTAGTAAAACTTTAAGGTAAGGTTTTCTAAAAGAAGTCTCTTCTGCTCACCAGGCCTGCATTTATTCGATCACAAACACAGTAATAATTGTGAAATATTATTTCGAATGTAAAACAGCTTTTTTCTATGTGAATATCTGTTCAAATGTAATTTATTTCTGTGCCGCAGCGCTGAATTTTCAGCATCATTACTCCAGTCTTCAATCATTCTAATACGCTGATTTGCTGCTCAAGAAACATTTCTGATTATTAGCAATTAAAACCTTAATATTTTTGTGGAAACCATCATACATTTTATTTTTCAGGATTCACAGATTCACAGCATTTATTTGAAATATATAAATCTACTGTAACATTATAAATGTCTTCACTGTTCATTTTTGATGAATTTAATGCATCCGTGATGAATAAAAACATTACTTTTCATCTAAACTTCTTTTGTTTTTAAAATATGAATAAATTGCTTTATATTTTTTTATATTTTTTTATTGTGAATTTGTAAGTACGTAAACACAAACATAGCAAAAGGCCAAGTGTCTTCCATGAACATCAGATGTGTGTCGGTGAGAAACTGTGTCACACACGAGTGCCGAGCCTCATGGGAAACTATAAAAACACAGTGCATCTATAGGACGGTGAGCGTGAGCTCCGGGGAATGGATTTTAAGCGTCTCCGGAGGAGATACAGGAGTCTTTGTGCTGAGAGAGAGAGAGGGAGAGAGTGAGCGGGCGAGTGAGCGTCATGTGACCGACACTGCAGACGCCACACATCACACACCAACACACATCGCTTCATCATCACATGCATCTGACTCTACCATGGCATGAAATCAACTGGAGATTGAACGAATCTTCTGCACTACTTGACTGAAATATCAGTGTGATAATCTGTGATTCTGCTCCATTGAGTGGCAGTGGTTTCTGTGGCAGTGAATGAACCGTTCGGAGACGAGACGCGCGTCAATGAATAATGACAAAGAGCGTCAATGAGGCCAGACACACATTCACCAGCCATTACAAACACCAGCCAACACACAGAAAATCACTTTCAGACGATATCTGTGTCACTTCCCAATACAAACATCTATACATTCGGTAACACTTTATATTAAGGTGTCCATAATACAGAGTAATTACATAGTTAAGTACTTAGTAGTAGCTGTTGTACTTACATGAAACAAAATGTACTTACCATGTAACTAAGTTATGGAACAGCCTGTACTTACAGTTTGTTATTATGTAGCTACTGTTACACATATGTAACAGACCGAGTCTGTTACACAGCTACTTATGTAACATAAGTACATATATGATTGTACATATATGTAAGATTGTTACATATATGTTGCAGACTTTATACAATGTAATTATAAATGTATGTACACAGACATAAGCTACTTAACATAAAGTGTAGCAAGATTGTACTTAAGTGTACTTAAGTAGCTGTGTAACACACTCGGTCTGTTACATATGTGTAACAGTAGCTGCCTATTAAACCTACATAATTACAAACTGTAATTACAGGCTGTTCCATAACTTAGTTACATGGAAAGCACATTTTGTTTCATGTAACTACAATGGCTACAACTAAGTACTTAACTTGGTAATTACTCTGTGTTATGGACACCTTAAAATAAAGTGTTACCAAACATTCTTAAATCTGGAGATCGAAAATGACTGAAAATATTATGTCTTGCTTTCTGAAAAATAGAGCAAAATTAAGCGGGTTTACACCTAAAACAAGAACAAAATCAAATGCAATATAGTTAAGTGCAATTATTGTTGTTTTAATGTCAATGTTTTAATTAGTGCTGTCAAACGATTAATCGCGATTAATCGCATCCAAAATAAAAGTTTTTGTTTACATTATATATGTGTGTGTACAGTACATATTTTGAAAATATTTACATGTATATACATTTATATATTTATGTTATTATATTTTATATATACATATATTTAATATAAACATAAACATAAAATATTTTTCTTAAATATATACATGCATGTGTTTGTATTGATATATACATAATAAATATACACACATACAGTACGTGAACAAAAACTTTTATTTTGTATGTGATTAATCGTGTTTGACAGCACTAATTTTAATACAAACTTGCAAAGACAAGCGAGAGAGAAGCGAAGCGTTTTCCCAAAAAATAAGTTTGACAGTTTAAAATGAAGAAATTAGGGCAGTCATAAATATTAGTGTTGTATTGTATTTTACAGTTGTAACACACAATATATTTATTATACTATTTTTCATAAATACACATATTTTTTTTATAAATGTTTAGTAAAAAAATATATATTTAGTAATAATAAAAAACAACTTTTATTGTTTTTAAGACATATTTATATATAATCACAAATTGTGCAGCCCAACAAAGAAGCACAACAAACCCTTTCTTTATTTATTTTTATCAAAGAACAAATGCAATTTGATTTTTTTTACCAAAATTGTGCAGCCCTAGTTTTAAGTATAAACTCACTTAATTTTGCTACATTTTTCAAGAAAACAAGACTTTTGTTTTAGAGTGAAATATTACCAAAGTAACATTACTTATTTAATATGTTTTCTTCAGTAATAATAATAATAATAATAATTCTTATTATTATTTTACAGCCATATTAATATATATTCACATATTTTTGGTCAAACCGTGCAGCCCTACAAACATGCTCAACAAACCTGGATTTAAAAAACAAAATCACAATCTCAATATTGATCAAAAAATAAAATCAATGATTTCTCCCTCGAATGTATTTTTCATGAGAACAAGACTAATATCTTCAGTCATTGTTCTTCTCCAGTAAATGTATCTTCACTGTAAAAAGTGATAAGTTGACTTAACTTAATAATTTTAAGGCAACGAGTTTCCTCAGTTTTTTTAAGTTAAGTGAACTTAACACTTTTTACAGTGTTGATTTAATAATGTTTAGATATTTGTACTGGAAAACAAGACAGAAATACTGGGGAGGAACAGCACTTTTGCAGTGCATTTGAGTGCTACTGGTTTATGCTTCAGCGTTTTGACTTTAACATCATTTTAAAGTTCCTGAAGGTCTGTTTAACTCAGATTTGAGAAGTCTTTCCAAGTGTGATCTGACTGGCGTTTAGCGTTCTGACAGTGAATCTCCGAAGGTTCATGTATAATGGATGGAGCGTTTCACATCCACACACCTGCCTTCGGCAAGCGCTCAGGTTAAAGAGAACCGATGCGAAGCTCTTTATTTACATCCGTCTGATGAAGAGGAGACTCACACACACCTCCAGTCGCTTTACCGCCTTATAATAATAACTAGCTGTTCAAAGCAGCGTTAACCGCTTTTAATGAAGTGTTTATGCCGGAAACATCAACGAAACGAACAGTGGATTCATCTTAAACAAATCCAAGAGTTTCCACTGAGGCTCAGGAGCGTTTTCTGAGGCGTCCCTCGACACGACTATTAAAGTTAGTACACTGTAAAAAGTGATGTTGACTTAACTTAAAAAAATTAAGGAAACCCGTTGCCTTAAAATTATTAAGTAAATAATAATTTTAAAAAAAGTTAAGTGAACTTGACAATTCACTTAACTTTTTTTTTTTTAATTATGATTTACATTTTTTTTAAGTTAAGTCAACTTATCACTTTATACAGTGTAGTTTTAATTTTTTACTTTAATATTTTGAACTCATTTTTTATATAAATTTTAGTTACAGTTTTGCAATTGTATGTTTTTTTTAAATTATCATTTACTTAAAAATTTTAAGGCAACGGGTTTCCTCAATTTTTTTAAGTTAAGACAACTTATCACTTTTTACAGTGTAATATTCAAACGCACGTGTTCTTACTGAACCCTAAGGGGCCGTTCACACAAAACGCGTGTTTTTTTCATTCCAATGTGCTACATTTCCATTGTTTTTCTACATGTATCCAGACGGACGTGTTGCGTCTTTCGCAGTGTCTCGCACACGTGTTTTAAGACGCTCATCAATGTCAGTTCTAGAACAGTGGACCAATCAGAAGAGCCTGGAGGCGGGGCAAGTGTTGCCAGCTTTTGTTTACAGTAGCAAGTTGGCATGGCAACTGTTATTATTTAAACCATTCCTGAGTGCTGCGTCTCACGTATTTAGACACTTTCTGTGTGAACGGCCCATAACAAATCATTTTTTTAAAGTTCTCAGTCCTACTGTAGTCTTTCTACTTTAAAATCTCGCATCCAATGTGTTACACTGTACAGGTTTCATGAAGGTTAATTTATTAAGACCAAGTGAAGAAAATGTAAGAAACAATCTCCTAATGGTTTAAAAAAAATCTACTTATTTAAAAGAAAAGCAAATTTTGGCAGACATTTGTTCTTGTTTTAAGCATAAACTCACTTTAATTTCTCAGAAAACTCATGTCTTCTTTTGCATATCCAGTAAAAGTATCTTGATTTAAGGATGCTTAGATATTTGTACTGGAAAACAAGACAGAAATACTGAGGAAGAGATTCATTTTTTTGCATTTAATGTCAGGGCTTTATGAGTTTTAAACTTTCTGCTCTGATTTAAGACCTTTAAAGTCCTTAATTTGTCAAAGAGTGAATTAAAACTTTTTAAGACCAGCAGAAATCCTGTTTTAATTATTAGTGAAATTGGTGAAAACCCATTTTTTAAATGAAATCATTGCAAATTAAATCCTACAGCAATGTTTTTTCTTCTTCTTCTTCTTCTTTTTTCAGTTTTTTTTTTTAAAAATAATTCCGCTACTACTTAGTTTTTCAGATGAAACACAAAATCTCTCGAAATTATTCTTCATGGAAGCTGCATGGTCATGTTTTAAGCCTGTATTGATCACTGGTGGACACACACACACACACACACACACACACACACACACACACACAGACACACGGCTGTTGCCATGGTTACCGGGCTCAAATGTGATGTTAACAGTTAATGAATAGCCATATTCATTATCACAGACAGTTTGTTTATGTGTCATGCATGAAACATTGTTTATACATTTAGTATATGATAGTGATACTACAAAATTAAATATTTAATAATTTAATAATGACATCCAGTCAAGATAATGAACATTAGCTTTAAACACAAATAACATACTAATAATAATATAATATACTAATAAATTAATAATATACACAAATTATTCAAAGTCTGAGCAGAATCTCTGTAACTCCCATTATAATGACCAACATGTCCGAATGTAGATCCTCCGGCGTGTTCTCAATCAGGTCCTCTCCAAACTGATCAAACAAAATCGGTTTGTAATAAACTGGAAAATTCCTGTAGAATTTCACTGAAATGATTCTGAATGCAAAAACATTTTAAACAAAATTATACTGCGATTTACAATACAACTATTAATAATAATAATAATTACACTGGAAAGTTCGATACTTGCAGTGGAAAATTATGAGTGTAAATGTAAGCTTTTTAATACCATTTTAACAAAGCCACATCACCTGTTTTATAATAATAATAATAATAATAACAACAACAACAATAATATGACTGAAAAATTCCTGCAGACTTTCAATAAAAATTAAATAGATTAAGCTATTTTGCCTGATTTATAATAAATAATAATAATAATAATAATAATAATTACACTGGAAAATTCCTGCAATACTTTCAGTGTTCTGAATGTAAATAAGCTTTAAGCTTTTTAAAACCATTTTAAACAAAGCTATATCACCTTTGTTATAACAATAATAATAATAATAATACTAACACTGGAATTTTCCTGCATTCATTCACTGAAAAATTCTGGGTGTAAATATGTTTTAAGTCTATTGAAACATTTTAAATAAAGCTATATCACCGGATTTATAATAATAATAATATTAACAATACTAATACTAATAATATCCCAGTAATAATAATAATAATAATAATAACAATATGTGACCCTAGACCACAATTAGTATATTTGTAGCAATAGCCAACAATACATTGTATGGGACAAAATTATAGATTTTTCTTTTATGACAAAAATCATTAGGATATTAAGTAAAGATCATGTTCCATGAAGATATTTAGTAAATTTTCTACCGTAAATATATCAGAACTTCATTTTTGATTAGTAATATGCATTGCTAAGAACTTCATTTGAACAACTTTAAAGGTGATTTTCTCAATATTTAGATTTTTTTGCACCCTCAGATTCCAGATTTTCAGATAATTGTATCTCAGACAAATATTGTCCAAACCATACATCAATGGAACGATTATTTATTCAGCTTTCAGATGATGCATAAATCTCAATTTTAAAAAATTGACCCTTGTGACCGGTTTTGTGGTCCAGGGTCACATATATTATTATTATAAAATAAATGTTTAATTTCATGTGTAACATACAGTGAAAGCAGACTGATGCTGCACACACACACACACACACACACACACACACACACACACACACACAGCTGTGTGACCCAGTTTCGCCTGCAGGAATATCGGAGCAGATTCAGATCGTGTAACTCGCATCAGTTGCTGCTGATATCAGACACACAGAAACAAAAACGCTCCAGAATCCAGAACGACGCGAACCGATTTAACGACGCGCGCGTGTCTAATTAACGCCTCGCGCTCACCGCAGACCCGAACGCTCATTTGCGTGAATGCAAAGAACAAACTCACCTGAATGATGATGATGGTGATGATGAAGCACAGCGATAAAACCCAGCGGAGAGCAGAACTCATGTTCGGTCGGGAATCGATCGGACTCTTTGATTCCCAGCGTCGCTCATCCGAACAATAGAGAGCGATCGAACAGCGATCGGAGCGCCGAACCGAGCCGAAGATGAACGAGTGGAGCTTCCGCCGTCAGAGCGCGAGCGTTGCGTCCATCTGCCGGTTCCGTGCGCTCGCTATCGGGTCTGTGGTTCGGCTCTGCGGGACGGATGAATGATGGAGACCCACCGAGGCTCTAATGAAGCGCAGCAGCGGGTTTCTGTCTCTCGGGCCGCGTCTCAAATTCTCCGGCGCGCCCTAACTAGTGAGCAGCGTTAGTGGGCGCCGCGCCTGTGTCTCCCTCGAAACGCCTCGTGCGCCAGCGACGCCCGAACGCTGTGCACTATCGAGGCAGCTGAGCCAGATTTGAGACGCGACTCTTTGTCGCCCCGCCCTGAATCTCTGAACACAGACTGAATCTCATCACATGAACAAACCTGCTTTACATCATCCTCATATCTTAGCTCATATTCACACATCAGGGACGGTTACATTCACTGTCATAGACTGCGGTCTGTTTACAGGAAATACGGCACTATTTACCGACATTATTAAATAAAATATTAAAAAAAAAAAAACAACTAATCTCTATTAATCTGAGAAGTCAATTAAATGCAATTAAATCAGGCTGTCAAAAAAGGCTAAAACAAGGGATTATAACTCAATTAATTAATTGATTTAAAGAAATAAACACAAACAAAGCTAGCCTGCCAAGCTAGTTATTTTATTTCAGCTAGTTTCCAAAGCAACATTTAGCATTTTTATTCAATTTATCTTGTACTAAAATAATGAAAACAGGAACAAAAATTTATATTAAAAAAATAAATAAATAAAAAAAACCTATATAGACATAGGCCTATAAAAAACTAATTACTAAACAAAATTACTAAAACTTCAGTTTAAATAAAAACTATTTCAAAATATTATAAAAAGTATCTCAGTGATACTAATACACTGTAAAAAGTGATAAGTTGACTTAACTTAAAAAAAAATTGTAAATTATAATTTAAAAAAAAAATAAGTTAAGTGAATTGTCAAGTTCACTTAACTTTTTTTTTTATTATTATTTACTTAATCATTTTAAGGCAACGGGTTTCCTCAATTTTTTTTAAGTTAAGTTGTGTTTTTTTTTTTAGTTAAAGTTTTGCAATTTTGTGACAGTTTCATTAGTTTTGAATGTGTCTATATAGTTTTCATTCATTTCTATTTTAGTTATTTTAGTACATCAAGACAAACTAAAGGAAAAATGTTGCACTGACAAGTTACATTTTTTGTAAAATATTATTTTATTCCTGTTGTATTATATCTATAGCACAACTATACATACAGTGTGTTTTATTTTTCTATTTATTTTCCTATTTTTTTGTTTATTTATATTGCATATGTGTATTTTTTATTGTCTGGAAGCTTGTGACACTAAAACTAATTCCTTGTATGCGCAAACATACTTGGCAATAAAGCTCTTTCTGACTTCTGACATATAATTTTAGATTTGGTCTAGTTAACTAACTCTGACACTAAAATAACACAGCTTGCAGCCATCATATATGTGTGTTATTACATGATAACTAATATAATCTAATACATGGAAATGCAGTCCAGACCAGAGCTTAAATAAGGTAATAATAAACAGAATCCAGGTACTTACATGTGCAAAACTTCACTGAACTTGTCTTGATTTTTCACCTCCATCGCTTACATTTCTTCTCGGTTCTTCACATTTCTAATGTGTGAAAAAAGATCTAAATTAACATATTGAAAGAGTCGTATGAGCTTAATAAAACCAAGGGGCTAGTAAACAAACACTGAAGATTTAACTAACTTTAACAAACATCATAAATAAGAGGGTCAGACTGCTGTTGGGTTTATTTAAAAGTCTCAAACTCGTAATGAAGTGCACTGTTTTCATCTTATATTGTGATTCATCAGCAGGACAGACAGACAGATGAGGAGACAGACAGACAGACAGACAGACAGCAACAGAAGCGCTTTACAGCTGCCGGCCAATCAGCGTCCAGCTCCCCCTCCTCTTGCCCCCGCCTCAGATGAGAGCTGCTTTCTGATTGGCTGATGAGCTTCACCACGGTGATGGAATGTGGACAAAGGGTTTCCCTGATGAGCTTCAGTCTTAAACAGCGATCACGTGATCTCTGGAAGCAGAAGCTGCTGATCAAATCCGCTGGAAGCTAGATGCTACATGTAACATTAATATTTAATACAAATCGAGTTTGTTTTGTTGTTGTATTGTATTAATGTGCGGGTTTGTAGCAGCAGCAGCCGCTGTTGGTCTCAGGCGCGCGTGTCGCCCTCTAGCGGCCTAATGTAAAAACAATGCTAAAGAGGTATTTCACTCCAAAATGATAGTTCTGTCATCATTTAATCACCCTCATGTCGTTCAAAACCCGTCCTTCTTCTGTGGAACGCCAAAGCTGATGTTTAGCACAATGTTCACGCTGCTTATTTACATAAAATGAAAGCAGACAGTGAGCTGAATTCACATTCAACAACACCATAAAACCACTTTGGATCAAAATCAAGTTTTATTAGAGTATCAGAACACAATGGTACATATGAGTCTCCTTATTTAGCAACGCGAGACTTCCGACTTTTAGCCGCTAACTAGTTAAGTCACGTTTAGCTTAAGTAGCCAATAAAAATAACAGAATCAATTATGGATATTAAATAAAGTCAATAAAGCTTGTTATTTTTTTGTTGTTTACCCAGATTTAAAGTGCATTTTAATAAGCACCGTTCAAATACACAGAATAAAATGTTCTATGCACCTTATTTTGTAATGTGCTTTGAATGCGCGCGACTTCTGATTCATAAGCAGTTCTGGGAAAATAATTAGTTTAATCAAGTCACCCATTTCTATAGCGTTTATACACTGCAGATTGTTTCAAAGCATGGCAATAAACAGAATCAATTATGGGAACAGTTATTCTGCTGTAAAACAGCTCTAAAAAACAATATGATTATTGAGCTCAAGTAGAACTGGAAGAATAACAATGCGCCAGACTGAAAGCTATTTATACACACCAAACCAGCGTGATTATAATTATGATAATAGGTGCATTAATATAATCAGATGACAAATTCGCAATATAGAGCAGTTTTTGTGCAGCTAAAATAAATGGAAACTGTTTTATTAATATTTTATTCCGGTGACTATGGACATTCAAGCCACTCTCTAAAGTTAAAAATAAGGTGGATGTTGTGTGCTCTGTGTGTGTGTGTGTGTGTCTGTGTGTGTGTGTGTGTGTCTGTGTGTGTGTGTGTGTGTGTGTGTGTGTGTGTGTGTGTGTGTGTACCTGTTTTTCTGTTCAGCTGGGGACTTAAACCTGAATACACACAGACTCATGGGGACTCATGTCACGGGTAAACAAGATAATAAATCACACAGAATGAAGTTTTTTGAAAATCTAAAAGTGCCTGTAGTCTCCTGTAAGGGGTAGGTTTAGGTGTAGGGTTGGTGTAGGACGATAGAATATACGGTCTGTACAGCAGAAGAAGCATTACACCTATGGAGAGTCCCCACAAGGATAGCAAAACAAACCTGTGTGTGTGTGTGTGTGTGTGTGTGTGTGTGTGTGTGTGTGTGTGTGTGTGTTGTCCAGCAGGTGGCGCTGTTGAGTCGCTGCTGATCTGCGCTGCTGTGTGATGCGGGTCTGTGGGCGGATCCATCAGTCTTCAGGCACACACACACACACACACACACACACACACAGCGAATGTCTGCGCTCTCACACTCATCCACATCACCGGATCTGATCGGAAGCGAGTGTTTCTCTCGGTAAGTCACACTTTCTCTTCTCACATTACAGCAAGTTCAAAAACAGTGCAGAAGAACCAGCAGCCCGAAGACCAGACGATATCATCATCATTATTATTATTATTATTAAAACAATCACGTCGCGTCATCAGCAGCAGCAGCACTGTGATGATCGCATCTGATGACGGTCTGATTCTGTTTCAGTAAAGCACTGTTGTCTAATGAGTGAATGTGATGCTGGAGAAAGAGCTGAAGTTTGGGCTGTTATTGATGTGTCATTGGTAAAGGTCAGTGTTTGGCTTCTGCAGACCTGTCCGTGAACCCGTGTGATGTTCACTCGCATTAAAAGGTTTTAATTAAAGTCACTAGTAGTGAATCTAACGAGGCTTCAGCATCAGCTTTAGGAGAATCTCTTTTATAAAGAGACGCAGGTCTGATAGAAAACATCAGTTTAACTCACGAATGTTCTTCTGAAGTCATATGATGCTCAGTGTGTGGAATCAGACTCGTGATCTTCTCATTGTTCATGTCACATTCTTCCAATTGAGTTAAAGGACTCCACAGCATCTGACATGATGAGAAGATGACAGAACCTTCATTATTGAGCCGGTCCTTCATCATCATCATCATCATGTCTTTATTCAGTCCAGTTTGGGATCTTAACTTCAGAGCGATTCATCTCACAAGATCTCATCCGTGAATCGGAGGACAGCACAAGTTTATCTTGTTTTCTAGTATAAATATCTACGAATTCTTGAATGAAGATGCAAGTTTTTGCATAAAACATGCAAAAATATCTGTCAATGTGGTCAGAAAACTAATCTTAAATCAAAGGCTAAACAAGATTATTTTTCTTGCCCCATTGGCAGATATTTTTGCTTGTTTTATGCAAAAACTAATTAAACTTGGGTATTTTTTTCAGGAAAATCATAATATCTTAAGTCATTTTACTTGTCCAGGAAATGCATCTTGATTCAAAACTTCTTCGGTATTTTTACTAGAAAACAAAATTGTTTCAAAATTATGTTTTCGCTTAAAACAAGAAGAAATATCTGCCAAGGTGCTCAGAAATATAAACGTAATTTAAAGAAAATTATTTTCTGACCCCACTTGGCAGGATTTTTTCATTTTCAAATTGGAAATTTAAAAATGTTAAAATTCTTTTAATTGTTCAAAAACACCCTAGTAAAAAATAAATACACTTAATGAAATACATTTCTTTCATGCTAAGTATACTACAAATACATTTACATATTTATGTACTTAATAAAATACCCTGCAACTGTACTTTAAGTATACTAAACTGGAACAACTAGTTTTGTACTGAATGCATTTTAATTGTGCGGAAGTAGTGCCGAAGTCCAATTAAAGATATAATTATTATATTTAATTGTGCTAAAGTGAAACTATTGCAAGTATACTTCAGGTACACTTTAAATATATTGCATTTAAAGACCGATATTATTCAAAGATCATAAAATCCTCATCAATACTGGCATTAAAACACATTTTAAACTTAATATTAAGAAATGTGCGTTGTGCACAAACAGTACGCCAAATAAAGTCAGTAAGTCTGGAGTTATCTGTCAGGAAATATGAGAAAAATTATTTTCTGACCCCACTTTGGCAGGATTTTTAATTTTCAAATTCTGAATTTTTCAAAAACACATTTGATATATTTTTGTAATATCTTAAAAACAAAAATCTGCCATCACGGTCAGAAAAATCTTGTTTACCTTTTTGAAGATTATTTTTCTTACCAAACTAGCAGGTTGTTTTCTTGTTTCAAACAAAAATCACATCATTTTGATAAATCTTGTCGATTTTGTTTCTCAAGTAAATTGATCTTGATTTAAGAAACTGATTTTTTGCAGTGCTGATGATGAGATGATCGTGTGAAAAAAGACATTTAAGTTCAGATCATCTACAAACAAAACATCATATAAACACCTTCATGACGTGGATTTTCTCCACATAAAGTGCCTTAAATATTTGACTGTAGAAACTGAAGGTTTAGTTCTGCTGTTTAACGCCTGTCATCTGTTTCAGGTGGAGATGATGCTGTCGCTACGGTGACTCCGTCCGCTCTGTGATTGGCTCGTTGTGCGTGCGTCGTCATGGCGAAGAGTGCGGAGGTGAAGCTGGCCGTGTTTGGCAGAGCAGGGGTGGGAAAGTCAGGTGAGAGATAACTCTGTTAATACTTACATGAAGATCTTATGATAAAGTAAATGTGCACAACCAGACGGTATTTCCATTAGACAATCTGCTGCATTACAGTGAGTTTACAGGGTTTCTGCAGGTTTTGTGAAGGTACATTTAAGACTACTCAAGACCAATGACGCTTCAAAGTTAAAAAAAAAAACAATTTCCATTAGATTTACATTATTTTATCATTTGTTTTACAAAAAATACATGGCTTGAATTATAGCTTTCCTCTCTGTAACACTGCAAAAAATGATGCTCTTCCTCAGTATTTTGTTTTCCAGCATCCTTAAATCAAGATACATTTACTTGAGATACTAAAGGACTTGATATTAAGTTGTTTTCTGAAAAAAAGAAAAAAAAGATCAAAATCAAGTTAAAATGAGAAAATATCTGCCAATGGGCTCAGAAAAATAAACTTAGTTTAAAGGGAAAACAAGATTATTTTTCTGACCCCATTTATGCTTTTTATTTTAAATAAATTCTAAAACATAACAATGCTTTTTACAATTAAAATAATTTTTATTTCTTTAAATAAATATGTTATTTAACAAGAAAAATAATCATTTTCCCTTTGACTTAAGTTTATTTATTTTTTCGATCCCACCGTTCCTGTTTTACTCATAAACTCACTTAATTTTAGAAAATAAGTCTTAATATCTTATATTAAAATTAGATTTTTATTTTAAATAAATTCTAAAACACAACAATACATTTTAAAATTAAAATGAATTTTATTTCTTTAAATATAAAGTAAATATAAATGTTATTTAACAAAAAATAAATACATTTCCCTTTGAATTAAGTTTATTTATTTTTCCGATCCCACCGTTCCTGTTTTACTCATAAACTCACTTAATTTCGATACATTTTTCAGAAAACAAGACTTCATATCTTCAGTCGTTTAATTGCTTCTCCAGTAAACGTATCTTAATTTAATCACATTTAGAAATTCTTACTGGAAAACAAAACTGAAATATTGAGGAAGAACATCATTTTTGGCGTTCAGAGTTCAGCTGAAACCTAAAAGCACAGAAAGGAGGGTCATAAATGAGCGGATCTGAGTCAGAACGCTGTGTGCTGGAGCAGGAGAGTCTCTCCTCATCGTGTGGCGTCAGCGTTTGGGTCACATACGGTATGAATGCGAGCAGAAGTGTGTGTTTGTGTCTCATACCTGTACAGTTGAGTGTTATGAATGGTTTGGCAGGTGCCATGGCAACTGTATTCAGTTCTGCCTCGCATTACAGTGCAGATCAATGAAAATAACACAGCAAAACTCGCATCTATCTCGTTTTCATCTCGACGAGCTTCAGTGTGTCTATCAGCCCACACACAGTTTATGAGCGTTTATGACTGTGTTTGGAAGGATACTGACGTCTGAACTGAGGAGAAAGAGAAACGAGATCGGTATGAGGTCTGGAGCGCATTAACCAAAGCTGCTATTTCTATAACTGGAATCGTGAAGCCAGTATAAAAAGTGAAATATATTCTTAAACCAGTGACAAAAATAAGGGATGATATTTTCCCCCTCAAACGTGATTTCAGAGACTTTTTTTACTCTTTATGAGGGCACGTTTTCTAATCTTATTAAATGTATGCATCATCATTTATATAAGTATTTAATAAATGCAATTAGAGACACTTTAGGGCTGTTACTAATCAAATGAAATCAATATCAATAAAATCCATCTTTGAACTGCAGAAGTGGCAGATATAGATGTACTTACGCAGTATCTAATGCAGCTTAGAGATGGCATGAATGCATTTACACTGCAAACGTGTTAGAAGATTAATATAGCATATACTGAACTATGAAATTATGCTTTAAATGTAAAACTGATATCACCGATAGTGAGTCACTGATTCACTCTGATTCATTCAAAACGGCTGATTCAATCAGAAACTAAGCAAATTTCCCATACATTGAGTTATTTGTGGCGGCTCGTCACAATATCAAAACTGATCGCCACAAATAGATTTTCCAAAATTGACACACTATTTTCCTATTCAATACTGTAAAGCTGCTTTGACACAGTCTGTAATGTTAAAAGCACTATATAAATAAAGATAAAAAATAAAAATAAAATGCTTCTACTTGGTTGAATAAACTAATCAAAATTCAGCGTGGGTGTTTTTATATGAACGTATATGACCATCTTCAGAAAAGCTTGATTTCATTTTCATCTCGTCTTTACTGTCATGTCGGATAAAGTAGTGCTGATTTGATCACAGCCGTTACCAGGGAAACCGCTACATCTTCTGCTCCAAAAGCGCCTCCTGCTGGCAGAGAATGAATTTGCATTTGCAGGTCTGTGGGAAACACTGGTGTCCGTTAGCAAACATAAACAAAAAGCATGCTTCAGAACTGTTTTGAAAAGGTGGTTAAGTTTTGAGCCATGTGTTATTACTATGAATTAGGCTATCTTGTGCCCTGCAATAAACATTTACTCTCTGTTATGAGATAAAGGGGGAAAAAAAGAAAATCGGCCAAGAAAAATAATTAAAAAAAAATATTGGCCATCAGCTGCCCTAATGTCTAAATATCGGCATCGGCCAGAGAAAAACGCATATCCCTATTGCTGACACTTAAATTAACTGTTTTGCCACTTTTGCACTTGTTATTAATGTATTTTGAATGCAAAAGGCACTTTATTTGTTTTTTTAAATTTGTGTTGATTTGTTATGCATGTTTATTAAAAACAAGTTTTGTAATAACCAATTGCTTGGACCTTTGACATTGATGAAAATTCAGGTTTGGACCTTTAAATGTAGAGTTTGAGAACCCCTGCTATATATCATAGTATAAAGTGTAAAATAATGATCTTAAAAGAAGGACAAGTGAGCGTCCAGCTCAAGTCTGCGCCCGTGGATGGACATGGTATTTCAAAACCGGATTGTGCGACCTGAAACCAGACTTATCTGAATCTGACTGATATGCAAATTGATTAATCGCTGTTTTAGGGTCTGATTAATTATAGCACACAGGAAAGGAAGCAGTGTGATTTCTGCATTAACTGCGAGTGCAGTCTGAGACGGAGCAGTCAGACGACGGAAAAAATGTGACTGTTTGTGTTATGCTGGTTAATCTGTCCGGAGCCGTGATGGAGATGCTGCTGAGGAGCGTTTCACACCGAACGTCCAGACCACCAAAGATTCAGCCAGACGCTCATGACTTCATAAATATCAGCCAGCAATAATACGAGGAGAGTTATGGCCGTAATACTGAAGCACCACACACTGAACACACCAGACAAAAGCAGAGAGAAACATTAAAAACATCTTAAAACCAATCCATTATATGCTATTATTCACGTCAGCGGCTGACACCTCGTGCAGGAAATTGAACATCAGAGCAGCAATGAAATTAGTGATTAGAGGTGACATTTTTCAGAGGTCTGTGTGCTTTGACGCGAGGAAATGCTAAAGATAACACACGTACAGTGGAGGAAATGGCCGTATGAATCTGGCTGATGGCTGATTTATCGGCTAATAAACGTGACCTATTTTACGCTGGAGGACCATGCCGTGTTCCAAAATATGACTTTATTTTAGATTAAGTGAATAAGTCAGAAGTGTAACCTTAAGAAACACACGTTTACAGGATATTTGATATTTCTAACAGTGCTGTTTATTGTTAAGATGACAAAACGTTTTATAGTTATGTCTTTAGGCTGGTCTAACTGCGATTGTTAATGTCAAAATGATTGAGGCGGCCAATCAAATCAAAGTAGGCGGGGCTTTGCTGTTCACAAATATCGAACCCAATGACCAATCAAATCAAAGTAGGCAGAGCTTTGCGGTTCACTGATACCGAACCCAATGACTAATCAGATCAAAGTAGGCGGAGCTTTGCTGTTCACAAATATCGAACCCAATGACCAATCAAATCAAAGTAGGCAGAGCTTTGCGGTTCACTGATACCGAACCCAATGACTAATCAGATCAAAGTAGGCGGGGCTTTGCTGTTCACAAATATCGAACCCAATGACCAATCAAATCAAAGTAGGCAGAGCTTTGCGGTTCACTGATACCGAACCCAATGACTAATCAGATCAAAGTAGGCGGAGCTTTGCGGTTCACTGATACCGAACCCAATGACCAATCAAATCAAAGTAGGCGGGGCTTTGCGGTTCACTGATACCGAATCACATGACCAATCACATGACCAATCAAAGTAGGTGGGGCTTTGCTGTTCACAGATAGCGAACCACATGACCAATCAGATCAAAGTAGGCGGAGCTTTGCGGTTCACTGATACCGAACCACATGACCAATCAGATCAAAGTAAGCGGGGTTTTGCTGTTCATAGATACTGAACCCAATGACCAATCAAATCAAAGTAGGCGGGGCTTTGCTGTTCACAAATATCGAACCCAATGACCAATCAAATCAAAGTAGGCAGAGCTTTGCGGTTCACTGATACCGAACCCAATGACTAATCAGATCAAAGTAGGCGGAGCTTTGCGGTTCACTGATACCGAACCCAATGACCAATCAAATCAAAGTAGGCGGGGCTTTGCGGTTCACTGATACCGAATCACATGACCAATCACATGACCAATCAAAGTAGGTGGGGCTTTGCTGTTCACAGATAGCGAACCACATGACCAATCAGATCAAAGTAGGCGGAGCTTTGCGGTTCACTGATACCGAACCACATGACCAATCAGATCAAAGTAAGCGGGGTTTTGCTGTTCATAGATACTGAACCCAATGACCAATCAAATCAAAGTAGGCGGGGCTTTGCCGTTCACAGATAGCGAACCACATGACCAATCAGATCAAAGTAGGCGGAGCTTTCGTGTTCCATTACCGTGTTCCATGAATTCCAGTGCAACGCTGTGGGTTTAACAGTAAAATAGTACGAGATGTGATTTAAGTGTTTAAATTAGATACATTTAGCTGTTTTGAATTGAAAATATAGGCTGAATCATCATCATGTATGAGGAGGTCCATCTACATACTGAAGAGCTCTTGTTCAGATAATGACCGCAGGATAATGACACTCGTGAGTCACAGACTGATGCCACCAAACCTGCGGAGTGTGTGTGTGTGTGTGTGTGTGTGTGTGTGTGTGTACCTGTTTTTCTGTTCAGGTGGGGACTTAAACCTGAATACACACAGACTCATGGGGACTCGTGTCACGGGTAAACAAGCTAATAAATCACACAGGATGAAGTTTTTTGAAAATCTAAAAGTGCCTGTAGTCTCCTGTAAGGGGTAGGTTTAGGTGCAGGGTTGGTGTAGGACAATAGAATATACGGTCTGTACAGCAGAAGAAGCATTACACCTATGGAGAGTCCCCACAAGCAAACCAGACGTGTGTGTGTGTGTGTGTGTGTGTGTGTGTGTGCGCGTGTGAAATCTGAGAAAACGTGACAAAAGAGTGATTGATGGCAACGTATACTGTGTATTATATGTGAAATAATCATCAGGATCTTCTCAATAAAGCTCTGAGAAGATCAGATCATCACAGATGCTTCCCACTTCTCTTCAGGAAGAAGTCGAAGGGTTAAAAATGTTTGATGTGATGATTTATGAGAACAAGCTTAAGTTTATATCAGCGGTGATGAGGAACATTGATCAAGACATTGATCAAGATCTCTAGATTAGTTTCTTCAACTTTAGGTTTACGCTTTTTGTAGAAACTTTTAGTGGTCGGCCAATATTTGGTGTAATTTTTTAAAATTATGAGAATCAGCCTATAATTTTTTTTCTGTTTGGCCAATATGTCAGAAGCAGGACTTTTATTTTGACATTGCTGAGATCGTGGCACTCCAGTTCTCTGTCTTCATAACTTTAATGTTTCTGTGCAAAATTTCTGACTAAAAATTACTACAAATAAATTTTAATGCAAGTAAACGTTATATGAAAAAGTATAATAGCATTTGCTTTACTATTATTAGAAACAGAAAATCTACTATCAGCATTCAACAAACGCACATTTCATTTAAACAAGCTTGTCGAATAGCTAATAAACATTTAATATGACTTGTATCCTCTGAAGTGTACGGAAGCTCGTTTCCGCCACTGAATGAAAAATAAAAAAAAAGGTTATTACAACTTTTTATCTCACAATTTTGACTTTTTTTCTCAGAATTGCGTGATATAAACTCACAATTGCGAGTTATAAAGTCAGAATTAGGATTTATAAAGTCACAATTGCGAGATAAAAACTCGCAATTCCGACTTTTTTTTTCTCGCAATTGAGAGTTTTTATCTCGCAATTCTGACTTTTTTTTTCTCACAATTGCGAGTTTATATCTCGAAATTCAGACTTTTTTCTCAGAACTGAGAAAATTATAAACTCGCAATTGCGAGAAAAAAAAGTCAGAATTGCGAGATAAAAACTCTCAATTGCGAGAAAAAAAAAGTCGGAATTGCGAGTTTTTATCTCAGAATTGCGAGTTTATATCACGCAATTCTGCCTTTATTTCTCAGAATTGCAAGTTTCTATTTCACAATTATGACTTTTTAATTCGCAATTGCAAGTTTATATCACGCAATTCTGAGAAAAAAAGTCCGAATTGTGAGATAAAAAGTCGCAATAACCTTTTAAATTTTTTTATTCAGTGGCGGAAACGGGCTTCCATAGAAGTATGCATGTGTAGTAGACTGCGCTTTTTAAATCAAATTAAATTTTTTTCATATTTGTTAATTTTCTAAATATATACTATGTAGAATAAATAAATACAACAAATGAAATTTAAAGCAATTGATATGGATGTGTTTTTACTATCTTTATTATGATATCTTCTATATCGGCCATCAAAAAAAATCCATATCGGTTGCCAACTTGTAATCTGAATGATGCATAAAAACCAAACAGACTGTGACTGATCCCTGCACATGTCAATCAAACTGCTCTTCCTGTTAAAGTAGGCGGTTCTCGGTCAGATTGAGTATTTTTAGAGCGTTGCGTGTGTCCGCAGATTCAGAAAGTGTTTGGTGTTGGAGCACTATTAGATCGTCTCTAATGGAACAGGACATCCGCTCCACTCACCTCTCAATGGAAATAAAATAAATACACACAAACACATCAGCCCACACACACACACACACACACACACACACACACACACACACACGCACACAAGCTGGAGTGTTTGTTTACGAGTGTTTTCCTGCAGCTGATGTGACTCATCCACACCCACACATCCATTAGCACTCGCAACGCTAATAAGACGTCTATTGAGAACACTTACAGGTGTGTCACTCTAATGGATCTGTAGATGTTCACTGGAGCGCTGTTATGTGTGTGGAACATGTGATTCGATGAGACACACACACTGCGTTAGTTTGATATCTGTTCATTAAAGTGACAAACACATCTGAATGTCATTAGATACCAAACTATCACAGGAAAAAACACTTTACCATCAGAACCTTTGACAGACAAAACTTTGATGAGTTTGAAATCATAAAAACAGTCACAGAGTCAAACTTACCTTTCAAGTACATAAACGCCCAATAACGCATTAAAGTGACGCTTAAACACGTCTGAATCAGAGTTATTATACACTCTCAGAGATAAAGGTACAAAAGCTGTCACTGGGGCGCTACCAAGGTACACTATCGTACCTATTAAGTTCAAATATGTACACTTTAAGTACTAATATGTATTTTTAAGGTACCAAAATGGACCCTTTAGGTACAAACATGTACCTTTTGAAAAGGTACCGCCCCAGTGACAGCTTTTCTACCTTTATTTCTGAGAGTGTAGATAACTGAAAACCATATTAAAACCATAAAAAACATTTTTGTTACTTGACATAAACTAAAGTATGTTGACAACTTTTCTCATTTTCATTAAGTTTAACACTAAAATACAGACATTTAAATAAAAACTAATAAAAAATGACAAAAACACAGAACACTACTAAAAATTACAAATGGAATTGGAAAAAAAAATATTTCTAAATATCAACAAAAACTATAATGTATCTTGATATTAAAATAACACTGGTCTGAATCAGGGATATTTTAGTATAACTAAGATACTATTATAATTTTTTGTAAATATTTTAAATCTATTTTTAATTTTATATTTTTGTTGTATTTTCACAATTTTTATTAGTTTTTTGTAATTTTATATAGTGTTTATTAGTTTTAAATTAATATAAATGTTTTAACAATTCATAGTTTTTTATATTTTTATATTAATGGTTTTTAATTAATATAATTGTTTTATTAATTTTTTTTTTTAAATATGTCAATATAGTTTTCATTAATTTTTATTTCAGTTTTAGTTTTTTAGTTATTTTATTAAAATAAAAAAATGGCAAGTTGGCTAGTTTTTTTTATATTTTAAGTAACAAAAATGGTTTTATGGTTTTAGTTTTAGTTAATAACCCTGCTCTGACTGTTGTATCTTTTATTATATAGTAAATATATCTGAGTGAAAAAACCCTCACTTTACCGTCAGTAGTGAGTTGTGTTTGAGCTGATTAAAAGCCGTGTGGGAAAGCGTGATCGCCGTGAGCGTTTGACGTCTCTGAGCCGTGTCGTTTACACTAGTGTGTGAAACCCGAGCTGCTCAAGCGCCCTACTTAGGGTTCTTCACAGGGCTGATGTGAATGCACTCTATTCTTCTGCTATTGTGCTGCTGTTTGTAAGAGTCGGACACACGCGAGACCCAGAGACGAGCGTAAACGAGCTTCAGTGTTTAATCAGATCACTTCATTATTATCTGCTGCTGCGTGTGTGGAGTTTCTAAAGGTCTTTTACACAATCGCAGCTGCTTTAGTTTGATACAAACACACAAACATCAGTCAGAGCTGTCACACGCGTGTCAGTGTTGCCTTAAAGACACTAACTAATTAAATTAGGCTCTGATATCTGCATAATGAGGCTCGGCGAGAGTCACCAGACTGACAGGAAGAAGAAAAATCAATCTGTGACAGCAGTGCTGTGATTGGACAGAGATCATCACATGACAGCACAAGAGTGATGCTGAACAGTTCCATACACGAGGCTATTACTCACTTCTGAAGTCATAATTGTGCTCAAGTGGTTTGTTGTTGTAAAGAAGAGAAATCAAATCATATTAAAGCCTAAATGCAATTTAATCAATATCTAAAGGATTTTTTAATCAAAGGAAGTGTCACATTTGTTAACAATCATATAAACCGGTGCAGTTTATTCGATACATTCATCTAGAAGCTTCATCTAGCTTGCTGATTCTGATGTTTTGGTCAAATAAATGCTTAAATATACACACAATGTGCATTAAAAGGTTATTTATGTATGTAAATATACATAACTTTAACGGCTAGAGAAAGCAATGTTATGAAATATTCTTTCCGCCACAGAAAAAAATAAAACTTTTTATCTCAATTTTTTTTCCTTGCAATTCCTCGCCAATCAGACTTTCTTTTTTTTTTTTTTTTTTTTAAGAATTGTTAGATATAGACTAAAAAATGTAAGATATAAAGTTAAAATTGTGGGAAAATATCAGAATTGTGAAATAAGCTCAGAAAACATTGCATATTAAATATTGCAAGATATAAACTCTCAAAGGCTAAATTGTGAGGTTTTTTTCTCGCAATTTCAAGTTTATGTATTTGTACTTCTTAGAATTGCGAGAAGAAAGTCTGGATTGTTAGATGGAAAAAAAAAAGTCGCGATTGCCATACGATGAAGATGCGGAGGGAAAAATGAATAAAACATAACAGTCACTACAGCAATAGTTTATAGTTTTTATTAAAACCATCTCCACGTATCTGTCCAGTTCTTGTTCTTGTCCAGTTTCCAACTAGGAATCGTTTTTGCGATATTTCATTTAGCACATGAATGCAGAAAACCTTTTACACACAATATGCTGAGATAATGGGTTTAATTTTGCTCCAGATGAAGCTGAAATATGACATCTGTGCACTGTCAATAGTGAAGGTTTTAATGGTAAAAACGTCATGAGCAGCTGTGGACATTAAGGGCTGTTGGAACGGACGATGTTCACACGTATAATTATTTCTGTGCATTAAAGTGTGAAGGAGAGTCGAGGGAAAATAGAGGCCATGTTTATTTCTGATACAGTCTGATGAATGCTGATTAATGTACAATTAATGTAAAGTACAGTTTGATCAACTTTGATGTTGGCTTGACAAAAACACGTCTGAAAGTTTAAAGTAACTTTGAAAAGCTTGAAATTTTTACTCAGAGAATTCAAAGGCAGTCAATGACATGTTACTAACATGTTTTAACACATTGCTAGAATGTTTGTAGAATGTTTAGCACATTGCTAAGATAAGTTATTTTGCTAACATGTTTCTCATGCATCTTTTAGCATGTTGTTAACATGTTTTAACAAGTTTTTAACATTTAAGTTGCTAGAATGTTTAAACACATTAGCATGTTTTAACAAGCTGCTGGCATGTTTTTGCATGTTTTAGGAACATGTTACTTGCATTTTGAACATTTAACATGTTACCAACATGTTTTAACAAGTTGCTGACATGTTTTAGCACATTGCTAACATGTTTTGACAGTCGCTAACATTTTTGGCATTCTAACATGATTTCTGATGTTGATAGCATGTTTTGCCAATTGCTAACCTGTTTTAGCATGTTGTTGGCATGTTTTAAAAAGTTGTTAGTATGTTTTAGCACATCGATAACATATTTTGATGATCATTAGCTTTTTTTGACATTCTAACATGGTTTAGGATGTTGCTAGCATGATTTGCTAGCATGCTTCAAAATGTTGTTAGCATGTTTTGAGGAGTTGCAAGCTTGTTTAGCATGCTGCTAGCATGTTTTAACACATTACTAACGTGCTTTAGTACATTGTTATGTTTTAACATGTTGCTAGCTTGATTTATGTCTCAGGCTAGTTGTTCGGATTTGCTCCTGTATGCACGTAAATATACAAAACTGTAACGGCTAGAGAAAGCAATGTTATGGAAGATCGTTTCCGCCATAGAATAAAAAAATAGTAATTGCAACTTTTTATCTCAAATTTCAGTTTTTATCTCACAATTCACTTTTTTTTGTTTCAGAATTTTGAGATATAGACTAAAAAATTGAAGATATAAAGTCAAAAAATAATAAACGATATATTATAATTATTATAAATATTAAATATTGCAAGTTAACTTTCAAGGGCTAATTTGTGAGGTTTTTGTGACTTATCATTTCAATTCTGATTTTTAACAAGTTGTTAGCATGTTTTAGCACATTGATAACGTTTTAACAATCGCTAGCTTTGTTGACATTCTAACATGGTTTAGGATGTTGCTAGCATGTTTTGCTAGCATGCTTTAAAAATGCTGTTAGCATGTTTGACGAGTTCCAATCTTGTTTTAGCATGCTGCTAACATGTTTTTAGTACATTGTTATGTTTTAGCACGTCGCTAGCTTGATTTAACATGTTAACAAGTCTCAGACTAGTCGCTTGGATTTGCTACACATGACATCTCACTCAGTTTGGCTCCTGATCTCAAGCAAACACGGAGCATGAACGTGCCTAAGAGAGCGTCTGCCGACCAAAGGCCTTCTGGGAGCTTCTGGAGGACAAAGAAGCTGCTGACCTTCAGCGAGAGGAAGTGACTCCAACATCTTCAGACGGAAATCTGTTTACGCTGCGAACAGATGGTCAGAGACACATGAAGCACAAACACAGACTTTGAATAAACGCTGCTGTGGATCTGCCGTTTGTGGCTCGTCGATGCTCGCTGGACGAATCGATCATTCAGACCCCCCCGGTGCTAATTGATCTCTTCATCGGCTCGGACTGAGGCATGCTGGGATTGCTGTGAGAGTTTCTGGGAAGAATAACAGTGAACATGAGATCCATTGATCCCTGATTCTAACCGGCTGGAAAATGATAAATCTGCTCCAAACGGACCAGAATGAGAGCAGCTCCGCGAACAAACATCAGCACAAATTAATCAATCCACTGATGATAACGAGGCCTGTGTCTGTCTAATGACATTAACAAACAACAGACACCAGAACATCAAACATTCACTCTCTTGATTCATGCTTCTGCTCTTATATTGAGCGATTCATTTCCCAGAAGTCAATGCACTGAAGAGTCGTTTTCTAATGCGGTATTTTATTTTGTCATCCAGTACAAATATCTGAACATTATTAAATTAAGATACTTTACAAGCAAAATTATTGATTTAACGTCTTTTTTTACTTTGATTTATAGGATAGTTCACCCAAAAGTGATACAAACCTGTATCTTTTTAACCTTTTAGCATGTTGCTAACATGTTTTAGCATGCTATTAGCACGTTGCTAGCATGTTTTGGAAAGTTGCAAGAATGTTTTTACAATTGCTAGCATTTCTAACACAATGCTAACATATTTTAACATGTTGCTAGCATGGGACAAACAAGCCAAAAATTAAAATTCTGTCATCGTTTACTCAGCCTCAAGTTGTTGTTGAGTTTCTTTCTTCTGCTGAACACAAAAGAAGATATTCTTGAATTAATAATGTTTTGATGTTTGTACTGGAAAACAAGACAGAAATACTGACGAAGAACCTAATTTTCGCAGCGTGCTTGTCTTCATAATCCAGTTCTGACGCAATCAGTTGCTCTCATTCATCATATAGAGGCACAGTCACCATCCGATCAATGAGTCAGAGTATCTGCGCTAGTCTCTTGACCTGACGATGGAGAAATGTGGGTCAAACACAGATATTCTGAATGGGATCTGAGAAGATGATTCATATCTGTGAAGTCTGGACTTAAAATAACACACGGTGCATCACCAACCCAAACACAACACATATCAGAATCAGCTATCAGAGAGAGACACAACACACCTTCACCGAAGGTCAACAAATCCGTCCTACAGAGACAAAACAAATGTGTCAGGATGAAAACGAAACAACATCATATAAATAGACAAAAGACGCCAACTGAAAGACTCCACAAATATAACTAACCTGAGATTTCTAGCTGTTTTTAGGATGAGGGAAGTTCTCGTTTTAAGCCCCGCCTCTGAGGACCAGATGATGTCATCAACATCTCTAGACTGATTTTCCCAGGAGAAAAAAAAACGAAGCTAAAGTCTTAAATGCTTAAAAGCTTTTAAAGCATATCATCTACAGTATTTACACTGAAAAAATAACTGGTGTAGAAACAATTCTCACCGTACATTTCACAAATGATTACAAATATGAACCTGGAGCACAAAACCAGTCATAAGGGAAAAATTTTCTAAATTGAGATTTATGCATCATCTAAACGCTGAATAAATAAGCTATTGTTATGATAGGATCATATTTGTCTGAGATACAACTATTTGTAAATCTGGAATCTGAGGGAGCAAAAAAATCTAAATATTGAGAAAATCACCTTTAAAGTTGTTCAAATGAAGTTCTTAGCAATGCATATTACTAATCAAAAATGAAGTTTTGATATATTTACGGTAGGAAATTTACTAAATATCTTCAAGGAACATGATCTTTACTTAATATCCTAATGATTTTTGGCATAAAAGAGAAATGTATAATTTTGACCTGTACAGTGTATTTTTGACTATTGCTGCAGATACAGCTGTGCTGCTTACGACTGGTTTTGTGCTGCAGGGTCACAAATAAGAAACATTAGCTATGTTTTCATCCAAAGATGCAAATTTAATTCATGCGCAAAACTGGAATATCAGATAAAACATAAATCGTCACTTGGTGGATGGAAATGGAAAAGTAGAAAGACCAAAATATTATTATCTTTTGAAACATACTTCAATAATCTTTTTTTAGTGCAGTAAGGCACAAACATTTCTTCTCTTGAAAGTGATTTCTCAAACTTTAAGCATTTATTTTATTGCTCTTTATCTATTTGTGTCTTTAGATTTCAATATCAATCCATATCTTTGAAGAGTTTTTTCTCTTGCATAACCAAATTTGACAGTTTTATTCAATCATATATTTTTTTCCCCTAAAAATACAAAATTGCATTGTGGGATACAGTTTTCCACAATATGTATGAAGGAATGAATATGTATGAAAATCAGTTATTAAACATTTTATATCATGAAGTAACTACAATAACACATGAAAAGCATATTTCTTTTCTTTATTACTACTAACTGTTGTCAAATAAATGTATTATTATTTTAAAGAAACCTATTTTATTATGCATATGCAATTTAAATAAAATTGAATTTAGTTTACTAAACAATATTTGAAAAGAAAAAACTTTAGTTTATTTCAGCTTGTTGCCACTAGTGCTGTCAAACGATTAATCGCATCCAAAATAAGTTTTTGTTTACATAATATGTGTGTACTGTGTATATTTATTACATATATATATATAAATACGCACACATACAGTATATATTTTGAAAATATTTACATGCATGTTTATATTTATATAATTTATATTATATATAAATATATTTAATATATAAGCATAATATTTTTCTTAAATATATACATGCATCTGTGTGTGTGTGTGTGTGTGTGTGTGTGTGTATTTATATAAACATAATAAATATATACAATACACACATATATATTATGTAAACAAAAACGTTTATTTTGGATGCGAATAATCGCGATTAATCGTTTGACAGCTGTAGTTACCACGGTACTTTCGTTTGAGTTTTCGTTGAGTTGGCGTGCTAAAAAACTAAAACTAATGAATAAGACATTAATAAATTAAAATTATATAAATGCAAACACACACTCGTTTAAAGAAAATATCTAAAGCCCTAACTAAAGTGAAGGGATCTCAGCAAATGCCGTACATGCCATTCACTCATATTACGTAACATTTGTTTTGTCTTATTTCTGCTCTGCCGTTTATTTCCTCGTCTGGAGGGTTTAGGAGACACCGGACAAACACGCTAGATTGTGTTGATTAGCTGAGTGTCCTGCAGTAAACCAGCGCCACTAATCACTCCAGCTGTCAGCAGATGATGCAGCAGGAGTCAGATATGAAGGTGGCGGTGGAGGGGAGTGTGTTCCTCTCTCTCTCACACACACACACACACACACACACACACACACACACACACACACACACACACACACACACACACACACACACACACACACATTCCTGTATGACACTCAATGTGAGGACCGGGTAAATTAACCTGCAGTATGAGGACCACCATTTCTGCTACAACTAGAGGTAAAGGAAAACTATATTTCAACACTATATTTCTCCATGATTCACATTTTCACCTTAGCTTCTTTAAAAAACAAAGGAAAAGAACCAGTGTTTTACCAGCAGAGTGAGGACATTTTCATGGGGGCGCTATTGAGTTCGTTTCTGACTGAATTATTTTAAGCACATTTTTATTTATTTGTTTTATTGTGGACAGTCATTATTGAACTGAACTAACATCAGTTGAGTAATGACTCAGAGCATCTTTACAACTACATTTATTTCTATTTGCATCATTAAGCATTTTCCTGTTGATCATTATAAAGCTGTCCGAGAAATGCAAAAAAAAAAAAAAAAAAAAAAATGCAATTTTCAGATTAATGTTCAAAAATAGTCTTAAACATTTGTTCAATTCTTTTATTGGTGATTATCTTTTAATTAGATGCACCAGTTACCAGCTCTGATTAGTTAATTTAACAGAAATTAATACTAACAAGTGTCTCAACATGAAGGCAAACAGGAAAAACTGGACATGATTTTAAGATTTTAAAAGAGAAGCATTCGTGAAGCAGACCTCCTTTTCTTAGTAACAATTGTATTGTAGACAAAGTTCTTAACATCCTTCCAAGATCGTTCCTTCAGGACCTTTTCCTCTTCTAGGCACTTCATGCAGTCTGCTTTTCCAGGAACTCTGCACTCTGCCACAAACCTTGCAAGATGTTTGTTTACTGACCTTCTCTCTTCTTCACACCATGGTCTCTTCACTGATATCCTGGTTCTCTCTACAAATGACAAGGAAGACAATATAGATTATATAACCATAAAAAAACAGAGACCATTGCTTTTGCTTGCCCACAGTCACAGAAAATAAGTGAATGCATGATTTGGTCAAAAAGTAATTTTATCCTCAGAAAAACATTTGTCCCAAAGATGTTAAGCATGCATCAGAGCTAATGAATGAATAATTAAAAGGATCATGATACTGCAAATCAAATTTGCCTCGAACTTTTTGCATATAAGAGGTCTTTGTACCATTAAAACATCCTGCAAGTTTCATAGCTTAAGATGTCCTCCTCATTACAAAGCATTTATTTAATCAAGCTCCAAAAACTGCTCGTTATGATCTTGTGGGATCGGTGACGTCACGTGGGCAAATATATTTGCATATGACCACCTCTGACCACCTCTAGAGCAAGACATCGACCAATAGCTATGAATCATAACAGTGAATTAATGGTGATAAACAAGTAAAGACGTTTTTGTGCTTTGGACTGGTTTTTGATTTTTTTAAAAATCAAGTAACAGATATGGAAAAAAGTCATTCAAGAATTAAACTAAAAATTGACCCTCCGAAAATTTAAAATAAAACAAACAAGCAAAATCAACATAAAACTAGCCTATTACCAGTCATCTCCACTTTTGAGGAAACACTGGAAAACGACTTCAGTAGGACTACAGTCCTATTCATTGTTTTTTTTTTTTTTTAAATGACATTTTAGGAGTGTCTTGTTTTTGGTTGAGTAAATGCTATTAGCAATATAAATAAAATGAAAATAAATTTGAACTAAAGATTATTTTGAAGAAAATACACTTGCACTGTGGGCCAATATGACTTGTTTTAAACTCCAAGTAAAGTACAGAGTTACCAGAACAGAGGTTCTAAAAAGCCATTTCAGAATAGAACAAGCATCAAAGCCTGCCATGAAGAGTCGTTACCTTGAGATTGTTTTCCAAAGAATTATGGAAGTGGTGAACGCTAATGGCAAATCTAATATGCCTGAAAACATATTAGATATTGGCTGGGTAAAAAGTGACCGTGATGAGTGCTGCGTTTTACTCAAAGTTTAACATTCTTCAGCTCTCAGGGAGCGATAAATAAATGCAGAGCGCTCAGCGATAAATAGAAGCTCAGCACCTCTTCGTGCTGCTGGGGTTTAAAAAAATAAATAAAAATGCAGCGCTTCTATTGAAGGCAGTTGGAAAAAAAAAAAAAAAAAAAAAAAAGAAAAAAAAAGCATGCTAGCCATTTGGTGGACACAGCCTGAATGTTGTTTTTTTTAATACAGATTCAGTTAAAAGAATCATGAGTTCAGTCTTATATACTACACTGAATCATGAGAGGTGTATTATGCTCTTACTGTAAAGACAAATAATTGTTCTAATAATCATTAGATTCATCAGTTGCAAAGATTTACGAAACTTACCTTTAGCCAGTTTTTCCTCTCTTTTCTTTTTCTTTGGTGAGGAGGGCTTCTTGGCCCGGTTTGCTCCCTGCTCTTGATCTGCAACACACAAACATCATCAGCACCTGTTAGTTAGTGGATCCTCAGGTGTTGTGGGATGTTGAACATCCACCTGTACTGAAGCGTTGATAGTGAAACCTGACAAAACTAAAGTCTGGCCTAACCAGTGTTCATGGTTATTTGGACTTCATGAGAAACACCAACTCACCTACTACATCTGAACCCCCGTCCTCACTGCATTGCTCAGGTGCTTTCTGAGGGGAGAAGTCAGCGAATCTTTTCTTTTTCTTCTTTGGTGAGGAGGGCTTCTTGGCCCGGTTTGCTCCCTGCTCTTGATCTGCAACACACAAACATCAGCACCTGTTAGTTAGTGGATCCTCAGGTGTTGTGGGATGTTGAACATCCACCTGTACTGAAGCGTTGATAGTGAAACCTGACAAAACTAAAGTCTGGCCTAACCAGTGTTCATGGTTATTTGGACTTCATGAGAAACACCAACTCACCTACTACATCTGAACCCCCGTCCTCACTGCATTGCTCAGGTGCTTTCTGAGGGGAGAAGTCAGCGAATCTTTTCTTTTTCTTCTTTGGTGAGGAGGGCTTCTTGGCCCGGTTTGCTCCCTGCTCTTGATCTGCAACACACAAACATCATCAGCACCTGTTAGTTAGTGGATCCTCAGGATCCTGACAAAACTAAAGTCTGGCCTAACCAGTGTTCATGGTTATTTGGACTTCATGAGAAACACCAACTCACCTACTACATCTGAACCCCCGTCCTCACTGCATTGCTCAGGTGCTTTCTGAGGGGAGAAGTCAGCGAATCTTTTCTTTTTCTTCTTTGGTGAGGAGGGCTTCTTGGCCCGGTTTGCTCCCTGCTCTTGATCTGCAACACACAAACATCATCAGCACCTGTTAGTTAGTGGATCCTCAGGATCCTGACAAAACTAAAGTCTGGCCTAACCAGTGTTCATGGTTATTTGGACTTCATGAGAAACACCAACTCACCTACTACATCTGAACCCCCGTCCTCACTGCATTGCTCAGGTGCTTTCTGAGGGGAGAAGTCAGCGAATCTTTTCTTTTTCTTCTTTGGTGAGGAGGGCTTCTTGGCCCGGTTTGCTCCCTGCTCTTGATCTGCAACACACAAACATCAGCACCTGTTAGTTAGTGGATCCTCAGGTATTGTGGGATATTCAACATCCACCTGTACTGAAGGGCTGATAATTACTAACAGTCTTTTACAAAAAGCAGACTTTCTGTAAATGGTCTTTATGCACAAAAATACAAAATAAAAAACAATTGTGTGACAAGTAGTAGCCTATATGCTGAGTTTAATTATTTTCGCAATGCTCTCTCCACCACAAACAAGTTCATGGGAAAGGAAAGACAGCAGTACCTGCTTTCTTTATTTTACAAAAGCACTTTGTTTTTATTGTAAGTGTACTCTGATAAAATCAGACTCTCTACAGTCTATATAACCATTAATGGCAGAGTATTTTAAGAAGTTTCCACTGGTACAATGAAGCAGTTCAAGTGATCACGCCTGAGCCTTGCACGCAAACAACATATCGATTCTAACACTGCCTGACATCATAGCCTGTTCATTACAGTTTTAATTACACATTTTCCAAATAAATAATGCAGCGATTTGTACTTTTGTATTAAGAGGCCTATAAGGACACCTCGGACCTCTAAAAATTTGAGAAAAAAATTACTTCTATTTTTTTCAAGTGCAGAAGAAACCAATTTGTTTTTAATCAATGATTTTAGACAAATAAATACATTATAGCTTGACTACAAATTTAAAAACAGCGCTACACGTTATAATTAAGGAAATAGAATTTATCAACATGAAATGGGTCTTCTCGATTGCCAACAAGAAAGAGAAATATCAGACCATATGAAAAAAATAGTCAAGACATTGCTATGTGACATCAACATGCATATATCATTCTTACAGTCAACACCAGAATGTTTACCTTCACCATAAACTTAAAAAGGATTCTGTTCAATTTGACAGTGCTTTTCACTAGTGTCGGGTGTAATGCGTTACGAAGTAAAAAAAAAAAAATTCAAGATTCATCTGATTTTTAGAAGACTTGCAATGAGGAATAAGCCGGAATTTGCCTCAGAAGAACAGCACAATCTGATGTGGCTTTATTCAGCGACTATTCGGCAAGGATATAATTTCTGTAATGTATTCTTATATTAGTCCATGTGTTTTTACATAAACTTATAGATTTTACTAGTTTTTCCTAAACAACTGAAATGTGAGCAAATGAGTGGAATATGCTGAAATACAACATTTAGTCAACTTTTTTATTGCATATAGCCTGAATGTCATACGAAACAAGGATGTAATTTTTTTTTTTGCTATCCTATGTTAAAATATGATGCATAATACAATATAGATATAAAGCACTGTGAATGTTACAGTCTAGGAATGTTTAGATCAGTGTTTGTTGATCTATCAGATGTTGATGCTTATAATGTGAATGAATAATATTCTGATATTTTATAAACTAAATAATTATTGATGTACTGTGTGGTAATACAAAGCATGTGCATGAAAGACACTACAAAATGTTTTTGTTAGGAGTAGGTAAAATTATTATTAGTGACTGCCAATTACATGTACAGTATGTAAGTGTGTATGAAATATGCTACTCATATATTACAGTTGTTTTAAAACAAAAAGACTTAACTATTCCATGTTTGACTCAAATTGAAAGAATAAAGAGTTTAATATCTATTGTGACCCTGGACCACAAAACCAGTCGAAAGTGTCAATTTTTCTAAACATATTGAATAAATAATCTTTCTATTGATGTATGGTTTGTTAGGATCGGACAATATTTGTCTGAGATACAACTATTTGAAAATCTGGAATCTGAGGGTTCAAAAAAAATCTAAATATTGAGAAAATCACCTTTAAAATTGTTCAAATGAAGTTCTCAGCAATGCATATTACTAATCAAAAATGAAGTTTTGATACATTTATAGTAGGAAATGTACAAAATATCTTCATGGAACATAATCTTTACTTAATATCTTAATTATTTTTGGTATAAAAGGAAAATGTATAATTTTGACCCATACAATGTATTGTTGGCTATTGCTACAAATATACTTGTGCTGCTTATGACTGCTTTTGTGCTGCAGGGACACAATTGTCTATGTTTTAGGTAGGGGTGTCCCCGACTAAGGATTTTCATAGTCGAATCGGAATTTTCAAATCTTGCTGATAGTTCACCGATAGTCGAATCATATATTTGGGGGCAAAATACATTACTAAGAATCAAGTCAGACATTCAAAAGTCATAAATACTGACGTTAATACACAGGGAAAATGTGTAATGGACGCCTCGCAGATACAAACAGAGTGAATAATGTTTTATGTTTTGATTAAAAGACAGTTAATATTAAACGTCAGTGAAACCCTAAGAATTCACAACATTTCTTACAATAGTGCTCTCATTATAACGTTATGTATATGACCGTTATTAATGTTCTGCATTTCTGTTTTGAGCTGCACGCGCTGCATGACCAGTAGAATGAAGCATTTGATAGAAGGTTTTTAAATCAATGGGATTTAACTTATTTATCTCATATAATACGCTTCATTATTTATACAACATAATTATATAATAATGTTATTTTATAAAATTTATAGGGATTTTAAGATGTAATTAACAGTTTGAATAATTAAGTTATTTATGGAGTAACTACATTACTTGTCAGACAGAGTAATTAGAAAAAGTAATTTAAATGCAATATTGGTCATGTAATTAGTAATTAAATACTTTTTGAAAGTAACTTACCCAGCACTGCTCTTCACTAAACAAAATTCCACACTTGATAAGAGCAGTGTGAAAATTATTAACAACACTAACAATTACAAAACTAATGCTTTATATTAGTTTAAGCTCAAACTAAGAAAAGAAAAAACAATCCTTTAACATTTCAATAATGAAATGAATCTTACTGAAATCACAGACTACTGTCAGATAAAGTGCAGCCAAACCGATGTGTGCGTACACCCAGTGTTGGCCGTGTCGTCTCTGGAGGGGCGGAGCTCAGGTGGATTATAATATCGGATATATTTGTTCATATCACCCAGCCCTAGTACAAAGACTGCTTTGTTCCTGTTAATATTTAAACTCAGGGGAAAAATAACTACAATGAGATGTTATATATTTATTTAGAACTCTATTTAATATAAAATAACATTTGTTTATAAAATTAATTATTTTTGTTTGCTATAGACCCTTTTAGGGCCGACGTCACAGCGCTAGCTGGAGTCAAAACAAAAGGGAGAACTGGAGGCGGCCAAATCAACCCAGTGCATATTCGGATACACAAGGAGCTTAAAATATCATCTTGTTGTGATGTTGTGTGCCAGAATCTATGAAGTAGAGGCTTCAATTTAAAATTTTAACGCATAACTTTACCTGCTGCCACTCCCAGACAAAAAAACCGAAGACAGCTGTGGTTAAACGTGATAAAACGAGCGGACTGGACAGAAACGATCGTCAAAAATGCTCGTGTTTGCAGCGCACTCTTCTTATCAGAAAAGGTTCAATAAAGTATTGTCTTTTGTTGTTATGGGCACGTCTGAAGATTTCTTGCATCTCACTACTATATCGTGTATGAAATAATGTCTGTGTGCATGCGTGTAAAACAACAAACTGATGATTTATATGCTTATCATATGTAATCGTATATACATTGTTGTGATTAATTGTGGATGGAATAATAATGTAGCTGTAAAAATAGTTGCCTATTGAAATTGAAATGTATACATGTCTTCAAGACTAGATAGACACGGTGAGTTTGTCTTTACGATACACGTTAGATGCGAGTCACTCAACCGAAGGAATCCTGTCTGATCGTCCATCCTTTGAGTTAAAGCGTGTGCGGGTCGGCCAATCTGGTTTCATCCGTTAAAGTTCACCTTTTCAAATAACAATCGCGGTCCTGGACAATGCATTTATACCTTGCATATGCAGGTAAAATCTGAATTTCTCCAGTTATTATTAAAAACCAAGTTAAACAGACTTCATAGCTAGCGTTAGTGAAAGCGGTCAGTGGAATCTTTCTGCCTCCAGCTAAGCTCGCCCGCAGAAAAACGTCAATGTTTACTAACAGAAAAAGAGTCTTTACATCAAATAAGAGTTCTGCTGATAATACACTTTATTATAGGCCAAAATGTTAATAGTGGAACTACAGTTGTGGCTTAGAATCTAGTGGAATTGAGTTTGTGCTTCGAATCAATTGTCGTACTGCACTGTACAATGAGACTTAGGGAGAAACTTTTGAACTCACCTACTACATCTGAACCCCCGTCCTCACTGCATTGCTCAGGTGCTTTCTGAGGGGAGAAGTCAGCGAATCTTTTCTTTTTCTTCTTTGGTGAGGAGGGCTTCTTGGCCCGGTTTGCTCCCTGCTCTTGATCTGCAACACACAAACATCATCAGCACCTGTTAGTTAGTGGATCCTCAGGTGTTGTGGGATGTTGAACATCCACCTGTACTGAAGCGTTGATAGTGAAACCTGACAAAACTAAAGTCTGGCCTAACCAGTGTTCATGGTTATTTGGACTTCATGAGAAACACCAACTCACCTACTACATCTGAACCCCCGTCCTCACTGCATTGCTCAGGTGCTTTCTGAGGGGAGAAGTCGTCAGAACATCCGTCTGAAAAGCAAAGTGACACCTCATCTTCTGAAGAGTAAAATAGACAAAACAGCTGCTATTTTTCTTAGATGATACAGGCCCAAAAAAGAGATATAAAATAAATAAACAAAAATAAACAGTGTTAATCTAAACATCTTCTGATGAACTTTTCGATTCCCCTGCCAAATTTGTTTACAAGTCATCATATGGTAATGTCATATATGTTGAATCCACACAATCTTGTGGGCAAATTTATTAACACATTCAGTTTTATCTGTGTTGTTTTAACCCTTCTGTTTTATAAGACAGCACCAGTCTTGTTTTTTCATGATGACCAAGAAAATAACTATAAATATTCAATTTTTGATTGTACAGATAAGAATAAGGTATCTTTTGAAACTGCATGGGGCCTACTATTATTTGTGTATAGTCAACAACAAAATGTGATTTTGTAAAATAAAGAAAATAAACAGGGTGCGCTCTGTCACCTCTCTTCACAAACACGTAAATAAAACAACCTGAATCTCCACAAATACTTGCCTCAAAAAATATGATAAATATATGCATAGAAAGCTTGAAATGTCTACTTTCAAATGATGTAAATCATGTTACTGATAAAGTCATTTGTATGAAACCAACGCAATGTCCAGTTTTGCTCATCTAAACTCATATCTAATGTGACCATGGTCATGAGCTGATTGCGCTTTTCAAATTCTAAATATCCACACGAGATGTCTGAACATGTTAATGCCGATCACCTCCATAAACGACACAGTCATCAAGTTCATCTCAGCTATTTTTTGTTTCTGGAAGAAGATGCTCTGAGAGGAATAACCCAGGATTTAAGTCAGAAGAAAAACACAACACAATGCGTTGCGCAGCTGGATCCACTGGAGGATATCATTTATACGAGTAATATTACTCGTGTTAGTCGTTGTGTTATTCTGACGTAACATGTACACATTTTACTAGTTAGACTTTACCCAAACTATAATTCCTGACTATTGAATGTCATTTTACAGGAGGTGCTTTCAATTAATGCCACATTTACAACTGTTTATATAGACAAGTATAAAATGTAAAATTGAAATCTTACCTTCATCCACTTCTCTTCCTCTCTTGGGTCTTCCTTTTTTTTTTTGTCTCTGTGAGACAGACGTTGATGTGGGACTTTCGCCTATAAAAGATTAAAAACAAATCAAGTACTAGTGCTTGATCGTCCAAAAGTCATAATGTCATAAAGTCTAATGACTGATCTTAAAATATATCAGTGCCTTTGTTTTGTCTCAAGATGCACACCAGTAATGTTTTCCTAAGCACGTTTATAAAAATTACTTAAATGTCCTAATTGAACTATGACCTAATCCTGGCTTAGTCTAAACCCTGTCTGTGAAATCGGGCCTTGGTCTATGTGAAAGTATATTTCTACTACATGTTAAGTGAGTGTTACTGTCCAGCAGTAGAAGATTGTATGGCCAAAAAAAAAAAAAAAAAAAGTCAATGGTGTTCTCTTAAAGGAACACTCCACTTTTTTTGGAAATAGGCTCATTCTCCAACTCACCCAGAGTTAATAAGTAGAGTTTTACCGTTTTTGAATCCATTCAGCCGATCTCTGGATCTGGCGATAGCACTTTTAGCATAGCTTAGCATAGATCATTGAATCCGATTATACCAGTAGCATCGCGTTCAAAAATGACAAAAAAGAGTTTCGATAGTTTTCCTATTTAAAACTTGACTCTTCTGTAGTTATATCGTGTACTAAGACTGGCGGAAAATGAAAAGTTGCGATTTTCTAGTCCGATTTGGCTAGGAACTATACTCTCATTCCAGCGTAATAATCAAGGAACTTTGCTGCCGTAACATGGCCGCAGCAGGCGCAGTGATATTACGCAGCGCCTGAAAGTAGTCCCCAGCTAGGTAACTAGTTATAATATAGCTGGGGACTACTTTCAGGCGCTGCGTAATATCACTGTGCCTGCCGCGGCCATGTTAAGGCAGCAAAGTTTCTTGATTATTACGCCGGAATGAGAGTATAGTTCTTAATCATATCAGCCTAGAAAATCGCAACTTTTCATTTTCCGCCGGTCTTAGTACACGATATAACTACAGAAGAGTCAAGTTTTAAATAGGAAAACTATCGAAACTCTTTGGTCATTTTTGAACGCGATGCTACTGGTATAATCGGATTCAATGATCTATGCTAAGCTATGCTAAAAGTGCTATCGCCAGATCCAGAGATCGGCTGAATGGATTCAAAAACGGTAAAACTCTACTTATTAACTCTGGGTGAGTTGGAGAATGAGCCTATTTCCAAAAAAAGTGGAGTGTTCCTTTAATGACTACAACGACCAAAGCCACTATTTAAACAGATGTAGGATACAACATACAACTGCACTAGCAATAAACATACATAGTGCATACATACCGCTTACTGAAGGATGAAGTGTGTTAAGGTTCTTCCCTCTTAAGGTTTCAGTGCCTTGCTCCATTGCAAACAGAAGCTTACTTATTTTGGCAATTTGGAATGTTTTGTCTGTCTGTCTGTAAAAGTCACAGTGAACTCTGATGTCATGACCCATGAACCTTGCAACTTGCTCCAGCTCTTGTTCAGTAAGGTCCAAGAGTTGGCAGAGTGTGGCAACCTGTTTTCTTAATTTAGTTGATCTTAGGAGTTCTGGGTTTTCTGTTTTACTTTCCTTTGCATATTTTCGCAGACAGTCACATCCACGTATGTTTGTCATCACACCAGGTCTTGCAAAGAGATAAGGATTTTCAGCAGGTACACCAGCTTCTTCTCTCCTTTGAACCAACAAACTGATTGACTCCTTCATTCTCTCGGTCAAGAAAACTGGAACTTTCTTTCCTCTTTTGCCCCTGATTTCTATGCGAGTTAGTATCTTGCTCAACTCCTTTTCCAGCGGTGACAAAGTGCTATAGATATCCTCGTTAATGGTGTTTGTGCTCGCTTTCTTGTAGGTGTCGAGAGTTAAGCGTGATGCTTCCCCTTCACGACGCTTGTTAAAAATAATAACCTGTGCCAAAACAGTCTCATTTAATGTCTTGTATGCTCCTAAATTCATTTGCTGTGTCAGTTTTGCTCTCGCTTCATCTTCTACCATCCTGAGATGGTCTCTCAGAGCAATCACATTTTTGGTGAGGGGGATGTCATCTTCTTTATTCCATCTTTTTTCTTGTATGGTTTGGTGAGCGGTTATAGAAACACTGTTCCTCCAGTTTTTCTCCAAGAGTTCAAAGAATTTTTTGGCTTTCTTCTCTGATAGATCATCATCATTCATAAGAGCCTGCCCAATCAGGACTTCCACAGCCCCTTTCAGACAGAATCCAATTTTCACTGCTGTTGAAGGTTTTCCATACTCGTTTTTGCCTGGACTAAATTGGGTAAGACGCTTGGCAACATTAACAACAAACTGAAATCTTGATGGTGCACACAAATCTTCAAGACCATTGACAGTCTTGTCCATTTCTTTAGCAACTAACACGAATCGACCAAGCTCCCTCATTCTTTGTGCGATGTACTGATGCCTCGACTTCACTCGACCATGTTTTGCATACAGCGATTCCCCGTACTTGCAAATCAAAGAATCATTTCGAATATGAAATGACACATCATCTTGTCGCATGGTGTTGACGATCTGTTGACACCCATCAGAGGATGCTGCAATTGGAAGCAGGCATGCAGCACGACTTTGCACTCTCCCTCGTGCTGTTTTTTTGTCGTCATCTTGATCTTTCACACATGATTTTTTTGTTTTGCATGACGACTGGTGTCTCCAAAGGTCATTTTTTCGGAACATCCCAAAGCAGTAAGGACAAGGCAAGAAATCTTTAATAGAAGCATCAGTTGAGGGCTGTTTCCAAGTGACTATTTGTCCTGTTCCTTTTTTTAAAACCTCAGTATTGTGCTTGAAGTCTCCTTTATTTCTCAACTGCTCTAAAATAATTTTTCTTTCTTTGGAACCTAAGGGGAAGCTAAAAGCATATGCCACATCTTTAACATCAATGTGTTTTCTTTCCAAATGCCTTGATATTTTTGATTGTGGTTTGCTACAGAAGAGACAATAATGTTTTTTGTCCCACGCTCGCTTAAAGTCTTCCCTTTTTGTACAAGTTTTTATGGTGACAGTTGATTTGCCTTTGTGTCTTTTGTTTATCTGTTGTTTTTTCTTGTGTCTTATGATGTAAGTTTGGGGGTTCTTTTGTTTATTAGTAGTGCATTTGCCTACTTGCTGAACGCAACTTGCATTTGAATCAACTTCATCTTCACTGAACAGATTTGGCGCACATTTGTCAGGGCTTGAAAATTCTTCGCCACTGCATGAGGAACTCTTATTGGGTTTGTAGTCTGGATCCAAACCAGAGCAGCTGGAGACTTCCGATTCATCTTTATCCGACTCCTCGTGAATATCATCAGACTGCAAGTAAAATGCATAATTATCATGAGATCATTAAAGAGACACTTTACCCTCGTCATTTTGAAGAGGTGCTATTTGACTTTCTCATACTTAAGTTCAACAGTAACTGTAACACTTTGCAATAAGGTTCATTAGTTAACATTAGTTAACTACTTTAGTTAACGAACTAAGAATGAACAATACTTCTACAGCATTTATTAATCTTAGTTTTGTTAAGAATTACTAATGTATTATTGAAATCAAATGTTGTGCTTGTTAATGCACTGTGAATTAACATGAACAAACAATGAATGACTGTATTTTGATTAACTAACATTAACAAAGAGTAATAAATACTATAATAAATGTATTGTTCATTGTTCATTCATGTTAGTTAATACATTAACCAACATTAACTAATGGGACATTATTGTAAAGTGTTACCAGTAATTGTGTATTAAAACATTACAAATAGGGCTGTGCGATTTGGGGAAAATATCTCATTGCGATTTTTTTGACAGATATTGCGATTGCGATTTGATTTGCGTTTTTAATTTTGCAAAGTCAACCTCCAGCTCAATATTGTCAATAGTGTGCGGCACAGTATGGTAATTGTTCTTTGCTGAAAAAAACCATCACAGAAATTCTTATGGTTTCCTTTAAAACCATTACAAAATTCCATTTTGTAGTGCGTTTTGGGCATTATTGCAATAGGAATTACTGTTGTTCTGTTGGTTCCCATCTGCCAGATTACATCCCACCAATAGAATCCATCAAATGCCAGTAGACACCACTATATTAAAACCAATACAAATCCCATTATAACCCTTTATAATTATAACCCATTACATTTTCTATTGTGTTTTGGGAGGGGTTCTATTGTTTTTTCAGCAGGGAAGATTATAATGGTATTACTACTTTTACAGAATTTACTTAATTACTGAATTTCACCAGAAAGATTTGTTTATTTTTTGTAAATAAAAAACTATTACTTTAGTCAATTATTCAAGTATTACATAGGTTACATAGGCTGATTTATTCATTTTTAAGTATTTTTAAGAACAAGTGGAAAATGTGCTGAATGTTTCATTTCATCCAAGCGAAATTAGCAAAGCAGTTTTGCAGACTGAATTTACATTTGTTTCAAACGCGGAGCCAGGCGCGAGTTGACAGGTTGCGCACGTGCGTCAAGCCTCGTCCATACTGCCAGATGCGCTCGTGCGGAGCCGGGGCGCCAGACCGGGAGTATAAACGAGCATCACGAAACAGGCTGCGTGTGTGCGGCAAGTGTAAACGGCTCCTCCGTGAGACGCTGGATATGCGCTGCTTGAGGCAGAGAGGAGCGAGTATGAAGCATTCAGAGACGCAGGCTGTGTGTGTGCGGCCTTCTGAATTGGGAATAGCGAACATGCATTATAAACTTATTTCAAAGAATCTTATTTCAGAATCTGTTGGGGAGATAAAATGTGTAAGATGTACTAATAAAAACAAATAAGAAAATTTATATTTTATTCTCCAGTAACTTACTAAAAGCAGAACCGATAAAGGAGCTCTTTTGCGTTGTGGCGCAGCTCTTGCAAATTAACCTTTTTTGTTCAGTGTCTGTCATTTCGAAGCCGAAGTAATCTCATATTACATAAAATTTTCTTTAGTATTACTTTGCCTGACTATTGATCTGACCTTGTAGATGCCATAATCCCACTCGCGCGCACTTTCTATTATTTTATTTTTTTTGCCACTCAAGGCTGGCAGTCATGCATTTGCATTTGATCTGAAACAGAGAATATCGCATCCACATCGCAGGCTTTGAGATTAGTAAAATCGCAACATCTCAAATCGCGATTGCGGTTCGATTTCGATTAATCGCACAGCCCTAATTACAACACCAAATTGACAGAAGGGTTATTGGGCATATGATATTTTAGTTTCCTAAATTGTAATTGGCTACAAAGTTGCAAAACTGCTGTTTGTATAACTGCAGTGCAATTGTAGGTGTACAATAATTCACAACAATATTGAGTTAATGTATTACTCATGAAGAACTAGTGCATTGAATAGATAGTTTTTTTTTGTCTGTTTTGTTTAAACAGTTAACTATTGTTGCACGTAAACTAGGCTATAATAGGCCAAACCACACTGAAAGGCAGACTTGATGCCCCACTCGTGATGATGAGTGTGAGAGAATACAGATTTATATTTTCAGAGCATAAGATAAGGTCGTTTACTGTCATATAAAGTTAAATTGAATTGATTTGTATTATGTTATCACGTTGTGTCGTTTAATATGAAAAATTGAAAATTAGTTCTACTAAAAGATTTTGTAAAGACACATACCTGTGCTGACTTTCCTTCTGTTACCTGCACACCAAAGAGAAGATTGAAACATTATGTATTAGTTTAAACAAAATAATTCCAGTCACAGGTTACAATTAACAAGTTATAGAGAACTACTTGACAGAAATGTTTCAGCATTCAGTTATTTACATGAGTTCAGAGATAAACAAATTAAATAGGACATACATACATATATATATATATATATATATATATATATATTCTGTATTTGCTGACAGAAAAGCTAAAAGAAAGGTCCTCCACTGACAGCTCAAGTTCACTCGTTGTTAGTTCTGAAGTTCTCTACTCGACTGTAACTTTGTTTCCAATGTTGCGCCTACCGCACCCCTCCCCCACCTCACCTCACCCCACCCCACCCCACCCCACCCCACCCCCACAAGTTACTAAAGTAACACGAGCTTCTGCGCAACTGATGCGGGGAAAATGACGTCTAAAAACAGATCAAACATGCAAATCAAACTGACGTCAAAAAAATTTACATTCATTTGATGAAAATCGAACGATAAACACATAGGCCTAAAGACACATTAAACCAATTTCAGGGTGGGATTTTCACCCAATTATCACTGGAAGAAATTGTCCTTCAAACTTAACTTAAAATGACGTTACAGCATCTTGATGACTAATATTTGACGTCAAATTTATATCAAAGTGCCCCTGGGTTGAGGACGAGGCCTTAAATCATAAAATCTCGCATGTACTCTACAAACCACCGCCCGACGCGATAATCATGACCAAAAAATAAATAAATAAAATGCTAGCGATGATAAATATGGTAAAATCCTACCTTTAGTGCTGCAGCAGCCTGGCATTTATGATGATGCGCGCGCAGTCGCTCCATTCTGCTCCTCAATCTCTTCATTTGTGCAGCGCGCGAGCTGTGCAGGTGCGAGTGGGGGAGGGGTGGGCGTGGCCATCAATTAAGGCCGAGCGATACTACACTGAGCAAAGCCAGCTAAAAGTGTTTCACCATATTCTCCAGTGTTTGAAGTACTAAATGTTCATTTAAATTAATATTGACCATATTAAAATGACAGTTATTACTGTAGTCAAATGCACATACATGAACATACTACAATAAATCAGTAGTGAAGTACTCAAATTATTAATACACTGTGGAACTCTTCAAAAATAAAAAAATTAATTAAAATTATTTTGTATAAGCAGCAAGATATACTTAGTGCTAAAAGTATAATCATTATGCATAATTCAGAATAAATACTGGATTATAATTGTTGATGCATTAATGAAATCAATCCTTTTTTAATTATTTAATTTAATTTTTTAATTAAAGTGTATTGCTGTACTTAGTTACTTTCTGTCAATAATGTGTATGTTATGTAAATATCACATTTGTATCCATGGTAGTTTCCTTACATGAAAACAAAAAAGGGGTTCATTACATAGTTTGTAGCTAAATTGCTGTTATTTATTGCTGACATTGACCATGAGATGACTATGGTGACCTCGTGCCATCAGGCAGAAAGAGTTGTGAATAATGTTTTAAGATTGCATCATCTTATTTCTGTGAACTTTCTGTTTTAGATATGTGAGTACTATTGAATGTGTCGTGTTTCGTCATGTTCAGTGCCCAAGTCCCATCCCTGAAAGTTCCTGACCTTTGAAAAAGTACTACCTCGCGAGCAGGGACTTTCTGAGGGGCAGGTTTTTACAAAGAACTTTATTTAGGTCCTGGTTCCTGCGGTGGTAACACACGAGTGCCTGCCCAAAGTCCCTAGTTCCTGGGGAAAGTTCCCGCGGTGGAAATGGACTTTAAGTAAAATAGACACACATTGACTTTGTTCAGCTGCTGTGTTTGGCCACCTAATATCCAACTACAGGTCATGTGACCAGGTTCATTGTACCGGGTAGCCTTGAGCATCTTTTTCACTGTGCAGGGTACTAGTCTGATAGACTTCAAGAGAACTCCATAGTGTCTGAAATAGACGACTTATTATACTAATAGACAACTTGCTTAGTTGGGGACACCTATTCAACTATATTATTGATCTCACTGCACTGACACTATTATCTGAACACTCATCAGAGCTGGATGATGACCACCCAGACAGCAAGCAGTGTCGGCCCACATCCGGCCCACATCTGGCCCGCATGGATTTCACACGGGTCAGATGTGGGCTGGATCTGGGCCAAAACTATGTTGCTGTCTGGGCACTGTTTTCTACAGAGCTGCTGAATAGATGAAATGTACTAAATTAATAACTGATGATTTTTTTACAATTGAATGGAATCAACTGACTTACTGCTGAACAATAACAAAATTGACAAACAATGCATCATTTTGCTGTTACAACTATAGCTGCTTTGAAACAATCTGTACTGTAAAAGCCCTACAGTATATAAACACAGGTGACTTGATTAGACTGGACACTACGGAACTATTGCGACAAACCATGATCTTTTCCTAAACCTTACCAAGCAGTTTTACCAAGTCAATCTAACGACATCATTTACTAAAAACAAAAATGTGATGATAGACCGTGTATTTAGGCCTCAAGTAATAAATTACAAATGGACAGTTTATGTAAAGAGGGGTCAAAAGGATTAGCCCTAACCCTAACCCTAACCCTAATTTAACTGAGTTCATCCAAGGTGTGCGGGAGTATGAGACATAAGCCCTGTTCGGACAGGATAGCTTTACATTTAGAGGTGGGTAAAGAAATTATTACCAGAGCTTCTCTGTGATTTCTGTCTCGTCCGAATGTGCCGTCTCAGTGATCATTACAGACAATCTCAGGACAGATCATGCCGACTTTTACCTTCTGTAAAAACGTCAGGAGAAAATACCTCAGGTAATGCTAATCCTGTGCTAACAGACAAATATTCTGCCAGTTCCTGTTTAAAAGTAGTTTTCCACGGTTGTTTCAAGTACGAAGGCTCTTGAAGAAGTTTTCAGTTGCCTTCTAGGTGGTGGGACAAGTCTGTGTCAAACCTCGAGTGTTTTCCACATACAGTTCAGATCAAAAAGAAGGTAGAAAGCACTTGTTAGAGCCACAACATTTCTTTTAGCCTCAGATAAGTGCCTTTTTCGGACAGAATCCAATCTGTTTTACTGAGATTACTCATCACGTGTGTATTGGCCATTCATATTTTGGACGTCCTGAGGTAATATTACATTACTCCTCCACCCTTGTAAATATAGTCCCACATGAATAGGGCTAGAGGCCTATGTTAGTGATTCTTGCATAAGAGCTCAAAAAGCTTTCCCTTCATTCTAGAGACTTGTCATCTTAATATGATACTCAGGGGACCCGAGACAAACACCATTTAAAGGTTAAGGCTGGTAAGATCTTTCTAGAACAAATGTATACGGGTACAGTGAAAACTTCAGAGTGCATGTATGTGTCGGGTAATGACGGAGTTAGGTGCTCCATGTCTGTCTCCTGATCAGCTGCTTCTGCAGCACGGTGCAGGCTTGAGGGCAGACGCAAACATACCCTAACATGCACTTCAGCTGAATAAACCGCTTTCAGCTGATGTAGAACAGCACTTCTTCATCAACACTTATGTCTGTGCACCAAACATTATTCAGCAAATTATTTTGATTTTTGTTGGCAAGGAAGCCTATATTCAGCAGTTAGCCTGGTTATTCAGCAGTGGGGTGTTAAAGCCTGTATGAGCGTGTTAAAATGTCCAGTATTAAAAAACAATAGCCAAAAGGTTCACAGATATGCATCTCTTAATGAATGCCCAGCAATTTCTCTGGTAAACATGATCAGACAAAAGTGACTAAAGACAGGACAAATGGGGTCTAAACAATAAAAGTAGAATCACTGGAGCTCCATCTGTAACGCTGTATTTGCCAAATTATCTGGGGTGGACAGTAATGTAAATTTAATTATTTTTACTTTGTTACTGTAAATTATTCAAGCATCTCTACTTTATCACAGCATTTTTATTTGTATAAACTTTACTTCACTTGATTCCAAGGTTTAATATCAAGAATCCACTTAATTTCATAAACATGTCGTTCCTCATTATTTTTTAAATTCAGAAATCATCACGTGCTCCGAGTCGCAAAAGCGGTGTCCGATTCGTGAACGAACCGATTCTTTTCAATCAAACTGTTAATTCGGTTCATCAAACACACTGAAAGATTCATTCATGTTGTCGAGTGAACAATTCACTGACTCAACTGATTCGGTTCGAACGAGTCACCGGACACGGGAGCCTGGAGTGAGCTCGCGACTGATGCCGTGTAAGTTACTAAAACAGAATTTCAGAATATTGTAAATGAAGTCTCGACTGTCAGTTGTTTGTGAGATTAATGTGCTGTAAAAGAGCGATATGTTTAAACCCGCTGCATGGACTGCTTTAATGTGGGCACGCCCGCAATTTATTGCACGAGACGTGCATCTTCACGCAGCTGCAGATGCTATTTCAAATGATGCAAAACTAATATGTTTTTTTGCATAGTGTTCATTACGACATTTTGCCCTATGTTACATTTTTGTATTTTATGTTTATAATTGTCAAAACACATGTACACACGTTGTTTCCCCTCATTTTTATATATAATAGATTTTGTTATTGACACTTATTTTGTTTGTTTGCACCCTAGGGCCCAGCTTCACTGACAGGGCTTAGCTGAAGCCAGGACTTGGCCTTTAATTATGGTATTTAAGTACCTTTTATAAAAATGTCTTAGAAAAAAACATTTCTGGGGCCATATTCACAAAATATAAAATATTGGTGTGCTCTAATATCTAAGAAAGTATGAATATTTATACACTTTCAATTCTTATACTTTTTTTTAAAATATAAAATGTATACTTTTACAAATGCAAGGAATTGCATGGCTTGAGATCTGACACATGCACGTCTTCATCTGATGCATCAGTTGTCAAACAAACTTGCATGTCAAAAAATGATGCTAAAGGGGAACCTTGAGCATCAAAAAGTGACGCTGAGGGATCCTGACCACATATGTGATGAGTTGGGAGTGAGAAGGCCCTGATTTATTCATAGAAACACTGTAGAACGAGGTGTATATACACAGCCGACTCACCTAGTTACCTCGGCGGTTTTCTGCATCCCTCTGCTACCTGACCCCTCGCTCTCGGCTGGGTCCTATTCCCAAGATAGGGTCAGGACCTACTCTGGGCTTGAGTGAAGCTCCAGGCTCGGAGACTGTCCTCAGACAGCAGGCCATTATTGTATTATTTTACTCTATCCCATCATTTGTAAGTGTGAATTCATGAAAACAACTGCCACAGATGATCAGACATGGTTTTCTTTTTTATTGATCGATTTATTTATTTTCAAAGATTTATTTTTATTATGATAGGACAGTGGGTAGACAGGAAGTGAAGTGGCAGAAAGGTTTAAGGCTAGTCTCAGACAAAAATGCGCTTTAGAGCCAGAGAACAAATATTAAAATATGCCAGTGCCATTGTTTTTCTCTAGATTCACACCAGTAATGTACGTTTCAAAGGCATTTTTATTAAAGCTACTTATATATCCTGATTTAACAAAGGCCTAGTCCTGACTTGAGCTGAACCCTGTCTGTTAAGCTGGGTCTAAATACTTAAGTACATTAAAAATCTAGTACCTTTGTACTCTTACTCAAGGAAAATTGAAAAGGAATTATTTTACAGGACTAATGTTTCATTAGTGTATCTGTACTTTACCCAAGTAAACGCATATGGAATTATTCATGACAAACCTAGATGTGAAATGTATTATAATAAGCTTTTGTGATATACTTTAAAGGTCTGATTAAACTCCGAGTTGTTAAAACATTGATAATGATCTGTAATCCGTGTTAATAAATTATACCTTTATGAAAACTTACCATTCATTTACTGCAGTAATATTGTAACCATGACTATAGCAAGCACAATGTTTATCTAAACACACGTTCATTTTTTGAGCAAATTAACCCTGGTTTTAATTTGTAGTATCCAAGGTAACTTAGTTTATGTAATATTATCCATAAAATAGTATCTAAATCATGGCTATGGTTAACTATGGCTACAGTTTTATGTGGTTTATAGTCAATCATTTTTCATGTTTATGGGTAATCATGTTTTTGCAGTGAAGCTGACCTTTGACCTTGTGTCAGCATTTCATCACTGTACCCTATTAGAAAACAGACTTCATAAATGTGACCCTGGACGACAAAACCAGTCTTAAGTGTCAATTTTTCAAAATTGAGATGTATACATGATCTGAAAGCTGAATAAATAAGCCTTCCATTCCATTGATGTATGGTTTGTTAGGATCAGACAATATTTGTCTGAGATACAACTATTTGAAAATCTGGAATCTGAGGCAGCAAAAAAATCTAAATATTGAGAAAATCACTGCATATTACTAATCAAAAATTAAGTTTTGATACACTTACGGTAATAAATTTACAAAATATCTTCATGGAACATGATCTTTACTTAATATCCTAATGATTTTTGGCATAAAAGAAAAATGTATAATTTTGACGCATAATTATGTCACAATTAGCAAATCAATTCTTGATTTATGGCCAAAAAGTATTTTGTGAGTAAAACTGGATTAAGTAAACGCCTTCCGTGATAAACACATTCACAAAAATGGGAAGAACATGAAGTTATAGTGATCTAGACCTTTGACCCCCAAAATCTCTTCAGTTTATCTTTGAGTTTATGTGAACATTTGTGGCAAATATGAAGAGATTCCTTTTAGCCGTTCCTGAGAAATTGCATTGACAATATATGGTGCAGTACCTGTGGCAAGACAATGGGGGCGCTAGAGAGCAAAACGTGTGTGTATGCCCGGGGTAATACACACACTATTTTTCTCAGTTTACTATCTATTTGAGGACCTCTCTGAAACATTGAGAGAAGCCTATATACAACCCCTAGAGGCCATTAGAGTGAAAAAAAAGTGAGGACCGGCCAAAATGTCCTCACTTTGCAAAAATGTCCTCACTCCAAAGGTTAAAAACTTGCAGTGGTCCTCACAAAGATAGCCATACAAACACA
>CM071941.1:735000-740000 GCA_036784905.1 Acrossocheilus fasciatus
TCTTTTTTTCCCCTCAGAATTACGAGATAAAGTCAAAATGACCTTTTATTTATTTTTTATTCCAACTGTGAGATGTAAACTCAGAATTCATATTTTTTTCCTAGCAGTCAGTTACATTTTGCAATTCTGAGTTTATATATCACAGTTCAGTTTCTTTCTAGCTTAATAAATAAATAATAAATAAATTAGACAATTACGACTTTTTATCTCACAATTACGACTTTTTTTATCGCAACTTCAAGTTCATATCTTACAGTTTTATCTCAGAATTGTAGATTATCTTCAGATCGTGCAATTCAGAATTCTGAGAAGAAAACTCATAATTGCGAAAGATCAACTAAATTGTGAGATTAAACGTTGCAATTACATTTTTTTTTAAAGTCTTGTGTCTAAAACATAAATAACTGTCAGGTTACTACAGTACTCTTGTCAAAAAAGAGACAAATTTGATAATACAGTATTTGCTGGATAATTTTGATAATATCAATATGCATGCTTTATTAAGTTATGCTTTCAGTGAAAACATGTTAAAAAAACAAAAACAAAAAAAACGAACTGTAGTTGAATATTAGTGCTGCAGTTCAATCTTCATATAGATTCCCTGGAGTGGAATCGACTCGTGATTCCGAACATGTCGTAAACGAAGAATCGATGTTCTCTAACAGCAGATGTGAAGTTTAACCGCTAACACAGCTTTATGTCTCTCTGACAGAGTCCACCTACCGCCATCAGGCCAATATCGATGATGAGACGGTCAGCATGGAGATTCTGGACACCGCCGGACAGGTGCGCTAAACACAACCATACACATCATCAATAGCTGTTTCCATCCAAAGTTACAAATTTAAATTAAGTGCAAAGTTGGAATATCGCAAAAAACATTTGCGAATAAAGCACCGCTTCTATCCAGGGAGTTGAAGAGAACAACAACGTAACTTCCTGATTAATTTGCGCTAAATATAACGAAGAAAAACTAAATTAGCTACCATCGGAGAGGGCACTGTATATAATAATTTATGTATACAATAAATTACGAGTTTCAGAGCGCGCAGACGAAAAGCGGTCATATTATCTTATTTTCGTGCAGTTCTTGGAGTTAATTATAACGTAATGTGCGCAAAATTGGAATATCGCAAAAAACATTTGCGAATAAAGCACTGTTTCCATCCAGGTAGTTGAAGAGAGCAAAATCGTAACTTCCTGATTAACTTGCGTTAAATATAACGAAGAAAAACTAAATTAGCTGCAGTAGGAGAAAGCACTGTATATAATAATTTATGTATACAATAAATTAAAAGCTTCAGAGCACGCAGACGAAAAGCGTTCATGTTATCTTATTTTCGTGCAGTTCTTGGAGTTAATTATAACGTAATGTGTGCAAAATTGGAATATCGCAATATTTTATTAGTCTTTGATTTTATTCAGTTGCTTTAGTTTAAATATTAATTCATCAGACACTCATCTAAAGTGATTTACAGTCAAAGTATTATATTTTTGTTAAGATTTTAAATTAAATGTTATTATATACTCTATTTTCACTTTAATTTTAGTTACAATTTTACTAATTTTGTTGTTTATTGTCATATTTTTATTCATTTCTACTCATTACTTTTAGACTGTTTTAGCACTTGGACTTAAACTAAACAAATTTTATTTTAGCTTTACTTCAGTTAACATTTATTTCATTTCGAGTAAGAACTTTTGGTTGAGTTCTCCTGCATTAACCACTGATGAAGCGGGGTTGAACCTACACCCCTCGTCTTTAACCGCTAGGCCACGCCCACAGGTCATGTGACCTTACTAACAGCGTGTTTGTGTTCCTCAGGAGGACGTGCTCCAGAAGGAGGGTCACATGCGTTGGGGCGACGGCTTTATCCTGGTCTATGACATCACGGACCGCGGGAGCTTCGAGGACGTGGCTCCGCTGAAGGGCCTCCTGGACGAGGTCAAGCGGCCCAAACACGTGCCTCTGGTGCTGCTGGGAAACAAGGCGGATCTGGACCACGCCCGGCAGGTGGCCACGGAGGAGGGCGAGCGCCTGGCCGCTGATATGGCCTGTGCGTTCTACGAGTGCTCGGCGTGTTCGGATCAGGTGGGGACGGGTGGAGGCGTGGCGGAGGCCTTTCACGAGCTCTGCAGGGAGATCCGCCGCAGACGCGCTGTTCAGGGCAAAACCCGCCGCCGCAGCTCCACCACACACGTCAAACAGGCCATCAACAAGATGCTGACCAAGATCAGCAGCTAAAGCATCTCTGGATATACACGGCTGCTCAAACGCGGGATCAGGAAGATTTTTAATGTTTTTAAAGAAGTTTCTTCTGCTCAGCAAGGCTGTATCTATTTGATCAAAAATACAAAAAAAAAAGTTATTTTGTGAAATATTATTGCAATTTAAAATAACAGTTTTCTATTTGAATATACTGTTAAATGTAATGTATTTCTGTGATGCGCAGCTGTATTTTCAGCATCATTACTGCAGTCTTCAGTGTCACATGATCTTCAGAAATCATAATAATATACTGATTTATTATCAATGTTGGAAACCGTTGTGCTGCTTCATATTGTTTTTGGGACACTGTGATACTTTTTTGTTTTTTGGATTCTCTGATTAATAAAAAGTTTAAAAGAACAGCATTTATTTAAAAAAGAAATTTTGTGTTATAATATACAATGCTATTCAGAAGTTTGGGGTCAGTACATTGTTTCTTTCTCTTCTTTTTTATTTTTTTAAGAAATTACTACTTTTATTCTGGAGGGATGTGTTAAATTAATAAAAAGTCATAGTAAAGACTTCTATTGTTAGAAAAGATTTCAATTTTGAACAAATGCTGCTCTTTTTAACTTTGTATTCATCAAAGAATCAAAGAAAGAAGTATCAATATTGAGCAGCACAACGGTTTGAACACTGATAATAAATCAGTATATTATTATGATTTCTGAAGATCATGTGACGCTGAAAACTGCAGTAATGATGCTGAAAATACAGCTGCGCATCACAGAAATAAATTACAGTTTACAGTATATTAAAATAGGAAACCAATATTAGAAATTGCAATAAGATTTCACAATATTAACTGTTTTTTTTTCTGTATTTTTGATTGAATAAGAGAGAAAGAGACTCCCTTAAAAAACATAAAAGTTTAGGATCAGTAAGATTTTTAGAGCGGCAGTGTATATAACCCTCGGTTCATCTGAGATCAGGACGAGTGTTTCTTCATCAGGTTTGTAGAAATGTGTCTCAGCAACGGATGCTCTGCAGTGAATGGGTGCCGTCAGAACGAGAGTCCAAACAGTTGAAGGAAGCGTTATTATGGATTATGAACTCGTATTTTAGTTAAAAACATCTTAATGCTTGTGTCTTCTCCAGATGTTAACTGATGGACTGGAGTGGTGAGGATTATTGTGATGTTTTTATCAGCTCTCGTTCTGACGGCACCCATTCACTGCAGAGCATCCATTGCTGAGACCAGTGTCGGGTGTAACTAGTTACTAAGTATTAATAAGCAGTAATTAGGAGTATTTTGAGGCAGAAGTCATAGTTAATAGTGAGAACTGGACTCTAATCTAAAGTGTGACCGGAATAATAATAATTGATGCAGTTGAAAACACACGGCCTGCGAATTTATAAAAGAATTAAAATAACCATTTCGTGTCTATCCTTGTATCATTAACTTGCTGAGGTTGATATAGAGTTTAGAATTAGTAGTAAGTAATTAAATCCTTTTTGGAGCGAGTCATTTGCACAGTGATCTAATTACACCGTAGAAGATGTAATTAGTAACTAGTAATTCATTACTTTATTAGAGTAACTGGCTGAGACACTGATGCAGAGACACATTTCTCCAAATCCGATGAAGAAACACACTCATCCTGATCTCAGATGAACTGAGAGTGAACACATTTCCATTTTTGGGGAAACTATTTCTTTAACACAAGTATCTGCCCGTGTGGTTAGCAAAAATAATCTTTAAGTTGGCAGATATTTGTTCTTGTTTCAAGCATGAACTCACTTAGTTTTGATACATTTTTGAGAAAACAAGTTATTTTGCTTCTGAAGTAAAAGCACTGGAAACCAAGACAGATGTACTGAAGAAGAAGCAGTGTTTCTCTGTCTATGTGGTGTGTTTTCTCTGCGTGTTTCTACACGGTCTGAGGCCTGCGGCTGTATATTTGTTCTTACAGCTGAACTGAAGGATGGCGTGAATCATCAACACACATATCAGCGTCTCGGATCGCTCGCGTGTTGAACTAACAGAGATATTTCGAGCCGTCAAATAAAGCGCTATCCCGTTCATAATCACGGCTCTCTGACTTCAAACGAGGATGGAATGTCTCCTGATGCTATCTCGGATGAACAGACGTGTTTCAGGACAGATCAGGTCCACATGTTTTCCTCCTGACTGTCACAAACTCCTGTAGATATCTGCCTGAATGACTCCAGAGCTCTATTGATGTGTACAGTAAAGACGTCTGACCCGTGCATTGTAGATTTTCTCCAGTAAAAATGTGTTTAAACCTCATGCATATGAAAAGAAAACAGCTGCTGGTTTGCATTCGTCTCCTGGTTCATCTGCAGTTGATATAAAACACAAACATCACGGTGAGATCTCACAGGTTTGTTTCTCAACAGAAAACACGCAGACTGCTAACCTGTTAATCAGTCGATGCACTAACTCCGCAGCTTTAAACTGTGTGATCAGGTCATTAAAGAAAGAGTTAATTCTGTACAACTGCATGACTGAAATAACACATAAGACACATAAAAAGCATTTGTAATGAGACATTTCAAGCACACAGAACAGTTAGTTAATGCGTTCATTTTTTTAAGCATTTCTAAATCTAGGTTAATGTTGATTTATAATTATACTGTTTGCTGTTAATTCATGTCCATGCATAAATGTTAATGAATACAATATGAAATGTTAAAATGCATGCCTTTATTTTTTTGTTTGACATCAACAGTAATGGTAATGAATATATATATATATATACAGTCATGG
>CM071941.1:745000-752500 GCA_036784905.1 Acrossocheilus fasciatus
ATGTGTGTCACACAAACACTCCATCACATGATGTCATTCCACTGAAAGGCATCATGGGATGGCAGAACCGGTCCTGGACTGAGAAAATACCTGCGGACATGCGCACACACACACACACACACACACACACACACACACACACACACACACACACACACACACACACGTCTGTCTGTCTCTCGGCGTCTCATCTTTCTCTTTGTTTACTAAGGCACTGCAGTTGCCATGGAGACCAAGGCCTTTCCTTGTTTTCAACTTCAACTTTGCATTTCTCTATGGTGACTGAGAAAAAACGCAGGAACTGCGACACACACACACACACACACACACACACACACACACACACACACACACACACACACACACACACACACTCTCTTAAGCGCAGGCTCTTATCAGACATAAGGCTGCTGAATGATGTTCTTGTGGACCTTGAGAAGAATCTATGAATCAGAATCTGCAGCGAGTGCCCATGATGTTATATATATATATATGATTTTGTAAACATTAGTGGGGAGGTTCTGAAATATTCCATGACCGATGTATAAATAATGTGACCCATGCTGGCAAAAAGAGTCACAATGAGCAAAAATGAGCTATTTTATTTTCAGACTCCAAAGCAACATTGCATCTTTTCCTCCAGCTCTTTTCTTAATAATCATTATTATGTATTAATAATCACAATATAGCTATTTTAAATTGTATCTTTGTTATTATAAATAAGAACAAGTGCAAAACAAAACAGTACACAAATATAAGAAAGAAACAAATAATGTTACCGTTCTCATTTTACATTTAAACAAAAGCATTCAAGTAAGAAAAGCAAATAATAATTACAAACAAATATTCATAATTATTAAACTACAAAAGCAGTTCAGTCGAGCAGCGAGTGATCTTTTCAGAAAACGTACAAATAAAGATACTTTTAGATGTTTAATTACTATTAGGAGCACTGGGGTCTCTAGACGAGGGCTTAATGAACTTTTTTTGTGAACATTTGTCAATATTTTTTTTTTTTTTTTTTTTTGTCTGTAGTTAATTCTCACTCATTTTGCCAGCATGGGTCACATATTTTATGCTAACAATTTGAGAACATTATGAAAGACCAGATAATGCAGAATGAACGTTGTATTAACGTTACCGGAAGAACATTCTGAGAACATTTCACGTGATCTCTCGACTCCTGAAGCTCTGAATCGATTCCACACGAATCAAAAGAATCAATGCAGATTCGTTAGACGAGAAATGAATAAAGTGTTTAATTTGATCTTTGTGATGAAAAACTGCAGCAGAATGATTGATATTTAAGATGAGTTTAAATACAGAGAAGCCTCCGATTACTTTTAAAGAGGTTTGAACAGAAATGATCTCAAGTGTTGTTGATTCTTTTTGTGGTCTTTCTCTCAAAACGGGACTGAAGTCAACCTAACCTAAAATAAAAGTAATGCTAATATAATCAGAGTAGTGTCTAATGTTTATAAAAACTATTTCCTACATATGTGTACCGTGTACATGTTTTCTTCAGTGTTTCTCCGTCAGTCCTCTGTGTGCTGCTGCCACCCAGCGGCTCAGAGCGGAACTACTGCGACTCATAATGACATTGTAAAATGTAGTAAATAAGTAAAAAATTAATTAAGTAAATAATAAAAGCACAGCCAAAAATTCAGGAGCACATTCTGACATATTAACCTTCCCATTTTGAGGTGATATTTGACTCCTTAAAAGTTTTTTTTTTTTTTTTTTACCTTTGTATTTTTTCTAATCTTATTAAATGCCTGTCATCCTTATTGTCAAATTCATTCATTTTTAATTAAAACAATAAATTCAATTAGAATAGTAAGGCATCAGTATCAACAAAATTCATCACAGAAAAGTGGCATTTAGGTATATTTACAGACTTAGAGGTGGCATGAGTGTTTTTAAATTCAAAATAACAATGTTATGACATTAATGTTTTAAATGTAAAGTTTTGAATGTATGAATATTAAGATTTAAATAACTAAAATGAAACTAAAACCGCCACTAGGTGGCGATAAACCACTGAATCATTCTTTCACTCGATTCGCTGAAGCGGCTGAATCATTCCGCTATGAAGCAAGTGATTCAGTCTTTATGGGTAGTTCGTTGAATCATTGACTCACTAGATTCGTTCAAAGACGCAGATTCTTTCCTAAGCGAAACACACTTTGTTTGCTTGGAAATCGACCAAAATCAGACCACAAATGTTCCTAAAATGTAAGTCGCTGAATATTAAATTCTTGTTTGTTGTTATAACTGTTATAAAAATCATAACTAGGCCTGTATATGAAATCGTCCACATTTCCCAGCAATTAAACCAGAGATACACCTGTTCATATTAAACACGATTGGTTTTAATAGCATTTCCATTAATCAGAGACAGAATATAAAAAATAAAATCAAAACCAGAATGAAGAGAGTTTATAACACATTAAGACACACGTGAAGCAGTGAGACACACGAATACAGACGAGTCATGCCACATTTACCGCGGTAAATCACCTGAGTCAATTAGAATGAACTCACGGATCTTTGTTCTTCCGTTCGCGGCTGTTTCATCTGCTCTCATTCACACAACCTCTGATTATTGATTTCAGCTCCTCAGACGTCAATGAAAACACCTCTCACAATTCATGCAAACGTTTCTGACGACAACAACACTGCGCAACGATCCACATGGAGCTCTGAAAACAATCCGAACGAATCAAAAGAATCATATAAAAGGCTCCGCATCACAAAATCTCGAATACGTTTGATTAATAGTTTGTCGGAGGCACAGAACATGATCAGAAGAATCTCAAACACGAGCTGAAGGAATCAAGACACACGAAGCGTTTGAATCACGCGAGTCGTTTGTTTTATGGCTTCGCTGCACATGATTCAGTGCGATTCATTCAAACGGAAAGCGAACGGCACGTCAGAAAAACAGCAAATCGATTTTCACAGAACACTTCAAGAGTTTGGTCCTTTTCAAGAAGCCGAACGTAAACGTAAAATTAAGCACGGTACTGTACGATATTAATGTGAATATTAATTATGAACAAAATCTCACTGGTTCGTTAATAAACTAAACATTGAAGTAGATCAGAATCATAAGCGTGCGGCTCATTTAAACGATTTCAAACGCTAGCCCGGCTAACAAAAATATATTCTAAGAACGTTTTGCTAACGTTCCCATTCACGTTATTTCCAAATATTTTTCTGAATGTCCAAACTGCAAAAATAAAAAATAAAGATTTTCTTCCTTAGCATTAGTCTCGTTTTCTAGTATAGATATCTACAAATTCTTGAATGAACTCAAAGGCTAAACAAGATTATTTTCTTACCTCATTGGCAGATATATATATATATTTTTTTAAGCAAAAACTAACAAAATTTGGATATTTAAAAAAAAACAAAAAAACAGACATAATATCTTGTCAAGTAAATGCATCCTGATTCAAGAATTCTTAGATATTTATACTAGAAAACAAGACAAAAATACTAAGAAAGAAAATCATGTTTGCTGTGCAGTTTTTTAAATGTTATGCGAACATTAAGGAAACATTTCATCTTATTTTGCAAACATTATGGAAACGTTACTTTTGAATGTTCTCTGAACGTTCTGAAACAAACAGTAGCGTTTAAAAATGAACGTTACACTTAAATGTTTCAGTCAAAAACATTAAATGTATATTGTATATTAAATGTATATTATGTTTTTATTAAAGAACAGATAACACATGTTCTATTAATGTTACTGGAAGAACGTTTGTTCATAGCGTTGCCAGAACGTTCTGAGAACATTCCCTGTTAGCTGAGAGTGCGGTTTTTCATTGCTTTATATGAAATATACGCTGTACAGATTCAGCCGAGCTGAGAAACGCCAGAGATACTGCAGAAGAATCCACAGAAGCTCAAGTAGATCGTGGCGCTTCATAAAGGGAAGATTGATGGCAGGTGGAAGACGGAGCTCTATTCCTTCACGGGAATATTGCTGCTCGATACTGGTTTGCATCAGATCTGATGATGGCTTTAGACACGCTGGAAGAGAGAGAGAGAGAATCTGCAGGAACGCACTGATTCACTCCCATCTGATTCATGACACACCGAATCACCGAAACACAAATCAAACGAGAGACTTTATTACAGCGGCTCTCAACATTCACTATCCAACACAATATCTGAAAACTATGGAAGCACGTTTCCGCCGCTTTGAGAAAGTTTCTCATTATTTCGAGTTTCTCATTATTTCAAGTAGTGCTGTCAAACAATTAATCGCGAATAATCACATCCAAAATAAAGGTTTTTGTTTACATAATATATGAGTGTGTACTGTGTATATTTACACAGTAACACATGCATGTATATATTTAAGAAAAATATGTTATGTTTATACATTATATATAGTTATATATAATAAAAATATAATAATATAAATGTATATACATGTAAATATTTTCAAAATATATACATGTATGTGTATTTTATATATGTGACCCTGCAGCATAAAAGCAGTGATAAGCAGCACATGTATATTTGTAGCAATAGCCAACAATACATTGTATGGGTCAAAATTATACATTTTCCTTTTATGCCAAAAATCATTAGGATATTAAGTAGAGATCATGTTCCATGAAGATATTTTGTAAATTTCCTACCGTAAATATATCAAAACTTCATTTGGACAACTTTAAAGGCGATTTTCTCAATATTTAGATTTTTTTGCACCCTCAGATTCCAGATTTTCAAATAGTTGTATCTCAGACAAATATTGTCCGATCCTAACAAATTTATTCAGCTTTCAGATGATGTATAAATCTCAATTTTAAAAAAATGACACTTATGACTGGATTTGTGGTCCAGGGTCACATATACATAATAAATAAATACAGTACACACACACATACATAATGTAATCAAAAACTTTTATTTTGGATGCGATTAAGCATTTGACAGCACTGATTTTGAGAAAGTTTCTCATTATTTTGAGAAAGTTTTTCGTTATTACGAGATGTTAAGTCATTATTATGAGTTTTTTATTATTTCAAGAAAGTTTCTCGTTATTACGAGATGTTAAGTCATTATTACGATAAAGTTTCATTATTTCAAGAATGTTTCTCGTTATTACGAGATGTTAAGTCATTATTACGATAAAGTTTCATTATTTCGAGAAAGCTTTTCATTATTACGAGATGTTAAGTCATTATTATGAGTTTTTTATTATTTCAAGAAAGTTTCTCGTTATTACGAGATGTTAAGTCATTATTACGATAAAGTTTCATTATTTCAAGAATGTTTCTCGTTATTACGAGATGTTAAGTCATTATTACGATAAAGTTTCATTATTTCGAGAAAGCTTTTCATTATTACGAGATGTTAAGTCATTATTATGAGTTTTTTATTATTTCAAGAAAGTTTCTCGTTATTACGAGATGTTAAGTCATTATTACGATAAAGTTTCATTATTTCAAGAAAGTTTCTCGTTATTACGAGATGTTAAGTCATTATTACGATAAAGTTTCATTATTTCGAGAAAGCTTTTCATTATTACGAGATGTTAAGTCATTATTATGAGAAAGTTTCTCATTATTTCGAGAAAGTTTTTCGTTATTACGAGATGTTAAGTCATTATTACGATAAAGTTTCATTATTTCGAGAAAGTTTTTCATTATTACGAGATGTTAAGTCATTATTATGACTTTTTTTATTATTTCGAGAAAGTTTTTCATTATTACGAGATGTTAAGTCATTATTATGACTTTTTTTATTATTTCGAGAAACTTTTTCGTTATTACGAGATGTTAAGTCATTATTATGAGAAAGTTTTTTATTTCGAGAAACTTTCTCGTTATTACGAGATGTTAAGTCATTATTATGAGAGTTTCTCATTATTTTAAGAAACTTTCTCATTATTTCAAGAAAGTTTTTCGTTATTACGAGATGTTAATTCATTATTATGAGAAAGTTTCTCATTATTTCGAGAAAGTTTTCGTTATTACGAGATGTTAATTCATTATTATGAGAAAGTTTCTCATTATTTTGAGAAAGTTTTCGTTATTACGAAAAGTCATTATTATGAGAAAGTTTCTTATTACTTCGAGAAAGTTTCTCATTATTTTGAGAAAGTATCTGATTATTATGACTTACAGAATCATATTTTTTCTCAGCTGTGGCGGGAATGGTCTTCCATAGAAAACAGATACTTCTACTGTAACGACAAAAACGCTGGTTTACAAAGTTTTAATTTACAGAAGCTAGGAGTGTCAATATATTAAAATAATTAAATAATCTATATAAAATCATAATAAATAATTATATTAAAGTGATAAAATTAAATAAATATGATTAAATAATATAAGAAAATGAACTAAATAATTTCATAAGATTCAAGAAATGGATGTTCATCATGGTTCAATAATGAATTATATGTTTCTTCCGCTTGTTCGTGATAATGGAATAAGGTTTTAAAATAGTTTTAACTCACAAATTTTATTCCACTCAATATATGTATTTTAGTAACTATAAACATGTACATTTATTTTCTAACTTTTAAAAGTCCCATTCAAGTTTTAAAAATGATTATTGTTAAAGAAAAAATTAAATTAGTAAATAAATAAAAATAATAATGTCAGTTTTCAACTTGAATTTTGGTTTATAAAAATTCGACTAAAATCGACATCAGCAACACCGACACTGTTATTGAAATAAACTGAACTGAGTTGATCTGAATAATTACACTAGTATTGTCTTCTGTACAGCTCTTTCTGATGAAGTTTGCATCACTGATTGCGTTGTTTTTCTGTTTATTTCCGTCAATCTGCTTTGAAACAATCTGTATTGTATAAAGCGCTGTAGAAATAAACGTGACTTATTTTAAAGCTCATTTTGTCTTATTTTAAGTTGAGAGCCGCTGGTTTTTCATGTCTATAAAATCATGAGATATGGAGGATTGATGACGGCTTGTCGAAGGCGTGTTTGTCTGACGGCGGATTATTACAGATGCCACACAACTGAATGAACTGTAACTGATCAAACACACAGACGTGATGCATGTGTGTGTGTGTGTGTGTGTGTGTGTGTGTTAGTCGGAGAACAGGCTGGCGAAGGACTGGCGGAGGCTGCGGATGGTTTCTGCTTTGGCCTCGTCGTCCGTCGCGTTCCCACGCAGCGTCTCGCTGAAGGTGTTGGTGAGCGACTGCGATTTACTGCAAGACACAACGACCATTCATCAACACAGATCTCAGATCAGATACAAATCATGCAGTAACTTTTTATTCAGAACTTTACACACAAATCCAAGAATTGCGCACAAAATGCAAAACGCCTCGCATCTCTTGCAAAATGAAGCTCTGCATTCAAAATATCACAAACACATCTCAAAAGCAAACACCTTTGCCATAATATTAATTCCTGTGTGTTGCATACAGAACTGTGTGTTGTGTTTTAGGCTGAGAATCAGTGTCTGGTTTTGCAGATTTGGTGTGTGCTTCTGCTGTTTGA
>CM071941.1:765000-780000 GCA_036784905.1 Acrossocheilus fasciatus
CGACACAGACTGCCTGTCTATCCACTTATCTGCCTATATATCCTCCATCCATCCATCCATCCATCCATCTATCAATCTATCTATCTATCTATCTATCTATCTATCTATCCTCCATCCATCATCTATCTACCTATCTACCTATCTATCTATCAATCTTATCTGTCTGTCTATCTATCTATCTATCTATCCTCCATCCATCCACCCACCCGTCCATCTATCATCCATCCATCCATCTATCTATCCTCCATCCATCCATCCATCTATCCATCTATCCATCTATCAATCTATCTATCTATCTATCCTCCATCCATCATCTATCTACCTATCTATCTATCTTATCTGTCTGTCTATCTATCTATCTATCTATCTATCCTCCATCCATCCACCCACCCATCCATCTATCATCCATCCATCCATCTTCCATCCACCATCCATCCATCCATCCATCTATCTATCCTCCATCCATCCACCCATCCATCCATCATCCACCCATCCCTCCACCCATCCATCCATCATCCATCTTCCATCCACCATCCATCCATCCATCCATCCATCTATCCTCCATCCATCCATCCACCCACCCATCCATCATCCATCCACCCACCCACCCACCCACCCATACATCCATCCATTCTCCACCCATCCATCCATCTATCTATCCTCCATCCATCCACCCACCCATCCATCCATCCATCATCCACCCATCCCTCCACCCATCCATCCATCATCCATCTATCACCCATCCATCCATCATCCATCCATCTATCATCCATCCACCCACCCACCCACCCATACATCCATCCATTATCCACCCATCCATCCATCATCTATCATCCATCCACCCACCCACTCACCCATCCATCTATCATCCATCCATCTATCATCCATCCATCCACCCATCCACCCACCCATACATTCATCCACCCATCCATCCACCTATCTATCCTCCATCCATCCACCCATCCACCCATCCATCTATCCGTCTATCTATCTATCTATCTATCTATCTATCTATCTATCTATCTATCTATCTATCTATCTATCTATCTATCTATCTATCTATCTATCTATCCTCCATCCACCCACCCATCCATCCATCATCTATCTAGCCAGCTAGCTAACACCGGCACATTTACAGAAATGTTGATTAATGTCCGTTGTCCTTATAAATCAAATTTTAAAATAAAAAATTTGATATTGAAAACAAAAGCTCGCAATGCTTGCCCCGCCTCCAGGGTCTTCTGATTGGTCCACTGTTTTGGAACTGACATTGATGAGCAGCGCTCATGTGCGAGACGCTGCGAAAGACATGAGCGCAACGGTCATAAACGTCCGTCGTGTTTACATTGAAAAACAATGGAAAGATAGTGCACTGGAATGGAAAAACGTGTTCTGCATGAATCGTGTCAATCTAAAGCAGATCTTCAACTGTCAACTGTCTGCCTTTTAACTGAATTTCATCAGCGCTGCAGTGAGTCAAACCTGAAGTGATGTTACATAAGATCTGCTGTCAGCGTGAGTGATGGATGTTCGCACGTATCTAGTAATTACAGACGAACGTGTCCTGATGCGCTCGTGTTTGACGTCTGATTGAAGCTGGCGTCTCTACAGATGGAGATCATACTAAAGCCCATCGAGGAGCTCTGATGCCCACTTATGGTCAAACGCAGGTTCAGCTCTCCTCACGCATGTGAACATTGGTATGTCCAGCCTGAGGAACGTGTCCAGCACAGATCCTGACTGATGTGTCCTGATGTAACATCTAACCCCGGCCACTGACAGAACATCTCTCTCGAAGGGTCTGCTCTGCTCAGCCCTGCTGCCATCTGCTTTCATTCAGGTCTCTGGTCGGGGGTTTGGACACATCAGAGAGGAGCTGCAGGTCCGGGAACAGCTGGATGATGCTGTAGATCTATATTTAGCAGCGGACGGGTCCGCTCGGTTTCACTACTGAGGTTTTTTGAATCTTCACAGCTGCTCGTACCTCCTAAAGGAGCAAAACACCAGCTGCTCACAAACAGACTCATAAAACCTGAATGTAAAGTTAACACTCTGATTGTAGTTCTACAATGACACACTTAAGGGCCGTTCACACAGAACACTTTTTTCCATTCCATTGCACTATTTTTTACAATATTTTTTTTTACAATAGCAAGTTGCCATGGCGACTGTTTTATTTGACGGCAGTATGGCTTTTTTTAAACCTTTTTTTTCCTGAGTGCTTTGTCTCGCATTTTTAGACGCATAGAAAAACGTGAAAACCGTTCACACAGAACACTTTTTTATTTTTACGTTATTTTGTTTACAATTACAAGTTGCCATGATTACTTTATTAGCATTTTATTAATTGTCTGGTATGCTTTTTTATATCGTGCTGTAATACAACTTTGGTGTGTGTTATTTTTTAACCATAATTGTGTCTGTTGTGCTTCATGTACAGTTAATGTTTTTCTAGCATGCTTGCATATACCTACTGAAGCTTGTGTGTTGTCGCTTCATCTGCTTGCATGGCTAATTGTGTGAAAATACCGATTGTTGTTATTGTGTTAGTTTACTCATGCCTTATTGTTTTTTGTTTATTCTTCTTGACATTTTAAAGGGTTCTGAAACATCTTTCCAAAGGACTGCAGTTGAAAATTAGCCAGCTAGCTAACGCTGGCACATTTCAGAAATGTTGATTAATGTCTGTTGTCCTTATAAAAAACAAAACAAAACTTTCTACTGTAAACAAAAGCTTGCAACGCTTTCCCCGCCTCCAGGGTCTTCTGATTGGTCCACTGTTTTGGAACTGACATTGATGAGCAGCGCTCATGTGCGAGACGCTGCGAAAGGCATGAGCGCAACGGTCATAAACGTCCGTCGTGTTTACATTGAAAAACAATGGAAAGGTAGTGCACTGGAATGGAAAAACGCTTTTTTGCAAAAACAGATAACTCAAAATAAATTTTCAAAAATGGTGTTTTTTATTATGTTAAAAAATGATGTTTTATTGTGCTAGTTAGCTGTATTCTTTAGTTATTTTTTAACCCAACTGCAATTTGATTGAGATTAACTGGAATGCACAATGAAAAAAGATGATTTTTGAAAATGGTTAAAACCGGAGTTATCTGTTTTTGCAAATGAACTCTTCACATGTATCTCAGCACCCAGAGAGCCTCTGTGATGACGCATATAGTAACGTTAGATCATATGTTTTCGTGCTGCTGACGGGGTCGTGACCCCTAGTGCTGTAGATGCAGCATTAGGGGTCGTTCACACAGAACACATGTTTGCGTTCGCAAGCGCTCAGGAATTGTTTTAAAAAAGCACAGCACAGAAAGCCTCGTCCGCCGTGTTGCCATCAAATAAAACTGTAACTACTGTAAACAACACTTGCCCCGCCTCTGGGCTCTTCTGATTGGTCTTGGAACGGACATTAATTAGCGGCGTTGACTATAACAGTTGAAATTTAACTTAAGACACAGTGCCTTAAAAACACAGTACTTGTATGTGACATGCCACAAAACATGTTGCAAAGGTCATACACGTCCGTCTAGTGCGTTTAAATATAAATCAATAGAAAAGTAGCGCATTGGAATGAAAAAACGCATTGTGTGTGAACGGCCCCTTACGCTAAAGCATTCACAGCTACTGATGCCATTATAAAACCCTGTTATTCACATCTGCATGATTCTTTTATTCAGGTGTCCAATTCAGGTTTTAGATTCTCTCTGGTTCAAAATGACCTGAACACAACATGAAGGGTTAACTATCCATTTTCACTCAAGAACATGCCACATTATGTAAATAACAGCTGGTTTTCAGTAACAGACTGTGTTTGTTTGTGTGTCAGGAATTACCCGCAGCGCTCCGTCCAGTTCACCTCAAACACACCCGCCGGTCAGAGCTGACCAAACCACTGAGGACACGCTATAAAACACACAGACTTCAGCTTTATGTAAAAGATCTCAGAAGAAATCCAGCGTGTTGAGGTTGAGTGGATCTTGTGCTCATAAACACAAGTTGGGCGGCATTCACCAACAGTTATAAATATACTTTTGTGTCTGAAGCCTTTTGTCTTTGTAACAAACATAATTGATAGATTTATGCTTTTTAATAAGTGTTTGTCTATTTATGTGAAAAACCTCTTTAGCCATAACCAGAGCCGTTTTTAGTTCCAAATATTTTGATACTCTTTTTTTGGATACTGTTACTTAAATAGTAAATAGTCGAGGTGATTCATTACAGCTGACAAATCAAATCAAAGACATTCGTGCGTCTTGTAGACTGACTGTAGGTAAATTCCACTTCATTCCGATATCAATCCAGTGCGAGAATCCACTGCGAACGATTCAGCGCGTGAGTGAACTTTCCAAATGAATCAAACTGATTCGCGAACAAATTCAGAGTTTACTGAAAACCAGTTTGTCACATTAAAGACTGATTTATTGATGAATGTGGCATTGCTAGCTCTGATTCTAGTTGTCCAGGTATTGTATATTTTACGAATCTTTGACGAATTGCTTCGTAAGTCGCTTTAGATAACGCAAATCATTAAACATTATTTCTCAAATGTCGTCAGAGAAAATGATTCTCAGGTCTACGTATGCGGCAACACATGGAATAAATTTAGGTTGTAAAAACGTTGTGGAAACATTGTTTTGAAATGTTACTAAAAAGTTAAAACGTTCTTGTTGTGATAATAACGTTATTTAAAACTTTATTTTCACCCAAAATGTCGTGTCATTTGTAATATTCTAAGATCGTTAAAAGTTCTGTGGTGATTAGAATGTTATCGAAAGGTTACAAAAACATTTCTTAGAACGTTTATCAAGTACAAATAACATCATAATGACGTCCCGAGAATGCTGATCTCAAAACGTTTTCTCTCAACGTTATGAGAATGTATATCAACTATTAATAACGTTATAAGAACGTTGACAAAACATTTATAGAAATGTTGTGAGAATGTTCCCAGTCAAGATTCATCAGTAAAGGTCCACTGAGTCCGAAATTTTGCGTTTTTTTTTTTTTTTTTTTTTTTTCGTATTCGTCATCCTTTCCTTGGATGCTTGCTACGGATGCGAAAACGCAGAAAATCGAACCTGATCCGAATTTTTTTATGACGGACGAAAGTTTCGGAGGCAGTGTGTAAACGTGATTGACACAACATGAGGTCGTATTTATTTCTTAATGTGCAAAAAATTCGGATGAAAGTTTCGGACTCAGTGTGCAATGACTTTAAGAGTTAATTTTAGTAATAGCGACGCTGCTGGCCGTAACTAATCGCTCGAAGGGAACTAATAAAACTACTCTGCACAGTGAAACTGTGTGTTTTGCAGCAGTTTGACAGGAAAGCGTCGTGAATGAGAGCATGTTCTCATCAGTGTGTGTGTATTTATAGCTGGAGTCCCTGCAGAGACTCCGCCTCCAGCTTCCTCCACCCACCAGCGCTGACACACATGACCTCTGACCTCTGACCCGGACCGGACCGCTGAGTCACACACACGCGCTACTTTAATGCGAAACTACCTCATTTACAAGAAACCCTGAGCAAGCGCAGAGAGACTCTTCTACGATCTTCAAGAATATCTGCCTATTTATGGACACTATGCAATAAGTGCCAGATAAAACAATGAAACGCAGCAGAGTTTGCTGAAATGTTCTGGGTCATCCGGTTGGAGACCCCACTGGACTCAGGGATCTGCATCTCTATAAAAACACAGGCATTTCCTCTGAGTCACGGACGTTTATAGATCCCGTCACACCTCACATCTTCATGTTGTTCCAGCACAGTGATCGCTGTATAAGAGTCACAGACTCTCATCTCAGCTCTTCCTGTTTATTCCCTGGAGACCTCTAGATTCAGATGGACAGAAATGGACACTAAACTGATGAAGACGTCCCTGTTCCTCAAATGATGCTTATTTAGATCTGTGGTGTATGGAAAAATGCTTAGACGAGCTTTGTGCCAGAGCTACTACACTGTAAAAAAAAGTTGAGCCAACTTAAAATTTTAAGGCAACCAGCTTCAGCAGATTTTTGAGTTCACTCAACTTTTTTTCTTTTTATTTTTTACAGTGTATAGTTTAAAATAAAAGCATAAAACACTTCAGCTGAAGCCTTTATATATAATGCATTAGAAAGATGTTCATAATGTACAATGCAATGCATTAATTATTTTCATAAATAATTATTTTCAGATTCCTTGTTACAATTGGTTGCTTGTCATATTTTAATGCATTATATTTTCTCTGAATAGATAAGTATTAGAATTATTTTCATCATATAATGCATTATAAGGTGCATTACAAGGCATAATTAATGCATTAAAAATACTTTTATAACACATTATATATAAAGGCTTGTTACCAAAACATTTTTGTTAAAACGTATTTGTTCAAATAAAACATAAAATCTTATTTTATTTCAGCTAGTTGCCAAGTTCTCATTTTCATTTAGTTTAACTTGAAGTACTAAAATAATAATAAAATGAAAATTCATTAAAAAAAAGGGCATATTTAAAAATGACTAAAAAAAAAAAAGAAACCTAAAAGGACAATACACAACAAATTTACTAAAACTAACATGAAAATCAACTCAAAAAAGCACATTAAAAAATATTAAAGCAGATTTTACACACACACACACACACACACACACACACACACACACACACACACACACACACACGTAATCACAACAAAATTACTAAAACTTTGAATTGAAAACAGAAAATATAAAAATAAAAACTACTATATTAATAAAATAAAATAAAATAATAAAATTGATAAAACTCCATATATTAAGAAAAACTATAGGCAGCTTTATAAAAAAAATTACATAAGCACAACAAAATTACTTTTACTTTAACTTTAAACTTTGACTAAAATTAAAAAGAAAATATAAAAATAACACAGTTAAACACTATGAAACAAAAACATAAAATATTTATATTTAATTTAAAATATGAATAAAAACTGTAACTATCTCAGTGATGGCCAATGCTTTGTGTATTGAAGAGCATCATTTAGATGTTGCATGTGCTAAAACACACTCACACTGTAATGTTTTCCTCTCATGTTCATGAACACTCATCTGCACGGACGCAGCTAACACGCAGAGAGTATATTTCATATTTTTGGAATTTTGCAAATACGTTTTTTACAGTCTGAACGAATTACACTGTAAAAATAATCAGAAATGATTCAAAGTGATGCTGCAGATTGTGTGAAGATTGCGTGACATCAGCTGATTCATGTCCTGTCACTCATTCAAGGCCGGTTTTCTTTACACAACCCCTTCAGCCTGCGATATCTCCACCGGATCGAGATTATCACGGCTAATTCACGAGTTCAGAGTCGCACTGGAGGATTATGGGATTGTGTACTGGCCTTACACTGGCACTTCTGACCAACAACCCCATCAGATCACAGTTATGCACTTATACAGCAGTTTGCTGTAGTTTCCATCACAGAGCAAAAGAAAGTCTGAGTAACTGAATCCACGCACACACAGCAGCACAATGTTCAGTCTGGAAAGCCAGACGGAATCTGACATAATCGCATTTAAATATTTGTAAAATGATGAAATACTTGCACTGGGTGTCTACTGTTAAACAAGTCATCATGCAATATAAATTTAATATAAACCACAAGGAAAACATGAGCGAAGTGCAGGAGTATGTACATCAGCAGACTCACACGACCTTAAAAACACCATTCATCATCGATGAAAAATAAACATTAACAGAAACTAATGCAACTGGAAATAAAATTAATCTAAACTTAACCCATACTGGGAAAAAATAAATAAATAAATAAATTATATATATATATATATATATATATATATATATATATATATATATATATATATATATATATATATATATATATATATATATATATATATATATATATATATATATATATTGTGGGAAAAAAATAAAGAAAAAAGAAAAAAAATATATAGATATAGATATACATTATTTATTCATTTATATATATATATATATATATATATATATTTTTTTTTTTCTCTAACTAAAATTGAAAAGAAAATATAAGAGAAAATAAAAAATAACAAACACTATAAAACAAAAACTGAAAAAAACTAATATATATATATATATATAAATAATTTATTTTTTTTATATATTTTTTTTCTCTAACTAAAATTGAAAATAAAATATAAGAGAAAATAAAAAAATAACAAACACTATAAAACAAAAACTATAAAAAAACGAATATATATATATATATAGAGAGAGAGAGAGAGATTTTAGCTTTTGTTTTATAAATATATATTTTTAAAATATATTTATTTTGCACTCCATATATTTAATTCCAATAAAATGCATTCACATATGGCACATTTGAAGAAAAACTTTAACATGTCTATAACATGTGATGATTTTTCTTGACCCTGAAATATATATATATTTTTTGTCTGTGAAGGTTGAAAGTAAACATATTTTCAATTTCAAAACTATATTTCATTGAGCTTCACAACATATATTCTGCATATATATATTTTTGCCATATGGGAAATGCATTTGTTTAAAGGTTCTCCACGACTTCCACTCGTGTTCCAATATTGCTAATATTTTCCCTATTAATAATAACAAAGAAACTTCAGCCTGGCATCGCAGATAAGAGACCTAAAGCCATTCACTGAATCTGAGTCACTGAGGTTTTTTAGGGGGGTTGGTTTTGATGAATTTACCTCTAAAGCCACAGTGTCATAACATGTTATTCATGCGCTCTTTCCACAAAGACTCGATTTTCCGCCTCGATCTGCTGCCTCATAGTGGAAACTCGAGTCTGCTTGCGAACCTCAAAACAGAGGCGAAAAAAACATCATTATGAGGTCACTTCCATTACGTCATGCGCCTGTAATGTTAATCGGCGCGCGCTGTGATTGGTCCGCGGCTGCAGCGCTCGCCAGTGACGCGCCCAATGGCGCACTATATGTGCTGCGCGTCCGGAGCGCGCTGACAGCAGTGTTTAGTCTGACAGCCGCCGCGTTCACTTCAGAATGAAGCCTTGTTTTGTGCTCGCGTTCCTGCTGTTCTCTCTCGTCTGTCTGATGTACCAAGCGTCAGACGCGTGTTCATGCGCGATGTCTCATCCACAGGACGCGTACTGCCACTCCGACATCGGTAAGAAACCTGTGTGTGTGTGTGTGTGTGTGTGTGTGTGTGAGCGATTACAGTTCTTAAGCATGAGTTATTCCTAATGCACGCGTTTGATGACATTATGTAATTGTTCTCAACATAAGCGCGAGCGCGGATGTTCAAGTAAATAACAGCGCGCGCTCGCTTCGTTAGCGTCCGCTTTCCCGTTTGTTTTCGTTGCGTTATAGCTTCACATGAACAGTGCATCAAATAGAAACAACTAGAAGTCAAGTGCGTCACTGCGCGCTTTCACTCAAGTTCGCGAAGAAAGAGTTCGCGGTATCCATGGCAACAAACGCGCGAGAACGCCGAGCGCTACCAGAGATGTTCCTTTTCTTCTGTCAGATACTGGATGAATAAACAGGAGCGTTTTCTTCAGACTAGATCTTCCTAGTAAAGAGTTGTTTTGGATTAATGCTCCGATTTAGGAGTCTTTCTGAAGAGTTAAATGAAGGCACTTTCAATATATAAAACTTGAACTAAAATTAAAAAGAAAATATAAAAATAACACTATTAAACAAGTAAAATTTAATTCAAAATATTCATAAAAACTACAATTATCTCAGTAATGGCCATCATTAAATGTATGCTTTGTGCATTGAGCATCATTTAGATGTTGATGAGGACCACAACTGTTCTGGAAAATGGTAGAAACCAGCAGAAAACCATTAAGACTGAGCTGCTCAAACCGCTCTCTGTGAGTCGTTAGACAGACTTCAGTAAAATAATTAAGATCTGCTCACGCTAAGACTGAAAAATATAATGGTAATGATAGCTATATTTGCATCCACACCAACAAAGGATAAGGTTCTGTCTATTCTAAGTGCGTACTAAATATATATAGCTGTAGTGTGGACTTCACTGTTCTATTGGCGTTATGACCTGTTCACGTTAGAACAATAACTACAATGATAACTTTATTAGCATCCACACCAACGGACGATAACGGTTTGTTAGCGCGCTTCAGTTGCATTTTGTGCTTTAAAGTCAGATGGATTCTGATTGGCTCTTAAATGCTATGAAAGTGATTCCAACGGTATCCAACGGTTATTGATACCAATAACGATAACTATATTTGCATCCACGGACGAAACTAAATAATAAAACTGCGTATTGGAGTTACGTTCCATCAACATAATTGCAGTGTGTGCTTTAAAGCAGGATTGATTCTGATTGGCTGTCACTGTTTTTACCGTCCTTTAGCTAGAAAAAATGCTCTAAAAGCGATTCCAACGATATTGTTCCTCCCGCAGTCGATAACTATAACGCTAACAATATTAGCAAATGATAATGTTTTTGTTCTCTGTTGCTTAAAATGCTGGAACTCTTTAAAGCAGGATGGATTCTGATTGGCTGTCAGTGTTTTAATCATTTATCAGCTGGAAAAAGTAATTGACATTATTCCTCTGTGTCGTTATTGTTAAAGTTGGTGTGGACGATTAATCGTTAAAAGATTAATACTAGGATGAAAGTTTATAGTTCGGATATATAAACACTGATGTCTATGGTAGCAATCAAAATAGAGCAAATCACCTTTTGAAAGTAATTGGCGCTTTAAATAACGTTTGTGTCGATAGCATTGTTTCACCAGTAGGTGGCGACAAGCGACTGTTAAAAAATGTATTTGTCATTGAATCATTCATTCAAGAGATTCGTTCAAAAACACGGATTCATCCAGTAACGAAACAGTATTTATGAGTGAGTCAATTCAAAACAATTTTTCATAATTTTAATATTAAAAATTGCTTTATTAAATGTATTACATTTTAAATAGCGCTGTCAAACAATTAATCGCGTAAAAAATACTTTTTTTTTGCATAATATATGTGTGTGTTCTGTGTATATTTTGAAAATACTTGCATTTATATTCATATCATTTATATTATAAATTAATACACAAACATAACATATTTTTCTGAAATGTATACATGCATGTGTGTTTGTGTATTTATATATACATAATAAATATAAACAGCATACATAATATATCTATGTAAACCAAAACTTTTATTTTGGATGGGATTAATAGCGATTAATCATTTGATGGCGCTAATTTTAAATATATATATATATATATATATATTATACATTTAAATTGTTAATAATTCATGCAAATTAATTAAACTTTTAAATAGACTGCAACAATTAATATTTTGCCACAGCAAATCCAGTAAATTACACTTTTTGTTAAGTTCAGAATCGTGGAAAAAAAAAAAGTGATCTCTATTTGAGACGAAAAAAATAATAATTCTCAATTTATCCAGAATCGAGTCCAATTATGAATTCGCTTTAGAGCGACTTTTAAATCTTTATGGTCATAAACAATGAAAATGAAACCACTTCGAAATATAGTAGATTAGCGTTTATAAATGCTGGTGGTTTTGCTCAAAACATTCGTCATGGCTTTTCCCGAAATTCAAAATCGATTTTACGTTCGTAACACATTCCTGGTCAAATTCTTGTTTGATAATCAACTTTCTGCATCTCTGAAACGACTTTCCACTTCAGTCGCCGTCATTAATCACCTGTCAATCATCTCCCACACGTTATCTGTGTGACGGGTTTGGTGTTAACGTTCGGAGCGAATGCATTTAACGCCTCTCACGCCGGGTTTCATCTGAGCTCGTCGACAGTGACACCCACAAAATCCCGTTTCCAAACCCGAGCCGGAGCGTCTGGTTAAGAGGCCACATATGACTTGCATACTGATGATGTGTTTGTGGATAAACTAGATATTGAGATGTCCCATAAAATGTGACTTTGGCTTTGTGCTGGTATCCATGCTGTATGAAAGGCAAAGACTGCTGCTATTGTGAGCGTGTCTGAATCGCTGGCCGGGCGCCAGATTTCGAGTTCTACTTTGCTTTCTGCTGCCATGTGTAACATATTTCGAGGGGCATCAGATGGACTGATGGCTGCTGGGTAACAAAGAGCTGTAGAGCAGGGCAGTGCTGTAGAACATAGGCTTCACATCGATACGAGGCTAGACACTCCACTCATACGCTCCGATATTAATGAGGCACGGAAATTATTATTTTAACATAAAAGCTTTCATTTAGCTAAAAACTGACTAATTTAAGTGTATTAATCAATACTCAAATACAAACGGTAAAATAATGAAATGATAACCGTTTGTTGTTGAAATATAAACATTTAAATGGCAGCCGTATTAAAAATGGTTTCATGACAGATGAAGACATAAAGAATATGTAATATAGTGCATATATATATATATATATATATATATATATATATATATATATATATATGATTTTTTTCTAGCTATGAAATTAGCTAATTTTATCCAAAACTACTTTTTCAACTTTTTACCAAAACTGAAGTTTTCAATAGCCAAAAACTAAAACAGAAAGTGATGCTTATTTAATAATCAACTAATTAATTACATTTAATTAATAATAAACCATCAAATAAAACCTGACTTGTATACAAACATTTAAATTATTTTTATACTTTTTCATGATATAATTATGTTTACGATTTTTAAATACGAACGTTTAAAACCAAAACGAAAGCTTTGATTCAGCTAAAAACTAAAACGGAAAATGATGCATATTTAATAATCAATTAATCGCATTTATTTAATAATCAACGCTCAAGTTGTATGCAAACATTTAAATTATTTTTATGCTTTTTCATGATATAATTATGTTTACGATTTTTAAATACGAACGTTTAAAACCAAAACGAAAGCTTTGATTCAGCTAAAAACTAAAACAGAAAATGATGCATATTTAATAAACAATTAATCGCATTTATTTAATAATCAACGCTCAAGTTGTATGTAAACATTTAAATTAATTTTATGCTTTTTCATGATATAATTATGTTTACGATTTTTAAATACGAACGTTTAAAACCAAAACGAAAGCTTTGATTCAGCTAAAAACTAAAACGGAAAAGAATGCTAATTATTATCATTCGAGTTTATTTAATAATCAACTTGAGTTGAGGCATATCCACTTTTTAAGTATATAACGAGTATTAAATAATATTAGTGTTTTCCATTAAATAATAAAGACAACACTAACAGGTAAAGTAAGTAAAACATAACAAATAAGTAACAGCAAAAAATTTCATCGAAAGCATTAAATTAATTTCTATTGATAGTTTCGTTTGGCATCTCTCCGCTGCTTTAAGCTTGAGGACGCTGTACCTGTCCGATGGGACGTCTGGAGGGGGCGGAAGGCTCGTTTCTATCCTTTAACTTCAAAGCGTCGGGCGGAAGATGACTCATGTGTTTAAGCACCTCGCGCTCTGTAATCAACTCACGGGAGATGAATCACTAATGCAAAAATGTGAGACTGAAACAACATGCAAGAACTGTGAGAAACACATTAAACATGTGCCTCCAGCTCCATTACAGCTAGTTCTCTACCAGTATGAGTTTAGCGGCGCCGATCCCGCATGCAGCCCCAGTTGGCAGCGCTTTCGAAGGCAATTGAAATGCTCTATTCACTCTGGAGCACCGCACTAAAGGCCTTTCAAGCTCCAGATTAGTGTTTTGCCCTACACTTTGGCCCCTGGAGTCTAATATCCCGCCAGCGGAGGTCTGGTTCCCATCTGACGTGGCGATGGGGTGAGGAGCGCTGGGTGGCCCGGCCTCAAACTCAAACATGAACAATCACAGCTTGATCGGGTCAGATGCTCCTGTTTCTGAGCCTCGTCCTAATCTGGCATTCCTGGTCAAAAGTGCAAAAGTTGCTTCAAATCTCTCATTATGCTTCACAGTTCCAGAGAAGTCGGGACATCCGTGATTCGTTCATTCTCTTTAACTTTTATTTAATTTCTAAAAGTTTTCATTTACCGATGTAAATGTGTTTCGTAAATATGAACACAATTTGATTTCTGATATTGCATTTTACAAAGCGTCACAACTTCTCTGGAATTGCGGTTTTATATATTATCACTGAATATCGTTCTGTAAACGTGTATTCTTTCGGTCAGCACGGGTTTCGTGTTTCTTTGTGGAGCTGATTGATTGCAGAGCTCATGCTCCTCAGCTTTTAAATGAAAAAAGAACTATTTCCGGATCAATTCTGCCAATAATCAGTTTCAGAGTGAAAATATTTCAAAGCAATATTTGAGGATAATTTTTTGGCGAAGTAGTTTTTGAGTGAAAAAAAAAACACATTATTGTGGATTATTTTGACATAATTTGTAGATCATTTTGTCAACGTTCAGTTTTTGAATAACAAAAGATCACTGTGGATTATTTTGACAGTATCTGAGGAAATTTTTGGTAATACTTGGTAATATTTTGACTATTCAGTTTCAGAGTGAAAACAATGCATTATTTGTGGATAATTTTGTCAATATTCACTCAAAAACTCAAATATACAAAATAAATATAAAACTTGTGCTGATAGAAAGAAAATAAGATTCGATTCAGTCGAAGACTTTGATATTAATTTGTGTCCCTGCAGCACAAAAGCAGTCATAAGCAGCACAGCTATATTTGTAGCAATAGCCAACAATACATTGTATGGCTCAAAATTATACATTTCTCTTTTAAGCCAAAAATCATTAGGATATTAAGTAAAGATCATGTTCCATGAAGATATTTAGTAAATTTCCTACCATAAATATATCAAAACTTAATTTTTGATTAGTAATATGCATTGCTAAGAACTTCATTTGAACAACTTTAAAGGTGATTTTCTCAATATTTAGATTTTTTTGCACCCTCAGATTCCAGATTTTCAGCCAGATATTGTCCGATCCTAACTAACCACACATCAATGGAAAGCTGATATTATTTAAATGCATGATGTATGATGTACTGGTTTTGTGGTCAGTCACTTATAGCATAATGAGAAGTAATT
>CM071941.1:785000-805000 GCA_036784905.1 Acrossocheilus fasciatus
TATATATATATATATATATATATATATATATATATATATATATATACATTTTTATATAATTTTTGTATATTTAAATTCAGAAAATACAGTTCATTAAAGGAATATTAAAAAAAATACATAATATTAAAAAGGGATTGTTTTAAAATCATCCTTTGTTTTTTTAGTATTTCTATATAATATATATAAATAAACTATATATATATATATATAAATAACAAAATAATTATAAATAAATACACACACACACACACACACACACACACATATATATATATATATATATCTTCTATTGTCCTCATTTGTAAGTCGTTTTGGATAAAAGTGCTAAATGACTAAATGTAAATATACATGTATATTAAAAAAAATTATATATTTTTTTATATATTATGAATATTTTAATGATTTTATTATATTATCTTTTGAACTCTTTTTTTTAGTTGTAGTCACATTGGCTGAATTGTGGCTAATTAATGGGTCTGTGTCCAGAAACAAACATAACGAGGCATTTGTCCGTCAGTGTTTGATCGGAGGTCATGTGATCAGAGCGAAGCGTGTGACACGCACCTGTTCTGCTGGAGCTCATAAGCCACAAACGGTTAAATATAGAGCGCAAGGCTAATGTGACCTACAGAGATACTGATGAAAGAACGGCTTGATCGTGACCCTGGACCACAAAACCAGTCAGAAGGGTCAATTATTAAAATTGAGATTTATGCATCATCTGAAAGCGGAATAAATAATCTTTCCATTGATGTATGGTTTGTTAGGATCGCACAGTATCTGGCTGAAAATCTGGAATCTGAGGGAGCAAAAAAAAACAAAATATTGAGAAAATCGCCTTTAATGTTGTTCAAATGAAGTTCTTCGCAATGCATATTACTAATTAAAAATGACGTTTTGATATATTTACGGTAGGAAATTTACTAAATATCTTCATGGAACATGATCTTAATATCCTAATGATTTTTGGCATAAAAGAAAAATGTATAATTGTGACCCATACAATGTGTTTTTGGCTGTTGCTGCTTAAGACCGGTTTGTGCTGCAGGGTCACGTGTGCTGTGTGTGATGTGTGCAGGTCGTGTTCACGACGGGAAGCTGTACACGGGTCTGTGTAACTTTAACGAGCGATGGGAGCGTCTGTCTCTGGCGCAGAAGAAGGGCATCAACCACCGCTATCAGCTGGGCTGTAACTGCAGGGTGAGTTATTCTCATCGTCTGACACGTGCTAGCTGTGCTCCGGCCCATAGTCCCCGCTCAGACCAGATGTTTGGCAGGCAGTCTGGACTCGGATCTGAGACGCGGACTGATGCGCTGAGGGATCATGGGTAACAGGCGTGTGTTCGTTTGACTCACGATCACTGGTCTGAACACCAGCCGTCATTAGCATTAGATCACTAAACACAGTTAAAGCTATAAACAAACACAGAACCAGAACAAAAAAATCTAACAAATAGAATTTAAGAAGAATTATTGTAAAAATAATTATTGTAAACATTTTTATACATTTTTTATTTTAACCATTAACATGGAATCCAGAAAATGGAAAACATAGAATTTAGAAGAAAAATAAATAAATAATTGAATTTGAGGAAAAATAAAATGGATTTCATGGAGCGCCAAGAATTTTATTTTTGTACAATTTTTTTTATATATTGTTGTTAAATTGTGTAAGTTTCATCATTTCAATTAATTAAAAATGATTTTTGATTACTAAAAAATCATGTTGATCATTAAAACAGAATCCAGAAAAATTTAAATAGAAAAAAAGGAAAAAAAAATGAATTTGGGGAAAAATAAAATGGATTTTATGGAGCGCTAAAATGTTTATTTTTGTACAATTTTTAATATATTGTTGTTAAATTGTGTAAGTTTCATCATTTCAATTAATTAGAAATGCTTTTTGATTACTAAAAAAAATAAAATAATGTTAATCATTAAAACAGAATCCAGAAAAATTTAAATAATAGAAATAGAAAAATAGAATTTGGGGAAAAATAAATTGGATTTCATAGGGCCCTAAAATATCATTTTGAATTGTGTAAGTTTGAATGATTTAAATAAATTAGGCGTGCTTTTTGATGAATAAGATTTAATTTAACCATTAAGAGAAAAAAAACAGAATTTGGGGAAAAATAAAAATTCCACAGGGACCTAAAAATATATATATTTTGATAAAAATTGTTGTTAAATTGTGCAATTTTCATGATTGCAAATAATTAAAATGCTTTTTGATTATTATAATTGAATTGAACCATTATTAATGGACTCGATAAAACATATTTGGGGAAAAAGTGTCTAATAAATCTCCCTAAAAAACATCTTTTTTGATAAACTTTTAATTAAAAGTTGTTAAATTGCATAAGTTCCATGATTTAAATAAATTAGGCGTGCAGTGCAAATGAGCACCAATCAACCCGATCTGTGCCTTGCAGTCTTCACTCTTTCATCACTAAATACATCCGATCCGAAAAGAAAAGCCTGCGTGTTTAAGCACATAACAAGTGCGTCTGCATAAAGAGTGAAAGAGCGCTGGCTTCTGCATTCATCCAGCACCTGGACCGATGAAGCACAGCTGAATAAACGCTCATCCGTCCTGTGTTTGCAGATCAAGCCGTGCCACTACCTGCCCTGCTTCGTCACGTCCAAGAACGAGTGCCTATGGACGGACATGCTGTCGCACTTCGGGTACCCCGGCTATCAGTCGCGTCACTACGCCTGCATCCAGCAGAAGGAGGGCTACTGCAGCTGGTACCGAGGCATGAGCGCTCGCGACAAGCTCACCATCAACACCACCGACCCCTGAGAACCGCCTTAGACCACTACGCCGCCGGACACACCTCTCTGAACCCGCAGATCCTTAAAGAAGCCTCTTTTATTTGATCCGAAGCACAGCAAGAACTGTGCAATCTTCAAATATTTTTCTACACTTCAAACAATTATATTTAAGGCGAGTGGTTGCAAAGAATTAATTTTAGATACATTTAAATAAATTTTGGAAATTCAATTAATATTTTTTTTTGTGTGTGTATTTGAAGATATTTTAAAATGTAATTTATTCCTGTGATTTCAAAGCTGAATTTATAGCATCGTTTCTTCAGATCTTCAGAAATCATTCTAATATTCTGATTTGCTGCTCAAAAAACATTTATTATTATTATTATTATTATTATTATGTTGAAAACAGTTTTCAGGCTTCTTTGATGAATAGAAAGTTCAGCATTTATCTGAAATAGAGATCTTTTGTAATGTCACTTTTGATCAATTTAATTTAATTTCTATAATTCCAAAAAAAAAAAAAATATATATATATATATATATATATATATATATATATATATACATACTAACTCCAACTTTTGAAGGGTGTAGTGTGTATAATGTTACAAAAGCTTTTTATTTCGGATAAATGCTTTCTATTCATCAAAGAATCCTGAAAAAAATGCACTCAACTGTTTTAAATATTGATAATAATAAATGTTTCTTGAGCTGCATATTATTATGATTTCTGAAGATCATGTGACGCTGAAGACTGCAGAAATGATGCTGAAAATTCAGCGCTGCGTCACAGAAATAAATTACAGTTTAAATTATATTCAAATAAAAAGCAGTTATTTTAAATAGTAAAAATATTTCAGAATATTACTGCTTTTTCTGTATTTTTGATCAAATAAATGCAGGCTCGGTGAGCAGAAGAGACTTCTTTAACAAACATTAAAAATCTTCCGGTTCAGAAACGTTTGACCGGTGGTGTACATCATCGAGCACACGGAGCCGTCCGCATTAACCAGATTAAATATGAAGTAATTTATGAACGCAATAAACCCTGCTCTTTTATAGAGATGTACTGCTTTTTAAACATGATTTCATCAGTATGATACCTGCTATTGTATATGTGCGTGTGCCAGATTTATACGGTTCAATATCTATTTATGATCGTGCCGAATCGCTCAGCTCGCTCCGGCACAAACGCAGAGAAATTATTCTTTTCCTTCTTGCTGTTTATGATATAAGCTATGAAATTGTGATTTTAGTATTTTTGTATTACTTTAAAGCAAAGATTATAAACGGTAGATCGATCACGTCTTTTCTGTACATGTGTCTAAAATGCGTTTGTAATGGGAAAGTCAGATTGGGAGGAAACGGATGTGAATCGGTGTTGTTTTCTGCCACTAAACTCCTGTTGATTTCTGCTCCATTCCTGCGCTGGAGTCTCGGCCTCCGCCTCCTGTTTTTATAACATGTACATATTCTTTCTGTAACACAAACATCTGCTCGGATCAGACCCGTCTGACTCTCACCGAAGAGACTGAACGCTCGTGTGTGTGTGTGTGTGTGTGTGTGTGTGTGTGTGTGTGTGTGTGAGACAGATGACCATTTTTCAATCGATTCGATTCGATTTTTAATTTCTTTGTTTTATATTTTTATAATAAACATTGTGAAAACGGCTCTGTGACTCTCTTGTCATTATTATTCTGGGAATAATGAACATTAGCTGATCATGTGCTCATCTGAGATCAGGATGAGTTTGTTCTTCATCAGGTTTGTAGAAGTGTGTCTCTGCATCAGTCTCTCAGCAATGGATGCTCTGCAGTGAATGAGTGCCGTCAGAATGAGAGTCTGATAAAAACATCACAGCACTCCAGTCCATCAGTTAACATCTGGAGAAGACAAAAGCTGAAACAAATCCAGCATTAAGATGTTTTTAATGTCTAAAATATAGTCTATAATCCATAATAACGCATCAAAATCCAGCCACATATATGTTTAGAGCTGTTTTGGACTGTAATTAACATGCTGTTTGATTATTAATATTTAATTTAATCTTTAATAATAGACCCCAGGAAACAAAATTTGGAAAAAAATGGATTTCATAAGGCACTAAAAAATATATATATATATATTTATTTTTTTATGTTAAATTGTCTTAAGTTTGAATGATTTCAATTAATTAGATGTGCTTTTTGATTATTATGATTTGATTTAACCATTAAAACAAAGTCAAGAAAAATTTAAACTGAAAAAAATTAAATGCAGTAAAATTAAAATAGGAATGGAATTTGGGAAAAAATAAAATGGATTTCATAGCGTCCTAAAAATATATATATTTTGATAAACTGTTAATAAATTGTTGTTAAATTGTGCAAGTTTCATGATTTACAGTAAATTATGCATGCTTTCCAATTCCTAAAAATTCAATCTTTAAAACTGAATTTTGGAAAAAACGACAAAAAAAGTGACTTGGTAAAATATAAAACTCCAGATGTTAACTGATGGACTGGAGTGCTGTGATGTTTTTATCAGACTCTCATTCTGACGGCACCCATTCACTGCAGAGCATCCATCGCTGAGACACTGATGCAGAGACACACTTCTACAAACCTGATGAAGAAACACACTCGTCCTGATGGTTTTCATCGTCAGGTGAAGTGTTAGTGAACAGGTTAGCGCAGAGACTCACCATCTGCGTGTGGTTGGGGAAGAAGGTTTGCTCGTTGAGCGGGAACTTCTCCGGACCCAGAGTCTGGTAGAGTTTGATCATGTGAGAGAACTGCAGAATCAAGACACACAAACACATGAAAGATTCATTATTATAAAGAACACAACGTTTGTCTTCATCGTCTTGCATCAAAGCTCACTCAACTTCAAAAATGAGTTTACAGTATGTGACCCTGCAGCACAGAAGCAGTCATAAAGCTGTATCTGCAGCAATAGACAACAATACACTGTATGGGTCAAAATTATACATTTCTCTTTTATGCCAAAAATCATTAGGATATTAAGATCATGTTTCATGAAGATATTTAGTAAATTTCCAACCGTAAATATATCAAAACTTGATTTTTGATTAGTAATATGCATTGCTAAGAATTCATTTGAACAACTTTAAAGGTGATTTTCTCAATATTTAGATTTTTTTGCTCCCTCAGATTCCAGATTTTCAAATATTGTCCGATCATAACAAACCATACATCAATGGAAATATTATATATTCAGCTTTCAGATGATGCATAAATCTCAATTTCTAAAAAATTAACCCTTATGACTGGTTTTGTGGTCCAGGTAAAAGTAAGAAAGTACTAGATTTCTAATTTAATTAAGTATTAAATGAAATTTAATATGAAACAGTGCAGTAAAAAGTGCAATATTATGCTTCAGAATGTTGTGAAGTAAAAGTACAGACAGTTTAAAATGCTTGACTACTGTCCGCTCCTGCATATAATGCATTACTGTAATGTGATATCAGACCAACAGTCCTGATAACAGATAACACAGACTGTTGTGTCGTCTTCATGAGTAGTTTAGTCTGAGTTTGCACTGAAACGACCCACAGAGTGAATCAGCAGATCATGCTTTTCAGATTAAACCCGTTTCATTCAGTTTGTCTGAAAACAAGTAATACTTCTAATAGAAAAATAAATAAATAAATAAATAAAATAGAAATGAGTTTGGCTTGCGGTATACGTACTAGCTTGACTGACTGCTGAAATTATTGTGGGTTTTATTAATATCTCTGGTGTTTTTGAAGGTATGATGCATATTTTACAATCAATAATCGTTAAGATCTTTTAAAGTTGTCTTTATTTATAATAAGTAAACTAAGCATTGACTAACAAAGTGTTTTAGTTTCATCAGATTTTATTTATGGTTAAATTAACTTATAAAAACACAAACAATTATAATACTGATCTAAATTAAATGACATTTTGGCTCGTGCCTAAAGAAAATGCATTGATTAAACAGAGTTATTTTCGTATATGATTACAGTATCGGTAATATACTTTTTTTTTATTATTTGTATATTTTTAATTTAATTTTAAAGTTTTAGTAATTTAGTTGCGTGCTTTTGTAATTTTTTGTAAAAAATAAAAATAAATAAAAAATTCTATATAGTTAATCATTTTTATTTCAGTTTTCGTTTTAGTTCTCTTGTGCTTAAAACAAGAACTGATGCATCTAGAGAAAATAAAATAAGTTTTAGAGATGTTTATATTTTATTATTTATTATATTTTTTCAAGCAATACAATTTTTATAGTTTTAGTTTTCATTTTTGTTTTAGCAATCTACAACAACAGAATAATGTAATCAAGTATGTTTTTTTTTAAATAATAATAATAATAATAATATTTTTACATTGTAAGATTTTTTTTGTCTTTGGGAAAATATTTCTGGTTTTATTTTTAATTTTTGTTTTAGGAATCTATAACAACAGAATAATGTAAACAAGTATAAGTAATCTTTTTACATTGTAAGAATGTTTTGGGGAAAATAAATATTTTGGATTAATATTAAAGCAGAATTTGAGGTTTAAACCAAAGCATAAAAACGAATGCATTTGGTATTATTTGCATTAGTTAAATCTTTCAGCGTGTGTCATATCTGTTATAACGAGCATCACTAAGAGACTGGTAAGGGGTTCGGACTGGTTTGACGCACCACCCAGGGTTTGCTGCAGAAGTTGTAGATGGAGAAGAGCGAGTTAACGCTGGGAACGGAGCCGTAGTGCAGACCGATCACCAGGTTCCTGAAGTCCTCTCCCGGGGTCATGCTGTAGGCGTGCTGGCGGATCAGCACAAAATCTGGCCTGAACGATCTGCAGAGACAAACAGAGCCACAGAGCTTCATTACTGCAGGACCTCCGTGTGTTTGAGGACCAGGCTTGCTGCAGGAGTTTTAAGCTCAAATTTAAGACTTTTTAAGACTGTTAGAGTACAATTGGTTTATGCGTACTTATAGAACTCCAGTAAAATTTATAGCAGATACTTGTTTTAAATGCAACAGTGCAAAAGATACATTATTTCATTGTATGTGGGAAAGTGATGCAATAAAAGGCAGAAAGGCCTACATAACTCGTTGGTTAAGAGAAATATCTTCATGCATTGCAATGGAAAAGATAACCTATAAAGACGCTATCTGGAGTCCTTTTTATTATTTATTGAATGTAGGGATATTAAGAATATAATAGAGAAGGATCAAAGTTCTTGATTAGGTATTAAAACATATTTGAATGTGCATTATATTAACCCCTTACAGCTGTGGTTGTTATTGTTTCTTTGTTCTTCTAAGTGTTTCAAGGAAATTTAATGACTTTTTTTTTTTTTAATTAATAGCATACGTCTATAGCAACATATTAAACTGTAAATGACTGTAAAAAGCATGATTTACAGTTTTCACAAAAACAAGTTTAGTTTTTTAAACCATTTTTAAGGAAGTCAAAAGTATTAATTATAATATTCATTGAAACAATTATTATCAATAAATTGATTAAATGACATATAAATCGTTGGCTGAAAGAAATGGTTACAAATATGTTAATGGAAAAGATAACTTGTATATATATATATATTAAAAGATAAATACATCATTTTTGATGAGTTTGGGGACTTTTCAAATTGTTTTTAAAATGTGGTGAAGTTGGAAATGCGTTTATAGAAGACTAAGAAAAGAGGTGATATTGTATATTAATGTAAAATACTGAGAAACGTTTGTGTGTGTGTGTGTGTGTGTTTGTTTTCTCTGTTACGTGGAAATTTATATGTACATGTGTATAGTTAAAATGCAATAAAAAAAAATAAAAAAGACATATAAATACATTTTACTGTTTTGATTTTTAAAATGAATGATCTTCTTATCGATCCACCAGTTCACATTTCCATCTCTGCGTGTTTGCAGGGTAAAAACATGGGGTTATTTTCACATTGGTCTGAACAAAAACAGCAGACGGACACATTAATTCTCTGCCAGCAGGTGGCGCTTTCGGAACGGCAGAAATATAGCAGTTTTCCTGTAACGGCAGTAAACAAAGCAGCGCAGCACCGGACTTTGAAACGTGCAGCGTCATGCTTATTAAACAAAATCATAACCTTTTGAAGTTTAATCGTCACATTAAGCCATATCACCAATTCTGGTCTTTCCGTCCCTAATCTTGAAACCGTAATTAAGACGTTCTTGTACAATTTGAGACTTTTTATAGCCTTAAATTTGCTACAACTAAAGACTTTTTAAGGACCCGCTGGACCCTGAGGACGGACATCTGTGACACATGCTGAAGATCCAGAAACAGCAGAAGCTGGAAGAGTGTGTGTGTGTGTGTGTGTGTGTGTGTATATCATCGTCTTCATGACATGACTGAACGCTCCTGGAGGAACATCACAGCACACACACACACACACACACACACACACACACACACACACACACACACACACACACACACACACACACACACACACACACGTTCACATTCTCTCCAGTCATCAGAATACTTTGGCATCTTTACGTTCCCTCATAAAACACTCACACGTGTGCTGAAGAACATCGCGCTCTTCTGTCTTTGTTTAGCATGCGTTCACACTGCAAAAAAAGATTTTCTTCCTTAGTATTTTTGTCATTTTCTAGTATAAATATCTACAAATTCTTGAATCAGGATGCATTTACTGGACAAGTAAAATGACTTAAGATATTATGTATTAGTTTTTGCTTAAAACAAGTAAAAACATCTGCCAATCGGGCAAGAAAAATAATCTTGTTTAGCCTTTGAATCAAGATTATTTTTCTTAACCTACTGGCAAATATTTTTACTAGTTTTAAGCAAAAATTTGGATAATATTTTAGTTATCAACAACTGCTAAAATCATATTTTAAGCAAGAGGCATTTACACTGCTTTAGATATTCAGACTTGCACAGATATGTCTTTAATATTCGAGTGTTCTGAATTTTTTTTAGTACAGTCAAGTTAAAAATAAGTGAATAATCTGAAGGACAAAACTGATATTAAAGACGCAGTCTGTGAAAACAAGTATTGAGATTGTATGTGGTGCTGCTTCTCAATCTTATTCAAGGATTTTTAGATATCTTAGCTGGAAAATAAGACAAAAGCACAGAATTGTTTGTACATTATCGTTCAAAAGTTCGGGGTTAATATGATTTTGTAAAAGAACTCATCATTTTATTGATCAAAACTGCCAGTAAAGTCATTTATAATGTTGCAAAAGATTTTTATTTATTTATTTTTTTAAATAAATGCTGTTCTTTTGAACTTTCTACTCATCTGTGAATTCTGAAAAATCACGGTTTTCACAGATATATTAATGTTTTCAACATTGCTAATAATCAGAAATGTTTCTTGAGCAGTAAATCAGTATATTAGAATGATTTCTGAAGATCATGTGACACTGAAGACTGCAGTAATGATGCTGAAAATACAGCTGCGCATCACAGAAATAAATTACAGTTTAACAGATATTCACATAGAAAATTGATATTTTAAATTATAATACTATTTCAAATCTTTTACTGTATTTGTAATCAAATAAACACAGCTTTGGTGAGCAGAAGAGACTGTAAGTGTGTGTCGAGGGTGTGTTTCTTAAAGGGCCGGTTCAGCTCATGCGCACACACACACTATTAATAGTGGCTTTTATTAAGCTAGTATAAGATGTCTGCTTAAGTGAGGCAGGTATAAATAATCTCCATGTGTTTGGCAGATGATGGACATGTGAAGCCGAGAGTGGCGCGAGTGTGAGAGGCCCAGACAGGAAGTACATTCTGCAGGCTCCATTACAGCCGTGCTGTTTTCATTAAGATGAGCTTTATTAATACAGTGTATCAAATCACACGCTTTATTTGCTCTTCAGGCGCACAGAAAACCAGCCGCTGCTTCAGACTTGAATCACATATAACCCACATTAAAGATGGACAGTGCTGTGTTAGTCTGTGGCTAGTTAGTGGATGATGTTGCTAGTTAATGTGATTCTCTAGCTCTACACACTGACTTCATACATGCACTAAAAACCACCAAAACACACCGAGTGATGGAGAAAGGACTGTGTTTCTAGTCTGAACACACATTAACGCTGAAAACACCAAACTCATTTGTGTCTGGCTGAAACGCTGGAAAAACAGAGCTGAGATTTGTGATTCATTCGTCCTGTACAACACTTTTAGATCCATCTGTGTTTTAGAGCTGAACATGAACAAACACACCAAAAAAATAAAAATAAATAATTATTTTAAATTTAATAAAATAAATCTTATTTTATTTCAGCTATTTGCCAAGTCAACATTTCTCATTTGCATTTAGTTTAACTTAACAATTAGTTATTAAAAAACTAGAGACATATTTACAAAAATAAATAAATAAAGCACAAAACACACACACACACACACACAAAAACGGATTTAAAAAAAGACAAATTAAAAATAATAATAAAGCTATATAGGCATTAAAAAAATTAACTAAACTTTAACTGAAATGTAAAAAAGTTAAATTATAAAAATTCAAAACATCAACAAAACTAGACATATTTAAAAAAAATAAAGAAAGAAAGAAAAACAGTAAAACTTGATCTAAAATAAAACAACAAACTGAAACTCTAAAAATAAAAATCTTGGTGACAGTGAAATAACACACCTGACCACTTTGGTTCCTCCGCGGTTCACCTGCATGTCCACCGTACAGCCGGAGTTCACATACGACACCAGATTGATCTCAGTGAACTCAGCCTGAAACACACAACAGAGCATTATACTTAACTACCACTATAATCATAAAAATATAATTAAATACATTCAACTGAAGAAAAAAAAATATTCTAATGATATGATTAGTGCTGTCAATCGATTAAAAAAATTAACTAATTAATTGCACATTTGTTCTGAAACTAATCGTGATTAACGCCCAAATCCAGTATCATTTTATAAATATTACTGTTTTTATGTCACGGAATGTAGTTTCAAGAGGTTTTCAGGCGCAAATGTACTTGTTTATAGTTCAAATATGCAGTTTGTTAATAAAGATAGCATCTATTTGAAAATTTGCTTCGACATTTTTGGAGCTGTGAGCTGCGGATGGCCTGCGGCCGTTCTGCGCTCATGAACCCGCAGAGAGAGCGCCTCAACTCGGCCAGATCTCCTGGAATTTACCGCTGGCTCTGACGTCTCTGTAGTGGTTAAACATGAGATATAATTCAATTTGGTAAATCTAACGATTGTCTTTGGTCTCATTAATCTATTATTTGTTCCAGAGAAAACAGTTTTGGCAAAATCTCATGTTTATGTAATTCAATGCTGTATATCAGAGCGCTGCCTTTGTACTTTTGACAGAATTGCCTGGCAACTTTTATGATGGCTGTTGTTGTTTATTAAATATTATTATTCAATAAATAATATTTTGTATTAATAATAGTATTTATTAATAGTGTTTAGTATTGAGAAACGGTGCATGTTCGTGATGGTGATTTTAGTTACATTGTTCCACCAATAGATGGCGACAAGAGACTGTTTTTATGAGTCAGCAGTAAAGACTTTTACACTGAAAAGTTAAAAACTCTATAAATGGAAGTTATTTTTAGTTTGACTTAGTTTGACGCAACGAACAAATGCACTAAGCAGCAAAATCACCCTTAACAGATGAAAGGATATTAATTAAGGTTACGATAAAGATATCGCTTTCCTCAGCAGATATTCAAACTAATGTTTTATTGTGAATATGAGACTGATCTGAAGAATGAATGCTGTATCAGATGTAGGTAATCATGATCGCTCAGTCAATCTCTCTCTCATAATACTCTACATAATACAGCAAACTTTTCATACAATAAGGTTTCAATGAAGCAACTCAGTGTTCCTTCGTTACTAGTTCTAAAGTGACGTTTTGGAATTAGTAACGGAGGCTTGGGCTCAGCTGTTAAACTGTCAACTTTAGATTTGAATCCGTGGTGGACAGAAGTAGTTCCACACAAAAGAGAGCTTTTAAAGACACTACGTTCTTATTTTGTTTATGTATTTACACACTCGTGTCATCAAACTGTTGTATAAATGCAATATCACACTCGTTTACCAACGGCCGAATCACAGCCGTGCTGATATACAGCCATATATCACGTCTACGCATGTGATATAGCCTATATATTTACAGCATATAATTTTTTTTATATATATTAAAATTTTATTTCAACTTATTACCGATGCAACATTTCTCATTTTCATTTAGTTTAACTTGACGTACTAAAATAACTACAACTGAAATGAAATGAAAACTATATAGACATTAAAAACAACAACTAAATCTAATAAAAATGATCAATACACAAAAAGATAATTAAAACCTTACACAAAGTTAAAATGAATACAGCAAATATAACTCTATTAAACAAAAACACAATAATAATACGTCTGAGATATGGATGAGATCAGACTGAGCAAAAATAATGTTTCCATTGGTCAGTCAAACAGACAGTCCCGCCCCCAAACTCACGCCATTGGTCAGTTCTTCCAGCTGAACTTCAACACTTTGATCGTTTTAAAAAGTAAAACTAAACCATCATTTTGAAGGCACTGAATCACAGATATGAATTATAGATTTCAACAGTCCATAAACACAAAATCAACAACAATATAGTCAGATCTGATCAAATGCATTATTATGATGCCAGCGTCAGACATTCACTTCATTAAGGGACAATATTCACCCCTGAAAACGACTTTCAGAGGCATTTTTATATTTATAAAACACCAAAATAATAAACATCAAAAGCTTTTTTAAATTAAAAAAAATTATGACTTTTAGTTGCATATATACAGTAACTCGAAAGTTTGGGATTGGTACGATTATGCATTTATTTGATCAAAAATACAGTAAAAATTGTGAAATATTATTGTGATTTAAAACAGCTGTTTTCTATGTGAATGTGTGTTAAACTGTAATTTATTTCTGTGATGCGCAGCTGTATTTTCAGCATCATTACTGCAGTCTTCAGTGTCACATGTTCTTCAGAAATCATTCTAATATACTGATTTACTGCTCAAGAAACATTTCTGATTATTATCAATGTTGAAAACAGTTGTGCTGCCAAAACTTCGTCTGCGTCTCAGAGCGTTTAAAGGACAAAGCAGCTCTAGAGGACACACGCATCGGACGCTCTGATTGGCTGCTGGCTCAGAGGCGGAGCTCTATTGGCCGGCGGCGTGGAGCGAGAGCGCGGGATTGGTGCCAGACTCACGCTGCCATGGTTACGCTCCGGGTAACGCATTCAGGCCGCTGTGAAAGAAAACAGGAGAAAGTCCAAGAGACAAACAAGCTTCCTTCCTCTGTAACTCATGTCTGGAGGACCAATGATCATCACTTCTAATGCAGATGTTTGAGCAGTTCAAAAATTCTAATTACTCCTCATGATATATTCAAATATATTAAATAAGGCCCTTCATTGACTGAAAGGTAACTAAAAAAATATCTGCTCAGTAATTTTATAGAAACTACCATTAATGATGTGAACATACACGACTGTTCAAAAGTGTTTTGATACTTTTATTCATCAATTCATTTGATTAAATTGATCAAAAGTGTCAGTAAAGACATTTATAATGTAGGAAAAGACTTCCATTTCAAATTAATGCTGTTCTTTTGAACTTTCTATTCATCTGTGAATCCTGAAAAATAAAATGCATCACGGTTTCCACAAAAATATTAATGTTTTCAATATTGCTAATAATGTTTCTTGAGCAGCAAATCAGCATGTTAGAATGATTTCTGAAGATCATGTGAAACTGAAGACTGAAAAATTCAGTTTTGATCACAGAAATAAATTACATTTTAACAGATATTCACATATAAAACAGCTGTTTTACATTAGAATAATATTTCACAATTTTTACTGTATTTTTAATCAAATAAATGTAGCTTTGGTGAGCACAAAAGACTCTTTCCAAAACATTAAACTTTTCAACATTAGTCTGAGACCAACGGTTGTCATTCCAAACAGTCTCTCTCTCTCTCTCTCTCTCTCTCTCTCTCTCACACACACAAACACACACACACACACACACACACACACTCTCTCTTTCATTCACTCTCTCTCACACACACACACACACACGCTCTGCTCTGGCGTCGTGATCCCATCTGGAATCTGGCAGGTATTTTTGGAGCTGAAGCTAATGGGTGTCATTAGGGTGAAGAATGCAAGGTGCCTTTCACCCGATCACATGACCAGCGCTCATAACACACACACACACACACACACACACACACACACACACACACACACACACACACACACACACACACACACACACACACACACACACACACACACACACACACACACACACACAGGACAAAATAACCTCCTCCTCATCATCATCTGTGTGTCAGTGTGGAACGGATCGAGCTCATGATGCTCGTGATGTTCGCATCTCTCAGCTCTTCTCTGAATCTCAATCAGGTTCCAGCTTATAAAACAAACCGAGAGCCAGCGATCACAGACGAGCCGTCGACGCCACATCATACCGTAAACTCTGTCTCTAAATAATATGCTATCAGCACAGATATAACTACTTATTTGAGATTTTCCTCCTTTTCAAATTTTTATTTATTTAAATTTTGTCATTTTTGGGGGGAATTTTTAGATTTTTCTTGAAAATCTTTTGGGAGTATAAATAAATAAAATAAACAAATAAACAAATCATAATATAATAAATAATGTAATATAATAAATATAATTCATCAAAATAAGAATGAATGAATTAAAAAAATGTATTATTATTATTATTATTATTAAATTTTTGCATTTTTTTCTTTCTTTTTTTAATTTTTAGATTTTTCATTAAAAAATTTTGGGAGTTCAAATAAATAAAGTCAAAATATAATAAATAATACATATAATTTCATCAAAATAAGAATGAATGGATAATTTAAAAAACGTATTATTATTATTATTATTTACATTTTTCTTATTTTCTTTCTTTCTTTTTTTGTATTTAAATTTTTAGAATTTTTATTAAAATCTTTTGGTAGTACAAATAAATAAAGTCATAATATGATAAATAATACATATGATTTCTTCAAAGTAAGAATGTATGAATAATTAAAAAAAAACATGTATTATTATTATTATTTTTTTTTTTTTGCTTTTTTTTTTTTATTTTTTTGTCTTTCTTTCTTTTCTTTTTAGAATTTTCATTCAAATCTTTTGGTAGTACAAATAAATAAAGTCATAATATGATAAATAATACATATAATTTCTTCAAAGTAAGAATGTATGAATAATTTTAAAAAAAAACGTATTATTATTTTTATTTTTTTTTTGCTTTTTTTATTTTATTTTTTGATTTTTTTGTCTTTCTTTCTTTTCTTTTTAGAATTTTCATTAAAATCTTTTGGGAGTCCAAATAAATAAAGTCATAATATAATAAATAATAAATATAATTTAATCAAAATAAGAATGAATGAATACATAAATAAATAATTTTTTATCAGGCCATGATTGTTTAGTTTTCATGGTTTTTGCAGTTAGAGTTGCTCTGAGGTCATGAGGACACGACTGATGGACGGCAGGACAAACACATGGAGCGTCCAGCAGCAGATGAAGCTCTGCTGAGCAGATGTTTCCATCAGAACATCAGGACAAACAGCAGGACCTCACAAGACTGTAAACACGCTACCGCAGCGCTGACGTCACACACCATCGGCACAGAGAGCACAAAGCGTCTGCTGTGAGTCCTGCGGCTCTGTGGAGTGTTATTAAGAGCCTCAGATAACGAAGCTCATCTGGAGATCAGCTCAGACCCACAGCATCCCGATGAAGGTCGACTGAGGCTGAAGTCCAGCTGTGTGTTTTATCAGTGTGCTGCTTTATGTACAGTTACAATCACGCAGTATCTAGTGTGCAGTATGCAGTACGCTGACTGTGTGTGAGATCGGGCTGCTCCCTACTGAGGGCACGTCTGAGCACCAGATGACACCTTATAAGGCATGACAAACACTGACGAACACTAAACCATCAGCAGAATCCATCATCACTTTGATCATTAGGGTTTCACTCTTTACATTACGACTGAAATAAAGCACTAAAATATTTCCTTCACAACAGCCACTTCTGCCACTTTCGCATACCAAGGAGATGAAACAAACATGAGATGAAATATGAGGCATGAAAAATCCAATGAGCAAAATATATTACAGAATATTAAATAAATAAATAAAAACTTTAAATAGTCCAATGGCATAATCATAAAGTAAAAATAAAATAAATAATAAATATAAATTCATTTAAATAAATAAATAAAAGCCTTAAGAGGTCCAATTAAAAAAATCATAAAGTAATACTAAAAAAATAATAAATATAATTTAATTAATTAATTAACTAACTAAAATAAAAAAATAAATAAAAATACAATTAAATAATCATGAATAAAAAGAAATTAAATAATAAATTATTATAATAAATTTATTTTAAACTACTAAAAAACTAAAAACTTTAAGAATTAAATAATCATAAAGTAATACTAAATAAATAATAAATATAAATAAGTTAATTAACTAAAATAAATGAATAAAAACTTTAAAGAGACTAATTAAATAATCATAGAGTACTAATAAACTAAAGCAGCAGGATGATGATGATGATGATGTGTGTTTGTTCCACTGAACAGCAGCAACAGAGCTAAGGAAACACACACACACACACACACACACACACACACACACACACACACGCACACGCACACAATGGTTCACAGATGTAGAGTCAGAGATGCTATCAGTGCTGGAACGGTGGCTGTCTAGACGCTGAGCTGGAAACACACGCAAACACAGGAGAATCACAGCAACACACACACACACACGCACACACACACACTCACACTCACCTGCTCCACGCGGATCTCATACTCTCCGTTCAGCTTCTGTCCTCTGAAGTACTTCACCCTGAAAAACAGCACAGGACCCTCGTTACTCAAGCAGCAGACAGGTCTGGATCATTAAACATTGAGAATTAAGTTTTTTGTTGTTGATGTCGTTTCTTTGGCCAAACACTCACACTCTTCCTGCCACACACACACACACACACACACACACATTTACATTTAGTCATTTTGCAGACGCTTTTATCCAAAGCGACTTACAATTGGGGAATACATAAAGCGATTCATCTTGAAGAGGCAATCCGACAAACGAAGTGCTCGTAACACCAAGTCTCAGGCATTGATTAAATAAGTACAAGCTAGCAGGGGAAGGAATAAATAAGGAGAAAGTTTTTTTTTTGTTTGTTTTTTGTTTTTTTATGTGTGGGGTGAAGTCAAGTAGTGTCGAAAGAGATGAGTTTTCAGCTGTTGCTTGAAGATTGACAGGGATCCAGCGCTCCGGATCGGGGTCGGAAGCCAGGAGAATGTTCTGGAGCGTGATTTTGAGCCTCTCTGTGATGGTACCACGAGACGTCGCTCACTAGCAGATCTCAGACTTCTGGAGGGGATGTAGATTAGTAATAGTGAGTGCATGTAGGCGGGTGCTGAGCCTGTGGCTGTTCTATATGCAAGCATCAGTGTCTTGAACTTGATGCGGGCTGCGATTGGTAGCCAATGCAATGAGATGAAGAGAGGTGTAACATGGGCTCTTTTGGGTTCGTTGAAGACCAGTCGTGCCGCTGCATTCTGAATCATTTGTAGAGGTTTGACTGTGTTTGATGGAAGTCCAGCCAGAGGAGCATTGCAGTAGTCCAGCCTAGAAATGACAAGGGCCTGGACGAGAAGTTGTGCAGCATGCTCCGTCAGAAAGGGCCTGATCTTTCTGATGTTGTGTAGTGCAAACCTGCAAGCTCGAGCAGTCTTTGCAATGTGGTCTTTGAAGGTCAGCTGGTCATCAAAGATTACACCAAGATTTCTGACCGAATGTTGATGGGGTAATTGTTGATGAACCTAACTGGGTCGTGATGTCATGCTGTAGAGTCGGAGCGGCGGGAAGGACAAGAAGCTCAGACTTTGCCAGGTTGAGCTGAAGGTGATGTTCTTTCATCCATGCCGAAATGTCCGCCAGGCAACCTGAGATCCTTGCAGCTACCGTTGGATCATCTGGTTGAAAGGAGAGATAGAGCTGTGTGTCATCAGCATAGCAGTGGTAGGAGAATCCATGTGCCTGCATGATGGGACCCAGTGATGTAGTGTATGTGGAGAAGAGGAGGGGTCCAAGAACCGATCCCTGAGGAACCCCAGTGACCAGTGTATGTGCTTTGGATACCTCCCCTCCCCAGGCCACCCTGAAAGACCTACCAGTGAGATAGGATTCAAACCAGCGAAGTGGAATCCCAGTGATGCCCAGTGATGAGAGGGTGGACAGCAGGATCTGATGACCGACCGTGTCAAACGCGGCAGATAGATCCAGCAGAATGAGGACTGATGATCTGGAATCGCAGGTCTTCAGTGACTGAGAGTAGAGCAGTCTCAGTTGAATGGCCACTCCTGACACACACACACACACACACACACACACACGCTTCATATTCACAGAACAAGCACACACTCATTTGCATGTCGATTAGCCCAGACTCGTTATCATCAGTGACTCTGACCCTGAAGCACAGAAAGTCAACCTGCGCCAGAGTCGACCCGTACAGAGTCAGTATTACAGTTTTTTTCAGTTGCTAACAAGCATTGTTCAATACCAAAGCCACATTTTCAAAGCTGTTCACACATTCAGCGATACAGGAGTCTATGTGGACCAAACTGTGAATCACTTTTCATCGCTTTCAGACAAAACGCAAGCAATGACCACAATTTTCAAAGACTTTTGTCATTCATACTCCACCACCCGCAAAACACTACACACTTCCAGCACATTTTCCAGATGCGAACACACTGCTTTCAAAACGGATAAAAGCATTCAAATCAGAACGATGGCAAACTCTCCATTTCTGCAGGAATTATATCGAAATATAAAATCTTAGCAGAATGTTTATTATGAAATTGAATAATAATTATTCCAAACACAACTAAATGCAATTTCAGCTGAAAGCCAAGACAAATGTCCTATTTTTAGTCTTCTTCTTTCTCTCTTTTTTGGTTATCTTTTGATAAGGGAAGACACACTGGTGAGGATGAAGAGTGTCAGAGAGACGGAGGACGAGAACCCTCACAGCACTGAACATCCATCTACTCCACACATCTTCCCAGAGCTCGTCCTGTGAAGGGTCAGGAGGCTGGAGCAGGACAAGCCTCTGGACAGAA
>CM071941.1:807500-912500 GCA_036784905.1 Acrossocheilus fasciatus
AGTTAGTGCTGACTGCAGATAAAGTCCTAATTGTTGGTGATTTTAATATCCATGTTGATAATGAAAAAGATTCGTTGGGATCAGCATTTATAGACATTCTAAACTCTATTGGTGTTAAACAACATGTCTCAGGACCTACTCATTGTCGAAATCATACTCTAGATTTAATACTGTCACGTGGAATTGATGTTAGTGGGGTTGAAATTTTGCAGCAGAGTGATGATATCTCAGATCATTATCTAGTCTCCTGTATATTCCATATAGCTAAAGCTGTAAAGCCAACTTCTTGTTACAAATATGGCAGAACCATTACCTCCACCACAAAAGACTGCTTTATAAATAATCTTCCTGACTTATCTCAGTTCCTCAGTTTATCCAATAGCTCAGAACAACTTGATGATGTAACAGGAACTATTGACTCTCTCTTTTCTAGCACTTTAGATTCGGTTGCTCCTTTACGCTTAAGGAAGATTAAGGATAAGAGTCCAACACCGTGGTATAATGAGCACACTCGCGCCCTAAAGAGAGCAGCCCGGAAAATGGAGTGCAGCTGGAGGAAAACAAACCTAGAGGTATTTCGTTTAGCTTGGCGGGAAAGTACCCTATCCTACAGAAAAGCATTAAAAACTGCTAGATCTGATTACTTTTCATCTCTTATAGAAGAAAACAAACATAACCCTCGGTATTTATTCAATACAGTGACTAAATTAACGAAAAATAAAGCATCAACAGGTGTTGGCATTTCCCAAGAGCATAGCAGTAATGACTTTATGAACTATTTTACTTCCAAGATCGATACTATCAGAGATAAAATTGTATCCTTGCAGCCGTCAGCTACAGTATCGCATCAGATAGCACACTATAGATCCCCTGAGGAACAATTCCACTCATTCTCTACTGTAGGAGAGGAAGAATTGTATAAACTTGTTAAATCATCTAAACCAACAACATGTATGTTAGACCCGATTCCATCGAAACTACTAAAAGAGCTGCTTCCAGAAGTCATAGATCCTCTTTTGGCCATTATTAATTCATCATTGTCATTAGGATATGTCCCCAAAACCTTCAAATTGGCTGTTATTAAGCCTCTCATTAAAAAACCACAACTTGACCCCAAAGACCTAGTTAATTATAGACCGATCTCAAATCTCCCTTTTCTGTCAAAGATACTAGAAAAGGTAGTATCCTCACAATTATATTCCTTCCTAGAGAAAAATGATATCTCTGAGGAATTCCAGTCAGGATTTAGATCATATCATAGCACTGAGACTGCTCTCATTAGAGTTACAAATGACCTGCTTCTATCATCTGATCGTGGTTGTATCTCTTTATTAGTTCTACTGGATCTTAGCGCTGCGTTCGACACTATCGACCACAACATTCTTTTGAATAGACTACAAAACTTTGTTGGCATTAGTGGAAGTGCCTTAGCATGGTTCAAATCATACTTATCTGACCGCCATCAGTTCGTAGCAGTGAATGAAGAGGTATCATATCGATCACAAGTACAGTATGGAGTACCTCAAGGCTCAGTACTAGGGCCGTTACTTTTCACGCTTTACATGTTACCCTTGGGAGATATTATCAGGAGACATGGTGTTAGCTTTCACTGTTATGCTGATGATACTCAGCTCTATATTTCTTCGCGGCCCGGTGAAACATACCAAATTGAGAAACTAACGGAATGCATAGTCGATATAAAAAACTGGATGACGAGTAATTTCTTACTGCTAAATTCTGAAAAAACAGAGGTGTTAGTTATCGGACCTAAAAACCCCACATGTAATAACCTAGAACATTATCTAACACTCGATGGCTGCTCTGTCAATTCTTCTTCATCAGTCAGGAACCTAGGTGTGCTGTTCGATAGCAAACTTTCATTTGAAAGCCATGTTTCTAGCATCTGTAAAACTGCGTTTTTTCATCTCAAAAACATATCTAAATTACGACCTATGCTCTCAACGTCAAATGCAGAAATGTTAGTTCATGCGTTTATGACCTCAAGGCTAGACTACTGTAATGTTTTATTGGGTGGTTGTTCTGCACGCTTGATCAGCAAACTACAGTTGGTCCAAAATGCAGCAGCTAGAGTCCTTACTAGAACCAGGAAATATGACCATATTAGCCCGGTTCTGTCAACACTGCACTGGCTCCCTATCAAACATCGGATAGATTTTAAAATCTTGTTAATTACTTATAAAGCCCTGAATGGTTTAGCTCCTCAGTACTTGAGCGAGCTCTTATCGCATTATAGTCCTCCACGTCCGCTGCGTTCTCAAAACTCTGGCCGTCTGATAATACCTAGAATATCAAAATCGACTGCAGGCGGCAGATCCTTTTCCTATTTAGCACCCAAACTCTGGAACAATCTACCTAACACTGTTCGGGAGGCAGACACACTCTGTCAGTTTAAATCTAGATTAAAGACCCATCTCTTTATCCTGGCGTACACATAACACACTAATACACTTCTATTATTCAAATCCGTTAAAGGATTGTTAGGCTGCATTAATTAGATCAACCGGAACCGGGAACACTTCCCACAACACGCGGTGTACTCGTTACATCGTAAGTAGAATGGCATCTACGCTAATATTTGTCTGTTTCTTTCCTACGATCAGATGGTGGATCAGCACCAAGAGATGATGTCTGCAGGCCTGATCGTCAGCGGAGACCAGGACACCCAGATGACCCCCAGAGACCTCGATTAAAATACATTAAAACTAAAAAATATAACTAAAAATATAATAAAATACCTAACTACATAATACTACTATCGTTAGAACCTGAAACTTTTGAACTGTGGGTGTCGTCTGGTCAGAGGAGAACTGGCCCCCCGACTGAGCCTGGTTTCTCCCAAGGTTTTTTTCTCCATTCTGTCACAGAGGGAGTTTTGGTTCCTTGCCGCTGTCGCCTCTGGCTTGCTCAGTTGGGGACACCTAATTTCTAGCGATTATCGCCGATTTGATTGCTCATATACTATTTAAACTAAACTGAGCTAGACAATGACATCTCTGAATTCAATAATGAAATGCCTTTAACTGAAAATTAAATGTTTAATCTTATTATATATTACTGACACTCTGTCCTCCAATTTGATACTGTTAAGTGCTTTGACACAATCTGTATTGGTAAAAGCGCTATATAAATAAAGGTGACTTGACTTGACTTGACTTTTAAAGCTGGTTTGTTCTTATTTGTAGTCATCTTGAGACCCTGCTGCAGATGAAGAAGTTAAATCTGCATGTTATGTTGTAGTTTAGACCCGAAGCGTCAGTGTAAATATGAGTGTGTGTGGCGTCTCTCACCAGTCTGTGAGCGGCTCGTCGATGACCAGCAGGATTTTGGGTTTGCGTACAGCGGGTTTAGCGGCGTCTGCGTGCGCGGCGGCGGCGGCGGCTTTGGCGTGAACGGCGCTGGCGATCTGAGCCGTCTTCACCACGCTGGAGAAGGAGCTGAGGAAGCCCGCGGGGGCCGGGGCCGGGGCTGGGGCTGGTGCCGGTGCAGGGGCCGATGCAGGGGCCGGGGCCGGGCGGCGCTCTGTGGCCGGAGATGCTGGAGAGCTGCTGGAGCTGGACGGACGCTGAAGGTCCATCATGTAGCCGTTGGGCAGATTGGCTACAAAACTGCTGTCCGACAGACGTCTGCGCAGGTAATTCATGATGACTCACCTGAGACACACACACACACACACACACACACACACACATTAACCTCAGTGAGTTCAATTCTTTATTTTAGTCATTTTCAGGACTGTTTCAGATTTCTTCCATTTCAGTGACTAAGACTTTAATAATTCCCATGACCTTTGTCAGATTCTAATTTATTTATTTCCATGCATTTTGTCAGATATTAACTAATTAATTTATTTCCATGCATTTTGTCAAATATTAATTAATTCATTCCCATGACTTTTTGTCAGATTTTAATCATTTCCATAACATTTTGTCAGATTTTTGTTAATTAATTCATTTCCATACATTTCATCAGGTTTTAATTAATTAATTTCCATAACTTCACACACACACATTAACCTCAGTGAGTTTTATTCTTTATGTTATTAATTTTCAGGACTGTTTCAGATTTCATTCATTTCAATGACTGTAAGATTTTAATAATTCCCATGACTTTTCCAGATTTTATTAAATTCGGTGACTTTTGTTAATTTATTAATATTTTAATAATTAGATTTAATTAATTAACTATTTCCATACATTTTGTCAGATTTTATTTTATTTTTTACACATGCTGTCAGATTTTAATTAATTAGTTTCCATATTTTTGTCAGATTTAATTAATTTAATAATTTCCATAATTTTTGACAGATTGGATTCATTTCCATACATTTTGTCAAAATTTCCATATATTTTGACGGATTGTTAATTTCCACACATTTTATCAGATTTTAATTAATTAATTTCCATAACTTTTTGTCAGATTTGATTAATTTCCATAACTTTTGTCAGATTTTAATTAATTAATTTCCATAACTTTTTGTCAGATTTGATTAATTTCCATAACTTTTGTCAGATTTTAATTAATTAATTTCCATAACTTTTTGTCAGATTTGATTAATTTCTTTTCCAGCTCTAATAATCACATATTCTCTCATATATCCAGGTTTACCAGAGACTGAATTCTGTTCTTCAATAAAAGTTGAAGTTGATGAAGTAAGAAAGTCATAACGAGCGCTGCAGTCATTAGAATAACGAGTTTGACTGCAGGGATCAACAGCAGACGCTAATGAAACATGTCCAGTTCACTGATCAACACACATCAGCAGCAGAGAAATAAACCGCAGCCTTACACAACCACCGAAGAACACACCAGAACACCGTGAGAGCCGCAGATCTTAATTAAGCAGCAGCAGTGTCATTAACACAGCAGTCGCCTAGCAACCGCTTCTGCTTGATCACATGACCTCAGAGACGCATCACGGCTAATGAGCTACGCTAGCACTCGACACACAGCAGAACAGAATACAACAGAGATTCAAATAGATGCAGAAAAAAATTATCTAAAATTATCTAAGATTATCTCATATTAATAAACTCAAAATATGTAATAGACCTCAATATCAACTCAATAAAATAAAGAACAGAATTACAGTAGAATATTTATCAAATGCAACTGATCAGATTAAAATTTAAAAAAATATTTAAAAATGTATTCAAATAAATAGTTCTAAGAAGGAAATTAAACAATAAGATGATCTAATTTATCTTTTATTTATTTAATGCTTCAATAGAATATAACAGATTAATTCAATTAAACAGAGTATCATACAATTTTTGGAAAAACATTTCATTTCAAAATCATTTATCTTATATTTTATATAATAATGGAATGGAATAAAAAAATTAATTCAATAAAATAGAATTAGAATAGAATTTCATTAGCAGTAGTTATAGAATAAAACTGAATTTTGCTGAAAATAAATGAAATTAAATATAAGATTTACCATTTAATTTAATAATGCAATAGAATATTATAAATTAATTAATTCAATAAAATAGTAACAGAACAAAACAGAAATTCAATGAAAAATGGGAAATAGCAAAAAAAAAAAATTGAAATTAAAATAAATAGTTGCAGAAAATAAAAAATGAGTGAACAAATAATTGAAGAAAGCTTGAAGAAACACACACTCACAGCAGATGGCACACACAGCAGTGTACGGCCCACCGCAGACACACACACACACACGCACACGCACACGCACACGCACACACACACACACACACACACTCACACACTCGCACTCGCACACGCACACGCTCACGCACACACACTCACTCACGCACGCACGCACACACACACACACACACACACACACACACACACACACACACACACACACACACACACACACACACACACACACACACACACACACACACACACTCACATCACACGTCTCGAGCAATCCCAGAATCCCCTCCTCAACAGCGGCGCAGGTAAACACTGGATTACTGCTGAAGTTTTGAGTTGAGCTGTAGAGTTTCCCTGACTCACACACACACACACACACACACACACACACACACACTCACTCATGCATGCACGCACGCACACACACTCACTCACACGCTGTGAGCAGATGAGGCGGAACACAGCACATTACAGAAGCTCTCTCTCCCTCTCTCTCTGTCTCTGTCTCTGTCTCTCGTCCCGTCAGGCGTTTTGTGTGGAAGCCTGCAGTATTAATGCTGCTGTCATTACAGAGAACAGCTAAAAATACTGAGCACTGCAGGACTCCACATACAGCTTCTGAGCTCAGATCCTCCAGCACACGCGTGCTATCAGCACTCACGCTCATACACCAGACTTCTGTTTGATCATCCCGTCTGCAATACGAACAGTTAAGTCACATAAACTGACATTTATTTATTGCTTAGTTTGCATTATTAGCTTATTTAGTTTTGATTCTGTTGTACTAAACACTCCTGCATGTAATCAGTGAAGCGTCCGCGAGCTTTGAAAAAGCACTAGAGAAATAAAATATTAAACATTATTATTAGTCAAAAATATAATAACTTACTTACTTAATTAATTAATTAATTAATTAATAAACAAACAAACAAATAAATATTTTTGGGTAAAATTATCCAGAAAACACACACAAAAAAGCCAAATGTACGAGCTTTGAAAAAGAACTATGTAAAAAAACAAACATTTAACATTGTTGCAATTTAACTGAATGAATGAATGAATGAATAAAGTAGGTTTTTTGTAAAATAATCCAAAAAAGAAGGAAAAAGCAAGGAACAAGCTTATACAAAATTTAAAAAAAATCACTATATAAAAAGAAATAAATATTTATAATTTAGATAGATAGATAGATAGAAATGAAAAAATGAAAGAAGGAATGACCTCTATAAAAACTTTAAACATTTATCATTATTGTTATTTAGAAAATGAATTAATTTTTTATTAATCCAGAGAAGAGAGAAAAATTTATTAATAAATAAACAAACAAACAAACAAATACTTTTTTTTTTTTTTTTTGGTAAAATTATCCAGAAAACACAAAAAAAAGCCAAATATATGAGCTTTCAAAAAGAACTATGTAAAAAAAAATTAACATTTATCATTGTTGCAAAGAAAGAAAGAAAGAAGTTTTTTTTCTAAATTATCCAAAAAACAGAAAAAGCAAGGAATGAGCTTATACAAAATAAAAATAAAAATCACTATATAAAAATAAATAAATAAATATTTATAATTAGATGATAGATAGACAGACAGACAGATAGATAGACAGAACAAAAAAAAAAACAATTAAGAAAAAGGAATGAGCCAGAGGCCCTCTATAAAAACTTTAAACATTTATCATTATTGTTGTTTAGAAAATTAATGACTTTTTATAATTTTTTTGTCCAGACAAGAGAGAAAAAGTCAAAGGAGCACAGCTTGGAGACACAGTAACACCCGCCCACAGATAACTACACTAATGATCACCAGCTGGAGCGCGACGCGGTGGCGTCACGACGCGGGACGCTGATTTTGACGGACGCGTCGCGGTTGATTGACAGCTCGGTCCAAACACATGAATCAAAAGAGAAGCGAGCGCGCATGCGCAGTGAGGAGCGACGGCTAACGGCTGCTTCTCCCGCTACAGACAGAGAATAAACGCTCGTTTATTCACACCGGACACGAGACTAACAAGCGCTCAGACGTTTTCATAATCTATAATTAATAAGGAAGGATTAAATAAAGCAGAAATGAATAAATAAAGGCGGCCGTGTGAGGCTTGAGGAAGAATAGATCGATATATGAAGGGATTCCCTCACCGACAGCAACATCAATATTCATTATAACAATCACAGCAACGTTTATATCTGTGTACAGATAAATCATAATCATCTCTCATTTAGATGTGTTATATTACCACACAACATCTTTAAATATCCACCCATCCAAAACAGGAGAGAAAAAAACACATCATCCGGAATATTTTACCAGATTTTCCCTCACGAACTAGTAATACTCAACACTGACATGGCAATAAATAAATAAAAAACGTAATAAAACAGATTTGGTTTATTTACCTCTGTAACGTCCGCGCTCGTGCCACACCGACTCCAGCAGCAGCGCTCGCGGTGCGTCACGGTCCGCATTAATTCACTCGCTTCCGATTGGACGAGCGGTCCCTCCTCATGAATATTAAATGAGACGTGCGCAGACGCAGAGCTGCGATGAATGCGCCGCTCAGGATCTGCACCAGTGCGATAGATGAGGAGCTTTATCGATTAGATTAGTGATTAGTAAAATAAGTAGCTTCGTTACAATACCGTGTGTTATTCCTTTGCGTTTTATTGTTGTATTTAAGTGTTTACGCCTCTATCAGAGCGCAGTGCTGCGTCAGATTTCACACAGAGCTACTGTAAATCAGAGAATAATCAGAAATACAAAAGCAGCACCTGTTGAGCACGTTCAGAAACTGATTTTGTGACAAATGCTGATTGTATGACACCAAATGATGCATAACATGTCAAGCGTTTAACCCCAACTTTTTCGTCATTGATGCGTCATTAGTAACCCTTTGAAACAATCAATAATTATGTTTTGACATTTTTTTTGGAAAAGGGTGTGAAAGGATAATGTGTATCCAGAACAGTGTATCAAAATTGTTATACATCTCATCCCGGCTATTTTAAACTCTGTTTCATCACATTACAAACCCTTACACAACACTGATAGGAATACTGAGATAAAAGACAAAAAATACAACCATCATATATTTCAAAATTGCAAAGTATTACAACATCAATACTGTAACTTAATTTGCAACATTTGAATTTGCATATATGTATACCCATGCATAAACCTGCACTGCATCATCAACACGTTTCTATGACAACACTAGTTAATGCTATAATTATGTAATTAAATTTATATAATTATTTTATAACATTAAAAACTATAATTAATGCTAGACACCTTAAGGATAACGTGTACCAGAAATCTTTGTGCTGACATACTTTACTAGCCTTTTGTTTTGGAGCTCTGATGCAGGCATCATCAGGTGCAAACAGGAAGTGAACGGGTTTGGTCATGTGACAATTTGCACTAATCATGTGACACTGTGCATATTCAATCGAGAGCCTTTATTTTTTTTTTTCCATATTTGCAGGAAATGCAGCAGTCAGTAACATTTTTACAGCTTTATAAATGAAAACGTTCTTCACGGTCACTATTGATTAAATGGGTTAAAAAACAAACAAAATTACTGTGAAAAATACAGTTAAAGGGTCTAAAATAATCCGAGAACAGCTCTGATGGACCTCAGTGACCCTGCAGAAGTTTGAGTTGATCCTCAAACAGAAACACAGGAACAATCAAAACACAACCAATAATAAATAACGTCAAAAATGCATGAAAATAATCCCACAATGCACTAAATCCTAATGGTCTCGAGTGAAATCCAGAGATGTTCTTCAAGGATACGCTGAAGAGAGCAAACTATGAAATTATTAAGATGCAAATGCATTATTTCAAGAAAAGATACAAGAACTGATCAAGGCGCTTTGGATAAAAGCATCTAACAAATGCATGCATGCAAAGTAAAATATAAAAAGAGCAAAGTCTCCAGAGAGCTGTTTGGTGTCGGCTTTTATTCCATTCGAACGAACAGAAACTAAACTGCACATTTCTAAACGCTGTGGCTGTCATGTGATCATGCAGAGATTAGAAGATGATTTCTTCATGTTTTCAGTGTGACATGCACTGTATCTGTTCAGCTGATCAATAATTAACTCTTACGTCTATATGAACTGCATAAACATCCATTTCCATAAATAACTTACACCTTTGAACTCAACAGTATTTCTCTCATTGAACGCAGTGCACTGCAAAATCTTGACATTTTTGCTTGTTTGAAAAACTAAAAACTAAAGTTACTAAACAGGACTTAATATCTTAAGCCACTTTACTTGTAAAGTGAATTCATCTTGATTCAAGAATTTTAGATGTTTATACTAGAAAACAAGGCAAAAATATTTAGTAAGAGAATCGTTTTTTTGCAGTGACAGGTCACATGACAGCACAGTTCTTCTTCTGCGCTGCGGGTTTGTTTGGGTTTCTGTGCGCGTCTGCTGAAGAGTCTCCGGAGCGCTCGTGTGGGAGGACGCGCTGATGACCGGAGCGAGACCGACTCGGAGCGGGAATACTAGAACCATACGAGACAGGAAGTGCTGTGGAAATGCGTTCAGCTGAGACAGGAAATGCATTCGAGGCACTTTCACTTGAGAGAGGATGTGCAGTAGAGACGATTTCAGTTGAGACAGGAAGTGCAGTGGAAATGCGTTTAGTTGAGACAGGAAGTGCATTAGAGGCACTTTTCCTTGAGACAGGAAGTGCAGTGGATACACCCTCTGCTGAAAGAGGAAATGCAGTGAAAAAGTCCTCAGCTGAGACAGGAAATGCAGCAGAGACACTTTTAGGTGAGACAGGAAGTGCAATTAAGGCACTTTCAGTTGAGACAGGAAATGCAGTGGATACACCCTTTGCTGAAAGAGGAAATGCAGTGGAAATGCGTTCAGCTGAGTCAGGAAGTGTAGTGGCGATGCGTTTAGTTGAGACAGGAAGTGCAGTGGATACACCCTCTGCTGAAAGAGGAAATGCAGTGGAAATGTCCTTAGCTGAGACAGGAAGTGCATTCGAAGCACTTTTAGCTGAGACAGGAAGTGCAATTAAGGCACTTTCAGTTGAGACCGGAAATGCAGTGGAAATGCATTCAGCTGAGACAGGAAGTGCATTCGAAGCACTTTTAGCTGAGACAGGAAGTGCAGTGGAAATGCGTTCAGCTGAGACAGGACGTGCATTCGAAGCACTTTTAGGTGAGACAGGAAGTGCAGTGGAAATGCGTTCAGCTGAGACAGGAAGTGCAGTGGAAATGCGTTCAGCTGAGACAGGAAGTGCAGCAGAAACACTTTTAGCTGAGACGGGACATGCATTCAAGGCACTTTCAGCTGAGACAGGAAGTGCAGTAAAGATGCTCTGAGCTGAGACAGGACGTGCAGTGGAGACGCCCACAGTTGTGTCTAATGTTGAACTCAAGAGCGTAATGAGAGGCTCTGCTCGTCTGGAGGAGGATGAAGTGTGTAGTGGCTCAGAGTCCGGGCCCTCGAGTGATCGGACTGAGCTTGTGCGCCTGCTGGAGTTGGTGAAGATAACCGAGGTTTGCTCTGGTTCCGTGACTTTAGGAGTTTGATTAGTTTCTTCCGCGTCTACCGGAGCGATATCAAACGGTGAACACTTGTTAGTGTCCTCGTAGGTAATAAGAAACTCGGGGTAGATCTGACACCTGTCAAACACTACAAAAACGGACGGGTCACGCGGGTTATCCACACAGCTGTCATACAGACTTCCTTCAGCGTTTTTGGCCGGAGGCTGGCGGAAATGAGCCGCTCCTCTGGTGTAGTACCCAACCATCACCCTGCACACGAACATCAGCCTGACCACACAACCGTCAGCCCGCTCAATCCAGTACCTGGGGTCCTTCGAGAAATAAATCCCTGTCAGGAAGAAGGAAAATGACATCAGTTTGCTAACACAAAGCTTAAACTGTAAATACACTGCCGTTCAGTAAGACTTCTAATGTGTTTTAAAGTAGTCTCTTGTGGTCATCAATCCTGCATTTATTAAATCAAAAATACAGAAAGAAAAAAAACAGTAATATTGCGAAATGTTATTACAATATAAAATAATTGTTTCTAGTTTAATATACTTTAAAATATAACATAAAATAAAATATAACAAAAGTTTATAAAAAAGCTCTTTTTTTTTTTTTTTAAGTAAAGACTTAAATTATTAATTTATTTAAAAAAAAATAAAGAATAAAAATGTACTGACCCCAAACCTTTGAACAGTAGTGTGTATTTTAGAAAAGAGAAAACATTTCTATTTTGAATAAATGCTGTTCTTTTGAACATTTTATTCTTTAAAGAAACAGCACAACTGTTGCCAACATTGTTTATAGATCTGCATATTAGAATGATTTCTGAAGGATCATGTGACACTGAAGACTGGAGTAATGATGCTGAAAATTCAGTTTTGATCACAGAAATAAATTAGATTTTAAAGTATATTCAAATAGAAAAACGTTATTTTACATCGTAATAATATTTTACAATATTACATCTATTTTTCAGTGTTTTTGATCAAATAAATGCAGCCTTGATGAGCATAACTTCTTTAAAAAAACATTAAAAATCTTACTGAACCCCAACTTTTGAACAGCAGTCGATCGGTCGTCTTCAGGAATCAGAAACGCACCCTGTCCATACGCCGCTGTGTCCGACGCCTCGAAGTCAAAGTTTCTCAGACATGCAGCTTCGACCAGAGAGGACTCGGTGGCGTGGAATAAAAGCCGATCGCCATATTTATCCTGCTTGTTCGCGATTTTCATTTGTTCCTTTTTTCTGTGGAAAAATGCATGTTTAAGCGAAATAAAAGTTGGATGATTTGCGACAGACGATCAGTTCTGATACCCACATCATGAAGTCTTCCCAGAGTTCCCTGTTTTGCACACGCTCAATCCGACGGATGTTAAAACCCCTCAGAGTTTGGTTGAAGCGCTCGTGGACTCTCGCGTAATCTCTGTTAGACGGCCAGAGACGGACTCTCTGCAGATAAACGAGAGATCTGTAGTATCAGTGAGCAGCGGTGTTGGGTAAGTTACTCAAAAAAAGTAATCCACTACAAATTACTTCTTTAAAATAGTCATTTAATTACATTACTAATTACTGCATTTAAAAAGTAATCAGATAACAAATTACTTTACTTCCAAGTTACCTTTACTTTGAGTTATCAAACCTAAAAGATACACTACAAAGTGAAACTCGTAGTTCTTTCAGTAATTTAAAATTGACTGAAAAATTACATCAAAACAGCAACTTGAACAATCACGTTATAACTAATAATGTTCCATCATTTTTGATCGTACAGATAAGAGTAATACATCATTTGAAACTGTGTAAGGTCTACTGTTATTTATATACACTAGCAATATCAACAAAACGCTGTGCTTTTGTAAAATAAAGAAAACAAAGAGGGTGCACTTTCTGCCGTCTTGGTCTCCATGAACTTCTTTCTAAAACGCACCACAAAAATGAACGAAAACTCAGTGAATACTTGACACACAGAGATGAGAAATATATCTAAAGAAAGCTTGAAGTGTCTATTTTTAAATTAAGCAATATGTGAAATCGAGTGCAACAATTTGAAATATTATAGGCAACCTTTCACTGCATCAAAATGTTGTACAACTCATCTGCATTTTCTCCAGTGATTTATTAAAGGGCATACTGACGTGCAAAACATGATTTTAAAATGCATTTTACTGCATTTGTAACTTAAGTTACGTAATTTTATTGACATTAGCAACTGTAATCAAATTACATACATTTTAAATGTAATGCACTGCATTATGAGGAAAAGTAATTAGAATACAGTAACGCACTGGTGAACAATGATGAAACAACCAATAACTGACGGTTTTAACATGCTGATGACGATAGTCTTTGACCAAAGCATTGCCACTTTTAACTTTTTTGAATAAAGGGAGAATAACAGTGTGCAGATCTTTTTTCTATTATTAAACGACCAATAACAACACAAAAATCCCAACCTGAAATCCAAAGTCAGGAATGGCAGTTTGGTCCCAAAATCCAGGAACGCCTTTAGAAAAGCGAGTCTTAATGGTGCCGCAACATCTGGAAAACAATATCAGTCAGAATAACGCAAAACAACAGGCAGAATCTTGACATAAAGCCGGTGGAGAGCGTCGTTCGAACCTCGCTCTGGCGATCTGGACATTGACCGACGAGACAAACACTGGCCGGCGCCTGACAGGCCTCTCTGTGCCGCTCACCTCATTTCTCTGCTTCATGTCTGTCAACAAGATTAGCAGTAGCTAGATGAGTATTGCTTCACGACAAACTTGTGATGTTGGCTTGACAAAACCACAGAGTATTTTAAACATTCAGACTTAAGTTTGAAGATTTTACTCAGAGAAGAAAAAGTCAACTAATGTTACTACCACAATTAGCATGTTTCTAGCATGATTTAACACATTGCTAGCATCTTTTAGTACATGGCTTACATGAATTAGCATGTTGCTGGCACGTTAACACTATGCTAGCATGTGGTAGCACATGGCTAACAATTATTTGCTAATTGCTAACATGAATTAGCATGTTGCTAGCATGTTTATCATGTTGCTACCATGAATTAGCATGTTAATAGCATGTTTATATCATTTAACATGGTGCATGTTTCTGGCATTTTTTAATCATGTTGCTAGCATGTGTTAGCACATTGCTAGCTCTTTTCTAGTATGTTTTAACTAGTGCAGTAAATCGATTAAAAAAATTAACTAATTAAATAGCACATTTTTTTTTTTGGAAATTAATCACAATTTATCCCACCTAACATTTAAGTTTTTAAATATACTTATACACTCATTTTAACTAGTGGTGGGCATAGATTAATTTTTTTAATCTAGATTAATCTCACTGTAATCTTGGAATTAATCTAGATTAATATGGCTCATTTGAATTCTGACAAGTAGATCAGAATAAGTTCACTACTAGTAGTAAACAACTAGCAGTCATCAAGAATATTGGTAATAACATTGAAGACATTGTATGATTATTCCTTAAAGACAAGGTTTTAATAGTTTTAGTAGTAGTAGCCTATTACGTTCTGCCCAATGTCTTCAAGTGAAACTGAACTTTTATTTTGAAGGGTTGCCGTGAGGATAGTTTTTCTCAAATGAAACGCTCGAATGCTCATGAAGTGACTCTCAGAGCAGTTCTGGAGATGTTGTTCATGTATTTATGTCCTCATTTAGTGAGACGACAGACGTTAATATCGCCCCAAGCGTCACGCGGGCTTCTGTATGAGTAGTGAAAAAACCCGTGCGTCTGCGCCATACATTGCCAACACAGAGACACACAGAAGTCATATTTAAATAGACGTTTTGCGGCTTAATATTTTCAAATAGAAGTGGGAGTGTGCTCACTTGTGTGTGCGCTTACGTTTTTGTGTGTGTGTGTGTGTGTGTGTGTGTGTGTGTGTGTGTGTGTGTGTGTGTGTGTGTGTGTGTGTGTGTGTGTGTGTGTGTGAGAACCGGGGCGGAACTCCGCTGTGCGCGCGATACAGAGAGCGCAACCATGTAACGTAGAGACAGAAATGACTTGCCGATTTCCATTGGGAAGCTTCTTAAAAATAAATTTTCCCTGAAGCAAACCCGGCGGCTGCATCCATGTTAGCACGTCACGTTTGATGTGGTAATTTCACAGTAGACATACACACAGGTTCGAAGACTCGTTCTCGCCCCCTACAGTGCAGTTCGGCTAGGTATACATCCGCGCTAAAATATCACGGTGAAAGTCATCATAGCTTGCGTAGTATAGACCCAGCTCCCATTTTTACGCTTTTTTGCACATTGCAAGCACAAATTAGGTTGTTTTTAACATGTTTATCATGTTATGTATAGATGCCCCATTTGACCATGTTGATGTCAACATGAAACGGCTTGGGATTTGTTTCAAAAACGACTCGTTTCAATGAGTTGACTCCTTCTTTTGAGAGACAATAACTTTATACATGATGCACTTTCAGATTTAAAACTGTGCAGGATGTTTTCATTCACTTAGAGCTGATGTACACACTACATGTGATATTATCGTATCGTGAGATTTTGATATTGTTACATCCCTAATACATAGGCAAGTTGGATCAGTCAATATCTGAATATGATCTCCATACAAAACACACCTCTGAAGCGGAGCTCATAGAAGCGGTTTCCCACGCTAAACTTGACCCCAGCGTCCTCCTGCTCCTGCTGCAGATACTCCTGATATCGGTGTTCCAGCTGCTCGCTGTTGACCGAAGACATCCGGTGCATCTCCGCCTGAGAGGAACAGCATCATCAGCAGATCCTACTGATCACACACAATATAAACAGACCAGTGCGAGTCGTGACATACTATCGACGCATACTGGATCCAGCGGTTGTACTCGTTCTTCCAGAACCAGCTCCAACTGGTGGTGAGGGTGAAGCCGGGCAGGAGAACGGAGGATTGCGTGGAGAGACGCCGGACCTCGTCCAGACCCAGAGTCATTTCCTCAAAACAAACCGGCTCGTTTCCAGAACTGTGCAGAAACATGCATTATTCACTCAGATTCACTCATCCAGATTCAGGATAGTTCATGCAGTTTGGGGCCCAAATCGCTTTTGTTCAGTTTCTCACTCTCTCTCTCACACACTTGCAACTTAAAATCTCAAAATTTTGCTGCTGGAGGAAGTTTTGTGTGCATTTCAACCTTTAGAAAAATGAACCATGGTTTTACTACAAATAAAACCAAAAAAAATATGGTTACTATTAGGGATGCACAATATTATCGGACCGATATTGGAATCGACCGATAATGGCTTGAAATGTAAATATCGGTATTGGCCCCTTTTGAAAAATTATGCCGATATGTTTTGCCAATAAGAGGATAACCTCACACGTGTTCAGGGTGTGCTAGCGATTAGATCACGTCAGCAGTGAGGTCATTCTTGAAGTTAACTTTTGCCTAAATACTGATTAGATTCACTGTTTTGGATCGCTGCGTTTAATTTGAGAATGCACGTTCAAGATGAATCATCCATCCCCAAGTAATGTGTTTTTTTAAACAAATTATGAGCTCTAAAAGACTCTTTTGCCTTAGAACATCTTGTTAAATCTTAAATTAATAGTTTAAGGTTACCACTACATCTTTCTGAAAAAATAAATAAATAAATGCAGCGATTGATGTATAGTTGATTTATGATTATTTTCAAAGCTTTCAATGTACTGTCTTAGAATTAAATAAACAATAATTTAGTTATTTTTTAACAAACAAGTTTTTCTTAAAAACTAACCAAAATTACAAATAATTTGTTTATAATTTCCACACAAGAGAGACTTGGTGTTATTTCCAAACAAAAGGAAATGTATCGGTATCGGCAAATCGGCAAAAATTCAATATCGTGCATCCCTAGTTACTATAGTTAAACCATGATCACCACAAATTACTACATTTACTATACTATAATAAAACCACGGTTAATTTTCCTAAAGGGGAAATGACCGAGGAACATGTGATTCATATTTACATTCATGCATTTGACAGATGCTTTTCAAATGATTTTCTTAGTATTTTTTTTGTGTTGATTTCCAGTAAAAATATCTAAACATCCTTATATTCAAGACACAATTACTTCAGAAGCAAAATGACTTGATTTCCAAAAAATATCCTAAAATGAAGTAAGCTTTTGCTTAAAACAAGAACAAATATCTGGCAATGAGTTTAGAAAAATTATCAATTTTCCCTTAGAATTATTATTATTATTTTTTTTAGGGAAAAGGGACTTTTTTTTTATTTTGTTATTGTTTTTTATTATTTTATTTTTAATTATTTATTTATTTACTTTTGACATTTTATTTGATTTTATTTATTTTGCTTCTCAGGTAAATGTATCTTGATTTAATAATCTTTATATATTCATACTGGAAAACAAGACAAAAGTACTAAGTAAGAAAATAATTTTTGCAGCATAAAGCAACTGAATATAAGACATAATAGTTTTATATGATGAGCAGATATAACTTAAGCTTTTATCAATATATAAACATTTTATCAATATTTACATTTATCAATGTAAAAGTTTTGATAGCATGAGCTTTCAATGAAGAGACAAATCTTTCAGGTTCCAGTAAAAATATATAATTTATCATATATTTAGTGTGTTTTGAAGATCCTGTGGGTTTGGAACAGCAGTGTTCTGTCCTGTGAACGTTACCTGTGTATGTTGGACGGGTCGCAGTAATCCAGCTCGATCTGTTCACTGTTGGGCAACTCATGCCACCTGCGGCCCACCTTCAACTCCCACTTATACGGCATTTTACAGTGTATTTTACTGCATTTATCTGATGGACAGAAAAACACACACACTGACATCTCAAACTCACGGATGTATTTCTGCAGTGATTTATGAAAGATGACTGTGCACAAATCTATAAACAGCGATTTGCGTTATTTCTATTCACACAAAAAGACATGCGTTTATTCATTATAAACAATGTTTGTTAAAATATGACTGGAATTATCACAAAACCGGTCGGTACAGTGCAAGACGTCACTGACACGCCCAAGTGTTTTTGGTTATTTAATTGGTGAGGTTATTATAGTTCACTAAAACTAAAACCATACAAACATTTTCGTTACTTAAAATAAAATAAACTATTAAATAAATTATTTTATTTCAACTAGCTGCCGATGTACTATTTATCATTTTCATTTAGTTTAACTTGATGCACTAAAGTAATTAAAACTTAAGCTGAAACAAAATTAATAAAAAAAAAAAGTATATATAGGCATAGTTTAATTTAGGTTATAAAAACGTTGTGGGAACATTGTTGTGGTTACAATGTTACGTTTTTTTTACATATTTAACGTTTCTTAGAACATTCATCAAGTACAAATAACATCATAAGAACGTTTTGAGAATGCTGATCTCAGAACGTTTCCTCAAGGTTATGAGGACATATATCAAATATTAATAACATTGCAAGGATGTTCCATAAAAATTATTTTAAGAACATTTTGAGAAACAAGCAAAAATATCTGCCAATGGGGGGGGGGTAGTCTTGTTTAGCCTTTAAGATTATTTTTCTTACCTCATTGGCAGATATTTTTGCTCGTTTTAAGCAAAAACAAACAAAATTTTGATAATTTTTTTTTTGGAAAACAAGACATAATATCTTAAATAATTTTACTTGTCAAGTAAATGCATCCTGATTCGAGAAAGTTTAGATATTTATACTAGAAAACAAGACAAAAATATTAAGAAAGAAAGTAATTTTTTGCAATGTGGATTACAACTGAAATTAAACATTAACACTGGGGTTTTTTTCCCGTTTAAAGCTGCTTTGAAGCACTCTGCACTGTATGAAGCGCTATAGAAATAAGTGCGACTTGACTAAATAAATGCATTCAGGTTAAATCAGGAGCTCTTCGGGTCTTCAGGGACTAAACACGATCACACACAGACCTGCTCCACAGAATCCTCTGACGAACGACAGGCAGATCTCACTCTCTGAGGAGAGAAAACAGAGCATATTAAATCACAATATAAAGCAAATATAATACCCATAAACCACAGACGAACCCTGATACCTCCATCAGAGCTTCTGTGAGGCTGGAAGTCTGTGTTTCTTCGGTCCGGTTGAGTCTTGAGCGTCTTGAGCGCGAGGATGTTGCGGTAGATGAAGGGCAGCGAGTCCATGAGCTGCTGCGACACGCCTCTGAACCACAGCACTTTTCTGGCCTGAGGCTCGTGGAAATCATGCGACCGGCCGCAGTCCGTGTCGCCGCAGCGTCCTCTGACGAAGCGCTCGCACACATGCAGCCTCGCGCACTTCTCTCCGTCCGGACAGTATCCACGCGGACCTCTTCCTCGGTTATACGTCATGCACACCTGAGAAACAGAGTGGACGGAATCGCTGACCAAAATTATTAGTACACTAGTATTTCCAGCAGCTGGAATTTTTTTTTTTAAGTCAGTTATTTCTATCTTTTGCTGTAGTGTGTCAGTAGGACATATCAGTTTACAACAAACTGAGACAGACTACATCCAGAAGAACCGTGTCTCCAAGACGCTTCAAGAAAGCTACCTGCGAAGCTCCTGAGAAACTCTGCTCAAGAGGGCAAACGCTGCTTTAAACACAAAGGATGCTCACATGTTGATTTCATTTAGTTAATAGATGGCATTATTTTTGACTGCATCCAGCATTTTTACACAAGTGCCTAATCTTTTATCAGTACTGTAGATTCGTGCGTAGCTTTCTCGAAGCGTCTTGGAGACACGGTTCTTCTGGATTTAGTCCGTCTCGGTTTCTTCATGTCATTCCAGACAGACTGATGATGATCAGATCACGTCTCTGTTTTTAGCTGCTGGAAATACTAGTGTTCTGATGATTCTGGCCAGCGCTGTGTGTGTGTCGGATGCTCACGGGAGGCAGGAGGCCGCTGTCAGACTGCAGTAAGATCACACACAGATCTTCTCGGCTCAGACGGATCATCTGATGAGCTTTTAGGATCCTCATGTTGTGTTCGGACATCAGCTGGTGTCCGAAACTGCAGCTGTTCCTTCAGAAACACATACAGCCTCACTGAATTTCCTTTACTTTATTATTTCTAAATATTGTCAAAATGTTCAAAAAGTAGTTTTTTTTAAATGTTTAAAAAAATATTTTTATTAGGAAACCATCCATTTTATAATTTATATGTGGCAAGAAAATATTTTAAATATATGATAAACATATGCTGCATACGGTGAAACTCAATTAAATATTTTTTGAAATGGAAAATAATTTTTCCATACACCAAATTATATTTCAAATTGTCAATCGGGACAATAAAATACGTTTCTAATTTTACAGTAGTCCTACATTTAGACTAAATTTAGACTAGATTTACAATGATTTAATATATAATATAATAATTTATGTATTGTAATTTTTTTGGAACAATTTCAAATATTAAAATACATTATGATGTTCAGGGTTATACACAACAAATCAAGTTTTTCTTTAAATTTGACATGTGAACGTATTTTATATGATTAAAATATAGGGCTAGATTTATTATTAAATTATTTTAAATATATATTTATACTTTTTTAAATAGGCTATATTTTGGAAAATACACAAAGTGTGGCTAAAAGGTATACTCGTAGAAAATATATTTACGCAAATATATTTTGAAACATATTTTAACAAATATATATATTTTTGGCCATTTTTATGCTTTGAAATATACTTAAAATATAATTTTATTTTATATATTATTATTATATAGATTATTGGAATGATACTTACTGAACATAAACAAGTAGCAACATTAAAAAAAATTTTTTTTAAAAGTTCCATGTTTTTGCGCTAACACGTTACGTTACTTCACGTTACTGAAGGAGCGTTACTTGTTCATAACCTTGCATCATCCTCTAACTAAATACAAACACACTACATCTGGTCGATTTACAAGTTCAGACTTGCTTGTTTTGATTGTAAAGTGTGTTTGTGCGCCTTCATTTACATTCAATGACACTTGATTTAATATTGTTGTGATATAATAACCGCCATTCGTTCATAATTGTTGTGACAACTTGCCCCAGATCTACCTTTTGCAGTGTCCCATCATCAGTTTATATTTACACAGGTGGAGGTTCTCACACAGCTCGTCACACTCGCTCTTTCTACACAATTTGACGGTAGTTTGTGCGAAAACCTCTTTACTTTCGTCGCGCTGAACGACGGTGAAGATGTCGTTGCGGCGGATGATTTTATCCAGTGAATTCTCCGCTGATATTTCTTTCAGTCCGTATGAAATGTCCAAAAGACGCTCATAATCCATTGATCCGTGATTCCCGCACAAAACCTTCAGGATCGTTTCCTCCGCCATGATTTCTGACACCAGCCGAACCAAACCGAACCGAGCAGAGTTTATATGCGGGTCAGAGAGAGAACGACTCTCTGAACACCGACTCCGGATCAGCGAACGACTCTCCGAACACTGACTCTTGATCAGAAAACGACTCTCCGAACACTGACTCGTGATTCAATCTGAGAGGAAACGAAACTTACGGAAGAAACACACGCCCGGTTTGATCACACGGTTTTTGTGCAGCGTTTGAAATATGACCGAAATTATTCATGAGAAATTTACACTTTCAGTTTAAACAGTAATGCCTATAAGCAGCTTCCCAGGTGACAAATTTACGTTATAAAAACGTTGTGGGAACATTGTTTTTGAAACGTTGAAATCCTGTTTAATATGTTATTTAAAGGTTACAAAAACATTTTTTTAAATTTTTTTTTTTTTTTTACAACGTTCTACTATATTTTCACCCAAAATATAGCGTCGTTTGAACGTTTATTTTGAACATAAAAATATTAAAATTAAGTTTATTGTTGTTGTTCTAAAAATAACGTTTTCTCAATATTATGAGAACGTTCGTCAACCTACGAATAACGTCAAAAGGACGTTCGGAGAAGGTCATAATATTTTCTCTAAACATTAAGAACGTAAATCAAATTTTAGTTATAAAAATAACTTTCCTGAACATTATTTAAAGAAAGTTTTGCCCTAACACCATAATTTCTGCGCAGTGATTTCTTGAACACGTGCTACCAATTAGCATAATGACATGTAATTATTATCGTTTCATGTTTTTTCAAATCATTGCACAAAAATACTTGACACCAAACATGTAAGTTGTTGATTTATATGACAGTCAATATTCTGAAATAGTAAACCTAATAAAAAAATAATCAGTTACTATAAATACACACATTATTTTTTATTTATTTATATTAACATGATTTTTATATTGCTGATGGACACAGGTATGGAATGGTTCAGGAAACAAAAAATCAATGGTGATATCTCAATCAGTCAGAAAAAGTAGCCTATATTTGAGGATTATGAGGAAAAGGTCATTACAGAGAAAAAAAACAAAAACTTCATCTCCTTAAAGTTGTGTATTGGAAAGCTTTATTGTGACAAGTATCTCAAATATTGAGATTATTACAAAGATCCAAGTAAAGATCAAGACAAATTACACATTGCCATTAAAGCTGGCATGAAATTAAAATTCACCGTCTGTTTTCCAAATGCATGTTATATCGCTAACAATTCATACGTGTATATGTTTCTTTTTACATTTAGACTATTTCATCAAATCTTCTCCAGTCATTTCCTCCTCTTAAGCCCCGCCCCTGCTAGCTCACGCTCATCTGCATACATGTTTAGAGCCACGCCCACATCTCAACATCCAATCAACAACTAATGCACAGAACCAAGCCCCGCCCAACATTTTTTCAATAATCTGTTACATTTGGATGTATGTCAGAATAAAGAAGAAAAGATTTGTCGCTACTGTTTCATCGTGACTTTAACCTGAGAGTATAAGACACTTATGCCATTTTTGATTATTGTGTAATGTTTATTTTTTTTAACTTTTGATTATCAGTATTAAGTTTTTACTGGCTTGCTCTAAAGTGATCACATGATGCCTGATCATACGGTTAGGAAATGATGCACTCTGACTTTGTAGACTTTGGAGTAGTTGAGGAATATGAGGAAGAGGACTGTGAGGGAGAAGCATGCGAGGAGGAGGAGGCGCGTGAGGAAGAGGCGTTTAAGGATGATATATACGAGGCAGTGTATGAGGATGACGCAGCTGAGGAGGGTTTATTGTAGGAGGTGCTTGAGGAAGAGGAGGTATACGAGGGGGAGGAGAATGAAGAAGATGCAGTTGGGGAGGGTATATAGTAGGTGTGCGAGGGAGTGACTGTGACGCTGGCGTTTGCAGGAACAGCTACATGTCTCCTCACTGGCACTGTTGCTCTTGCCACCGCAGGACGGACGGGTGAATCAAACCCGCTGGAGTCTCTGTACTCGATCAGATACTCGGGGTAGATCTGGTGCTTTTCAAACACGACAAATATGGACGGATCGAAGACGTCGTTCACACAGCTGTCGTAGAAGACGGTGTCTCCTCCGTCTTTGGATGGAGGCCGGAGGTAGCTGGATTCACCTTTGGTGTAGCTGCCAACCAGAATGCGACACACGAACATGGAGCGAGTGCCTGAGTCTTTGGTGTAGCTGTGAGAGTATTTGGCATCCCTGGCAAAATAACTACCTGCAAACAGAGACACATTTTGGGCTCTCAATAACATCTCTCATGATCTGCATTTAAAGGAATAGTTCAACCAAAAAGATTACGATGAGTGTGTTTCTTCATCAGGTTTGTGGAAATGTGTCTGCATCAGTGTCTCAGCAATGGATGCTCTTCAGTGAATGGGTGCCGTCAGAATGAGAGTCCAAACAGCTGATAAAAACATCACAACTAGATTGAAATTTTGTAGACAAACTTTAAGTTGGCTTGAAAAGCCTAGCCAGAAAGTTTTAAAAGCTTGCAGTCTGAAGGTTTTCAGTTTGGCAATATGTTTCTAGCATGATTAGCATGTTGTTAGTATGATTAGCAAGTTACTAGCACATTTCTAACATGATTAGCATGTTGCTAGCATGATTAACAAGTTACTAACATGTTTCAAGCACAATTAGTGTGTTGCTAGCAGGTTGTTAACACGATTAGCATGCTACTAGCATGTTTATAGCACAATTAGCATGTTGGTAGCAGGTTGCTAACACGATTAACATGTTTGCTAGCATGTTTCTAACATGTTTAACATGTTGTTAGCATGTTTCTAACAAGATTAGCATGTTGTTAGCAGGTTGCTAACATGATTAGCATGTTGCTAACATTTTTCTAACACGATTAGCATGTTGCTAGCATGTTTCTATCACGTTTACCATTTTGCTAGGTTGTTAACATGATTAACATGTTGATAGCATGTTTCTTACACGATTAGCATTTGCTAGTTCGTTTTTAACATGATTAACATGTTGCTAGCATGTTTCTATCACGTTTAGCATTTTGCTAGGTTGTTAACATGATTAGCATGTTGATAGCATTTTTCTTACACAATTAGCATTTGCTAGCTCGTTTTTAACATGATTAGCATGTTGCTAGCATTTTTTCTAACACGATTAACATTGTTGCTAGCAGGTTGCTAACATGATTAGCGTGTTACTGGCGTGTTACTAACACGATTAACATGTTGTTAACACGATTAGCATGTTTCTAGCATGTTTCTATCATGTTTATCATTTTGCTAACAGGTTGTTAACATGATTAGCATGTTGCTAGCATGTTTTTAACACAATTAGCATGTTGCTAGCATGTTTCTAACACGATTAGCATATTACTAGCAGGTTGCTAACACAATTAACATGTTGCTATCATTTTTCTAACAAGATTAGCATGTTGCTAACACGATTAGCATGTTGTTAGCATGTTTCTATCATGATTAGCATGTCTGCTAGCAGGTAGCTAACATAATTAGCATGTTGCTAGTATGTTTCTAGTACGATTAGCATGTTGCTAGCAGGTTGCTATCACAATTAGTATGTTATTAGCATGTTTCTTAGCATGCCGCTAGTATGTTTTTTAACGTGATTTAACATTGTAAATGGAAAAAACCCAGATAAAAGCAAAGTAAAAACCAGCTGATTCAATACAAAAATCAGCTAGAGACCAGTTACAACCAGCTAAATAATAAAGAATCCACAGCACTCCAGTCCATCAGTAACATCTTGAGAAGACAAAAGCTGTGTGTTTATAAGAAACAAATCCATCTTTAAGACATATTTAACTACAATACGAGTCCATAACGAAGGATCCTCTAACGCAGCCTCTGTGTGTTTTGCTTCAAGCGAGCAATCATACATGTGTGTTGTGTTTTACTTTCTTTCTTTTATATTCATTAATTTATAATTTATCATTTTGATTATTATAATCATGTATAATAATCAGTGATATACCCATTTCATTGATTAATTTAGTGATTAATCATATATATATATATTATAGTTGTTTTTATATCAGTTTTCTATTGTTGTTTAGTCTCATGACTGTGTTTCAAGGGCTGTTTGTCTTCATGAATAAGAGATACGACAGAATGTTTATGGAAACTCAAGGTTTATGGGATGTTGCTTTGGGAGTTTATGGGATTAGTGTTCTTCAGCATTAAAACCGAGACTATTCAAACTCTATATAAACTCCTCAGTCAACTTCTTGGCTGATAGAAGACTTGTTTCAGCGTTTGTTTCTTCTCCAGATGTTAACTGATGGACTGGAGTGCTGTGGATTATTGTGATGTTTTATCGGCTCTCGTTCTGACGGCACCCATTCACTGCAGACACTGACACAATGCTACATTTCTCCAAACCTGATGAAGAAACAAGCTCATCCAGCACACTCTCATTTCTGGTTGAACTAAACCCTGTTTTACTGTATCTGAACCGCACCTTTCCCGTAGGCCGTGCCGTGAGTTCCGCAGATCCTCCAGTCGAAGTTGTTGTGGCAGATGGCATCTAAATGCGTGCTGTCAGTGCCGTGAAAGAGCTGCTTCTCGGTCACGTCTCTGCCTCCGTTATGCTTTTTCATGAAGTCCTTCTGCCTATAAGTGGCACGAACCGTCAGACGTGCTGCAATTGATCTGGACGTTCCAGTGAGTGCATGTCTTATGGACTTACCACTGATAAACTTCCCATAATGCTTTGTTCTGGACCCTCTCAATCTTCAGGATTTTGAAGCCGACCATGGTGCGATTGAACAGTTCTTTGATTTTGACGTATTCGGCTGAAGTGGTCTGCAGCAACACACTCTGTGTAAAACAGCGCAGAACAATATAAACAGAGATCCACGTAAAATCATGAGAGTCACCCGTAAATGATTCGACTCACCTTGTATCCGGTTTCAGGAGTCAGAGCTTTATCCCAGTGCTCCGGCAGAGCCTTGAAATTATTGGGCGTCCTTTTACTAAAAACAGACATGAAGGGTTTTTTTCCGTCATACAGGTTTCAGAGAGTTCGAGAGAGAATGAGGAGTGTTTTCTTACGTTGTCTTGATTGTTCGAACATCAGCCGCTGACACAAATTTGGGACGACGCCTGACGACTTTTTTGGTTGAGTAGCTTTTGTTTGTCTGGATCATATCTGAAGAGCAAGATTAGTTCAGACGGCATCAAGACTATAATAAGTATAATGTATGTAGGGGTGTGCGATATTGACAATATTTCGCTGAGTGTGTTTTTGTGCAGGTTTAGGTCTGTCATGGATCAGTAAATGCGACACTAAAAGCGTGTTAATGAGTGATTCATTTAATCATTCATTTAAACGATTCATTCAAAGCGGCTGATTCATTCAGAAATCTATTGAATCATTGACTCAAATGATTTGTTCAAAAACAGATTCATTTAGGAAAGAAACACTGCAGTGTTAGTTTGGAACTATTTTCATTGGAAAACATACAATACTGTGTATAAAAATGTAACTCACTCAATATTAATTTCTTGTTTATTGAACTGCTGTATAAAATCAATGTCCCATCGCTCATGTGCTGATATTCAGGAAAACAACACTTTGCTTGTGTTAAATTACTTAACTTTATTATATCTTATAAATATAAAAAACAAACAAAACCTAAAAAACCTAAAAAAATTATCAGGGTGTTTTAACTGCATTCTAACGGGCTTGTGTGATTAAGCCTATTAGAATGCAATTAAAATACCCTGAATTCAAGTTATGAAAGCTAAATATTTTGTAAGTTTTGTAGGTTTCAATGCTTTTGGGTTCTCAAGACGTGTTTTTGTTTGTTTTTTTTTGCAAATTGAGCGACATACTCCATTATGTCAGCTCGCACATCATTGAAACAACAATTGCAATCTTATCATAGACGATATATATATCGCACAACCCATAAATGTGCAATGTTTTTTTTTAGGTTACCCATGAAGCTGAGCTCGTACGTCTGCGATCCGGCTGTGAACTCCACCACAGCATTGTTATCGGCCTGATACTTCTGCTCGAGTTCAGCGGAGGAGATGGAGGACAATCTATGACCCCCGTCCTGATCAATGAAGAGAAAACCAGAATATCAGATGTTGAAAAGTATAGTTAAGTTTCGCAAAAAGTCACTTACCGCTGTAGCATACTGGATCCAGTTCCCAAACTCATCCTCCCAGTGCCAGATCCACTCGGTGGTCAGGATGAAGGTGGGCTGGAGCACTGACGGAACCGTCGACAGACGCCGCACACTTTGAGAGCCTTGGATCATCGTATCGAAATAAACGGGGTTCATTCCAGTGCTTTGACAGACAGAGAAACCCTCAGAACACTCAACAAACCACTAATTATTCATTCACTGCCTGAACAGACAGTTTTATTAATATTAAGGTGAAATTAAAATAGTTATCAACCAAAAACATAACATTTAGAAATGTGCAACTGCAAAACAATGAACTAAAAACCACTGTATACGCCTTAGGAACTGCATAGCAATAGAACTAAAACCACTTCAAACACAACTGCACATAAACTCAAACTCCAAACACCTTAGCAACGGAATAGCAATGCACTAAATAAACCACAAAAACCTTAGCAACCGCATAGCTACACTAAAACCACTCCAAACACCTTAGCAACTGCATAGCAACACACAAGAAACTCCAAACACCTTAGCAACCACATAGGAACGCACTAAAAAAACCTCCAAACATCTTAGCAACCTCATAGCAACGCACTAAATAAATCCCAAAAAACAGCAACCACGTGGCTACACTAAAACCACTCCAAACACCTTAGCAACTGCATAGCAACACACAAAAAACTCCAAACACCTTAGTAACCGCATAGCAATGCACTAAAAAACTCCAAACACCTAAGCAAATGCATAGCAACGCATTAAAAAAAACTCCAAACACCTTATCAACTGCATAGGAACACACTAAATAAACCCCAAAAACCTTAGCAACCGTATAGCAACAAACTAAAACAACTCCAAACACCTTAGCAACTGCATAGCAACACGCAAAGAACTCCAAACACCTTAGCACCTACATAGGAACGCACTAAAAAAACTCCAAAAACCTTAGCAACCGCATAGCAATGCACTTAAATAAACCCTAAAAACCTTAGCAACCGCATAGCAACACTAAAACCACTCCAAACACCTTAGCAACTGCATAGCGACACACAAAAAACTCCAAACACCTTAGCAACCACATAGGAATGCACTACAAAAAACTCCCAACACCTTATCAACCACATAGCAACACACTAAAAAAACCCCCAAAACCTTAGCAACCGTATAGCAACAAACTAAAACCACTCCAAACACCTTAGCAACTGCATAGCAACACACAAAAAAACTCCAAACACCTTTGCAACTACATAGGAACGCACTAAAAAAAAACTCCAAACACCTTAGCAACACACACACAAAAAAAAAAAAAAAACTCCAAACACCTTAGCAACCACATAGCAACACGCTAAAACCACTCCAAACACCTTAGCAACCACATAGCAACACACACAAAAAAACCCACTTCAAACACCTTAGAAACTGCATAGAAACATAAATGAAAAAACACCTTGGCATCAGCATACCAACACCCTGGCAACCACCTCCAGCATCCTAGCACTGTGCTGGGCAAACAACACTAATCCAGTGATTTCATTTACTCCATGTGTTTTCTTTCACACACCTGTATGTTTTTGCAGGATTGCAGTAATCTTTCTCGATGGTCTCGTTGTCAGGAAGAGCCTTCCATTCGGATCCTTCCTTAACTTCCCATTTATAGGGCAGATTGGAATGCTCCCTCCTACATGAGACTGGAAACACAAGCGTTTAGCTGTGTTCAAACTAAACACAGCTCTGTGAATCACACGAGCACAGAGTAATGCCGTTCTTACCACCATGCTTGCAGTGTCCTTTGATGAAATACATGCAGATCTCCGTTTTCTCTAAGAGAAGAGACAAACACACATCTGTAAGCATCTTTCAGACTGAATTGTTCCTAAAATTGCATTCTTTCTCATATTTAAAACATATGGAAGCCCGTTTCTGCCACTGAATAAAATAAAAAAGTTTAATTGCGACTTTTTATCTCACAATTCTGACTTTTTTTCTCAGAATTACAAGATATAAACTCGCAATTACGAGTTAGAAAGTGATAATTGCATGATATAAACTCAATTCTGAGGAAAAAAATTCTAAACTGCGTAATGTAAACACAATTGTAAGAAAATTTTATTTTTTTCTCAGAACTGGATTTTGTAACTTGCAATAGCGAGTTGATATCTTCTGACTTTTTTCTGTCAATAGCATGTTTATATCTTGCAATTCTGAGAAAAGAAGAAGTCAGAATTGTGAGAAAAAGTCAGAATTGCGAGAAAAAAATCTGAACTGTGTGATGCAACTGCGAGAAAAAGTCAGAATCGCAAGTTTATTTCTCACAATTCTGACTTTATAACTCACAATTGCGAGTTTACATTAGACAATTCTGAAAAAATGCAATTCGGACTTTCTTCTTGCAATTGCAAATTTATGTCCTCCAATTCTAACTTTATAACTCGCGAATGCAAATTTATCTCACAATTCTGAGAAAAGAAGTCATAACTACGAGAGAAAAGTCAGAATTGCGAGTTTATATTTCACAATTTTTCTCGTAATAGCAAGTTTATATCTCATAATTTTGAGAAAAAAGTCAGAATCGCAAGTTTATTTCTCACAGTTCTGACTTTGTAACTCACAATTACAAGTTTATGTCACGCAATTCTGAAAAAATGCAATTCTGACTTTTTCTCACAATTGCGAGTTTTATTATCACCTAATTCTACTCGCAATTGTTAGAAGTTAGAATTGCAATGCATAAACTTGCATTCGCGAGAAAAGTCAGAATTGTGAGTTAGTCACAATTCTGACTTTTTTGTTTAGATCTCGCAGTTTTTAGAAAAGAAGTCAAAATTGAAAGAAAAAAGTCACAATTGCGAGAAAAAGTTCAGAAAAAGTCAGAATTGTGAGGTTATTTCTCACAATTCTGACTTTATAACTCACAATTGCAAGTTTTTTTGACGCATTCTGAAAAAATGCAATTCTGACTTTTTTCCCTCACAACTGCAAGTTTATTTCCCGCAATTCTAACTCACAATTATGAGTCAAACTTGCAAGAAAGTCAAAATTGTGAGATATAAACTTTCCATTGTGAGAAGTCAAATTGCAAAAAAAGTCAGAATTTCGAGTTTGTTGCAATTCTGTCTTTTTTTCTCACAATAGCAATTTATATCTCACAATTCTGCGAAAAGAAGTCAGAATTGCAAGAAAAATGTCAGAATTGCGAGAAAAAATTCAGAAAAAGTCAGAATTGCGAGAAGTAAACTTTATAACTCACAACAGCGAGTTTCATTCAGACAATTCTGAAAAAAATGCAATTCCGACTTCTTGCAATTGCAAATTTATGTCCCCCAATTCTAAATTTATAACTCGCAAATGCAAATTTATCTCACAATTCTGAGAAAAGAAGACATAATTGTGAGAGAAAAGTCAGAATTGCAATATATAAACTCACATTCGTGATTAAAAAGTCAGAATTGCGAGTCTATTTCACAATTCTGACTTTTTTCTCGTAATAGCAAGTTTATATCTCACAATTTTGAGAAAAAAGTTTTCTCGTAATTCTGACTTTATAACTCACAATTGCGAGTTTATATCACGCATTCTGAGAAAATGCAATTCTGACATTTTTCTCGCAATTGCAAGTTTATATCCCCAAATTCTAACTCGCAATTGTGAGTCAAACTTGCAAGAAAGTCAAAATTGTGAGATATAAACTTGCTATTGTGAGGAGAAAGTCCAAATTGCGAATTTTCGAGTTTGTTGCAATTCTGACTTTTTTCTCAAAATAACAAGTTTATCTCACAATTCTGAGAAAAGAAGTCAGAAAAACGTCAGAATTGCGAGAAAAAGTCAGAATTGCTAGTTTATATCATGCATTCTGAAATGCAAATCTCACAATTCTGAGAAAAGAAGTCAGAATTGCAAGAAAAACGTCACAACTGCGAGACAAAATGTAAACTTGCATTTGTGAGAAAAAGTCAGTCACAAGTTTATTTCTCACTTTTCTGACTTTATAATTCACAATTCTGAGTTTACATCACACAATTCTGACAAAATGTAACTCAAATCAGAATTGTGAAATAAAAAGTTACAATTACCTTTTTTATTTTTATTCAGTGGTGGAAGCGAGCTGCCATAAAATCATGTATGCGTTACCCATGTTGTTTTGTGGAAACCTCTGAGCCTCTTGTCCTCTGCCTGCGTTAAAACCGCTCGACGGTCTCCGGTTCTGTGCATTCGGGCCTCTCCTGGGGTTCGGTCCCGCAGCGTTTGGAGCTGAAGGTGCCTTGGAAAGATGCCTCAGGGCTTCAATGTTGGAGTACAGATCCTTCATGATGGCCATGAGTTCGGCGGGGACGCCTCGGTCCTGCAGCGTCTTCAGCGGATGCGGCTCGTAGAAGTCATGAGCGCGAGTGCAGTCGCAGGAGCCTCGCAGATATTTCTCGCAGATGTGGAGCCTCCTGCAGTTCTCGGCGTCCGGACAGCGGCCGTATTCTCCCGTGCCGTTATTATATGAATGACACACCTGACAAACAAGCACCATCTTCAGCCTCAACTCAAAACTCTATACTTAGAGTGTGAAATACTCACCGCTGGCAGGAAAGAGTAATCACTCTGCATAAGCAGAATGCACAGCTCCTTTACGTCCAGTGTGTCCAGACCATGAGCGGTCAGAACTAAAGCATTCTGACCTGAGAACAGATCGTGACTGAAGCGACATCCTCGTCTGCAAGAGAAAACAGAGGATTTGTTTTAGTTACTTGTACGCATCAGGATGAGTGTTTCTTCATCAGGTTTGTAGAAATGTGTCTCTGCATCAGTGGATGCTCTGCAGTGAATGGGTGCCGTCAGAATGAGAGTCTGATAAAAACATCACAATAATCCACAGCACTCCAGTCCATCAGTTAACATCTGGAGAAAACAGAAGCTGAAACACATCCTGCTGTCAAACGATTAATCGCGATTAATCACATCCAAAATAAAGGTTTCTGTTTACATAATATATATGTGTGTACTGTGTATATTTATTATGTATGCATATTAAATACACACACATACAGTATATATTTTGAAAATATTTAATGTATATACAATATAATATTGTGTATAAAATATTTATGCCTTAGACATGCTGTAATACAATTCAAAATTGTTCATCGTCTGCACAGGTCAAAGGTCAGACCGCATATGTCACGGGTCATCTTAAGCTGGAGGAAATCAGACACACAATCAGAGGATCTATTGGGACATTTTATAATATCTGGCAGCCTTTTTTAAACTTTGTGGAGGAAATGAAAGCACACAACGTGGCAATGCAAAAGAAAGGGAACCTGTATTATAACTTTACTTCATGCTTTTTATTATCTCTTTATGGACGGTTGATTATATATATATATATATATATATATATATATATATATATATATATATATTTATATTGTCTTTAGGTCTGGTGTTTGGGGGGGGGGGGGGGGGTTAGTAATTTGTGTTTTTCGAGTCTGTATAATGTGAAAACAAAAAAACAAAAAAAACCTTGAACAATTTTTTTTTAAATTAATATTTAATCATTTATATTACAGATAAATATATAATATATAAACATAATTTTTTTTAAATATATACATTTTTCAAAAAATATATACAGAAATATATACTTACATTACATTTATAAATAATATAATAATAATATTAATTAATAATAATATCATAAATGTAAATATATACTTTCATTTTGGATGTGATTAATCGTTTGACAGCACGATTGACAGCAAATATATATATATATATAAAACAGTTTGTCTAAGCATATTGATTTTTTTTTATCTACTAATTAGTGGAATATTTTCAAACTTTAAAGATAATAACATGATTGTGTGCAGTAGAGGGTTAATACTGTATATAGACGAATAAATACACACATACAGTATATATATTGAAAATATTAACATATACACATGTGCATATTTATATTTATATCATTTATATTACATATAAATATATTATATTTAATATATAAACATAACACATTTTTTAAAATATATAAATTTTTCTTAAAATACATACATAAATATATACTTTTATTTTGGATGCGAATAATCGTTTGACAGCAATTAATCGCGTCCAAAATAAACGTTTTTGTTTACATAACATATTTGTGTTTGCTGTTTATATTTATATGTATATATAAACACACACACATACAGCATATATTTTTTAAAAAACATTTACATGTCATTTATATTATATATAAATACATTTAATATATAAACATAACATATTTTTCTTAATTATATACGTGTGTGTGCAACATTTTGGCAGAGCATTTTTTTATTATTATTTTATTTATCTACTAATTAATGGAATATTATCAAGCTTTAAAGATAATAACATGATGTGTGCAGTAGAGGGTTAATACTGTATACAGACTGAATAAATATTAGCAAAAGTAATGCGACTCATGGATCATCTGAATGATTCCGAACGCTTTGATATTAACATAGATCAGAAATAACCGATTTGACATGTTTCGAGTGTAAACACACACCTTCCTCTGTCGAAGCGGCAGGAACCGAACAGAAACCACTTGCACAGATGCAGATTCGAGCACCCAGAACAGTTTTGGGCTCGACACAAGCGAACTTTGGCTCTGGCGATCACTTTCTTCTGTCCGTTCACGAACGCCACCGCAAACGATTCACTTCTACCGACGACCGAGTCCATGGCTTCGTCGTACAGACCGAATATTGACGTTAACGCGTCGTAATCTATAGATCCGTTATGAGCGCAGATCTTCTTCACGATCGCCGCCTCCGTCATCGTGAACAGATCCAGTTCTGCAGAACCGAGTTTATGGGTCGACAGGGAAATAAAAGCGATTCCTGAGGAATGGAAAACGAAACTTAAACATAGAGGAGGAGCTTAAGCGAACGTCATCGTTATCAGTCACGTGAAAGGTCGTTAAGAAAACAATAAAACCGACAGCAGTTCCGGAAAACAAGCTTAAAAAGTCAAATGTCCAGCTTAAATTTTACAAGCATGTACATAACATCACATCGGTGGTTTATTAAAAGCTGTTTAATTTGTAGGTCGCCATGTTTAGATCACGTGACTGTTGTTGTTTTAACTTATTTATTTATTTTTTAACTAACTGTTCTTTTATTAACTTTTGTGGAATAAAATAATCTAGGCTTTTGTGTGATGACGCGTTTGCGCCACTAGATGTCACTGTAAGTCCAGCGATTCCATTTATGAATATTATGTGACAACTTACCCCACTGTTATGAGCGGCGAAAATAAGTTTTGAATCAATGATAAAATTAAAGAAGTGTCTTGCAAAATATTATCCTGGATTTATTCAGTTACACGTGTTTTGTCACTGTGTCTACTCAATTATTATTTAACTATTATATTATTTAATTACAGCATTAGCCTATTATATATTAATCGAAATCTATATTAATTAGATTTGTGTATTTGATGTGTATTTTTGTTTGTTTTTTGTTTGCATAATGATATTTTGAAAAGTAAAGTACAATATGTTATTCAATTATTTATTTTACAAAATATTTTACAATGTTATTTTACAAATGCCGTGTGTATAAAAAGAAGTGGGCTATTTTCAAACACAATTTTTTCATTTTATTAGTGACTTTATGTACAGTATAAACCTTCTGGAACTAACTAAAACAAAAACACTGAAATGTCATACATCTTGTTCTTGTGGCATTAAATAAAAACAGACCTATATTGGACTTTTTGCAGGCAACAACTGTGCAAATGTAGCTTTTTTGTAGTCTTAAATTTAAAGTGTGTGTTAAAACTATAAGTTAAAACTGATTAAAAATAAATATTAATAAAAAAAATAAAATAAAAAAAACGTGTGACAACTAGCCCCGGTCTGAACTGCAATACTAATGTGTGTAATATCAGTATTATCCAGCAGGTGTTTATCTAAATAAGAAATCTGGCATTTTCATTTGATTTCATTATGATTGATCGTTAAGTTAACTGGAATGAAAAAATGAACAAATTAAAATTGATATTTAAAAAGAATATCCAACTTAAAGCGAACATCATCGTTATCATTCATGTGAAAGGTCGTTTCACAATAAAAATGACACCAAAACAATAAAAATGACACCAGTTCCAGAAAACAAGCTCAAAGTCAAACGTCCAACTCAAATATTACTCATAAATTTAAGAAATGAACTGTTTACAACCATTTGCGCCACTAGATGTCACTGTAAGTCCAGCAATTCAATTTATGAATATTATGTGACAACATGCCCCACTGTTATGAACAGCGAAAATAAGTTTTATATCAATGACAAAATTAAAGAAGTGTCTTATAAAATATACAGGATTTCTGAAATATATCAAGAGTGTTATTATATTATTTAATTATAGTATTATAATAAAATTTAGAAATCTATATTAATGAGATGTATGATTTGTGTATTTTATGTGTTTTGTTTATTTTTTTATTTGCAGAATGATATTTTGAAAAGTAAAGCACAATATATTATCAATTATTTATTTTACTAGCCAAATACCATGTGCATAAAAAGAAATGGGCTATTTTCAGACAAGGTTTTTCATTTTGTTAGTGACTTTATATATAAACCTTCTGGAACTAATAAAAAAAAACACTGAAATGTGTTACTTCTTGTTCTTGTGGCATTAAATAAAAATGCCTTTTTTGCAGGCAACAGCTGTGGAAATTTAGCAATTTATATTAAACAATAGGTTAAAACTGATTAAAAAATAAGATAAAAATTTAAAATAATAAATAAATAACAACTAGCCCTGGTCTGATCTGCAATAATAATGTGTGTAATAATAAGTTTATCTAAATAAGAGCCGTTTATAGTCTGAGAAGTTGCTAAAATGTAAAAAAAAACAAACAAAAAAACTTGCATTTTCATTTTATTTCATTATGATTGATCGTTAAGTTAACTGGAATGAAAAAACTTTTTTTAAATTGATATTAAAATATCGATAACTTTCAATAATAGCAATAAGAACTTTGTTGTGCCGTATATATATATATATATATATATATATATATATATATATATATATATATATATATATATATATATATATTTTTTTTTTTTTTTTAGTTTGTTCCAGAAGGTTTATTTATAAAGTCAAAAATTGAAAGTGAAAAAATTTTCACTTCTGTTTATACACATGGTACTTGCCAAGAAAAAAAAAAAAATAATAATAATAGAATAATATATTTTTGCTTTACTTTTCAAAATATCATTCTGCCAATGAAAAAGAAAATCAGTTTATATAGATTTCTAAATCTTTCCAAAATAATCTTGAGTAGATACAGTGATAAAAGATGAAATAAATGGGTTTAAATCTTTCCAAAACATGTGTAACTTAATAAATCCTGGATAATATTTCGTAAGACGCTTCTTTAATTTTGTTATTGATGCTAAACTTGTATTTTAGATATAGATGGCATGTCTGGTTGTATGCACACTATGAGTTTAGCTCTGAATAAAAAGAAAGAAAGTTGCGGAAAAAAAGGGAAGAAAAAGCCAAACGTTACAATGTAAATATTGTAAATGTATTGTTAATAAGATCACGTGATCATATCATCGCGCTTCTGTGCCTGCGTTTATATTATGGCTGGATTATTCAACGCTCGCTTATGCAATATTTTGAACACTCAGAATGATATTGTGAAATATTGTGAGCTGGTTCCGGATTTGACGCGGCGCCGCAGAAGCGTTGCGATAAAGCGACGCGCTGATCCGGTGTCCGTTCAAAAAGGCCGCCGTCCACCGCGCCTGACGAACGCAAACGCCCACCGCGCTGATTTCCTGCGTCGCGTTTCCCTTTAAGGCGCAGCGCGCTGCCTGGAATTCACGTCACTTCGCCGCGAAGCGTCCGGATCAATGAGGTTCCGCGCTGCGCGCTGCGTCGCGCTCCTGCGAGCGACGCTTCCAGGAAGGTGTTAACCATCGCGCTGCCGCAATGTAGCGCCTGCTTGCGCCTTTACAAACAAGAACACGGAGAAGTTGAAGAATTCCGCGCGGGGCGAGGCCAATGGATGCGCGAGCGCGTTAAAATCGCCTGCGCGTCGCGAGGGGAACATTATTATCCAGGCGCTTTATTTCGCGGAAGAACAAGGGAGAGGAAAGTGGAAACAGAAGAACTTCCTGAATTTCAACGAGACATGTCCGATTCCCCCTCGCAGGTCATTATTAAGGTAATTCTGCCTCTTCTTTCTCGTCTAGAACGATAACGCGGAAGGTGGGATGACGCGCGCGTTTGACGCTGATCATCTGTTGCTGCGAGTTGCTCGCTTGTGACTTCATTTGCGCGATGCACGCGATTCGCGGTGGCGTTTTAACGATTCATGCGTTCCCTGAAGCCATCAGTGGGAAAAGTTCACAAGCGAGTTTGAGAAGGAGTTTGGGGAGGACTTTAACCCGGCGTGGAAGCGGCGGCAGCACAGACATCGTCTGACAATAACATTAGTTTGCGCTGGTTATTTAGTAACAGGAGCGAGCAGAAGGCGAGACTTTGCGCTGGGAACGCGTTATCAGCGCTGCTCTTTGACCGCACTGCGAATGCAGTTTCCTTATGGCACCTTGTTAGTGAGCGTTCACATCCTTCAGTGGCTTCTTGCGCTGTTGCTCGTGCGTTTATTTCTATGTTGTTCGTGCAGTGAAGCGTCACACCTGGCCTACAGTGGTTCTGGTCCTGAAGGACCTATAGGCGCTGTCAACGTGTTTTGAATAAGTCTTACTGTAAACCATTCATTCACGAGTGTTTATTTATTTTATTTATTTTATAAGTGTTTGGACTTCGTAGCGTTTAATCGAAATGGATCTTCCAGTGAAACTTTAGTCTGCTGATGTGTGCAGGACTTCTCCAATCATGTGCATACACTCCACATCTCAACATCCAATCAGCAACTGATGCACAGAACCAGGTCCCGCCCACAGTTTTTCATGTTCGATAACCGTTACTATACCCCCCCCCCCCCCCCCCCCAGTTATGTCTTAGTTAGTATGTCATGTAAACAATAGGTTATATTTTCTAGTAATAATGATGTCACTAAAATGCTTCCTGTTTTTTTTTTTTTTTGTAAGTGCGAGGTAATGTTGATAATTATATTTACTCTATTATTTTTATTTCTCGTAATAATGTAGCTAAAATGCTTTTTTTGTAAGTGCGAGATAATGTGTCGATAATTATATTTACTCTTATTTTTTTTTGTTAAAAACGATATACATTTTTTATAATAGCCAGGTAGTGCGTTATTAAAACAATATTTTCTCGTTAAAATGGCATTTTCTTATAATAACTAGATGTTGTGTTGTTAAAAACGTTTTTCGTAACCGTGAGATAGTGTCATTAAAACGACACATTTTCTCACTAAAATAAAATTTTCTCGTAGTAACAAAAACGCTGTTGTTAAAAATGTTTTGTTCATAATAATGAGATAATGTGTTGTTAACGTCATTCTAACAAAATCACCTTTTTTTTCTCGTAATAACGAGAGGTCATGTTGCTGAAAACAATGTTTTTTCGCAATCGCGAGATTTTTGTTAAAATGAAGTATTTTCTCGCTAAAACAATTTTTTTTTGTAATTAAATTTTTTTTTTGTATTTTTAGTAATGTATGTTCTCGTAGTAACGAGATGTCTCACTTGTAATCGCGAGATAATGCATCGTTAACGTCATGCATTTTATTGTAATAATGAAATGTTAGGCCTACGTCATTAAAAACTATGTTTTTTCATAATAAAGACATAATGTGTCATTAAAACGATTTATTTTCTCGTAATAGCATTGTAAGTTTTTCTGTTTGCGTCAATGTGCATCACAATGGAAGAAACGCTCTGTCGCCGCTTTCATTTAATCGTGACTTCAAAGCGTCTGATCGATAGCGTCAGCCTGTCATATTCCATCTGCTTTTGCTGATATACCTTATTTTATGCTTATAATTATAATAATAATAATAATGAGCGTTTTTAATGCAAACCTGATGTGTTTGGGATTTGCATGTTTTGGCCTCCGTCTCCAGGTGTTCCCGCGACCGCTGAGAGCTTTCTGACAGTTGTAGAAACATCCACGCTCGGGTAGAGCGGCTTTGTTCAATGCAGCCGCATGCAAATGAGCCGATATCGCTTTTGATTTTGCATGCTTTTATTTGCACAGGGTGCTGGACGTGATGATGGCGTTTGAGGAAGCTTCCAGAGAACCGCTCTGTGCTTCCCTTGGCTTTACGCTGGAAATTTCAGTTCTCAGTGCGAAATCCACCGTAGCGCTATATATGGACCGAGAGAAAATCAGCAGGAAACTGGACCGAATACACACGCTCAAATGTCTTTGATTTCCCTTCAAGGGCCGAGCATCATCAGCACTCGCATTAATCATATTCACACTATTGTGCAATACAGACGTCAGCTGTTTTCTATGAGACTTAATATTCATTAGCCTCTATAGATGAATAACTAGATAATCATGCTAAAATTATTATTCATTCATTCAGAACACTCGAGTTCCCGCTCTTACGTTAAAAACGAGGCGGACAATGTTTGTCAGATAGTGAGTCCAGGTGCTGATGTGTCTGCGTGACCTCTGCGTGACCTTTGACCTGTCTGCGGGGTCAGTGAGCAGCTTCACGTGTCTCTCCGTGTTCGTTCTGAGCAAAACATCTCTGAAGGAAATTCAGGACTTTATTACTGTTTGCTTGTGCTCGTTGTTCTAGTGTGTGTGTGTGTGTGTGTGTGTGTGTGTGTGTGTGTGTACCTGTTTTTCTATTCAGGTGGGGACTTAAACCTGAATACACACAGACTCATGGGGACTCGTGTCACGGGTAAACAAGATAATAAATCACACAGAATGAAGTTTTTTGAAAATCTAAAAGTGCCTGTAGTCTCCTGTAAGGGGTAGGTTTAGGTGTAGGGTTGGTGTAGGACGATAGAATATACAGTAAGTACAGTATAAAAACCATTACGCCTATGGAGAGTCCCCACAAGGATAGCAAACCAGACATATGTGTTTGTGAGAGAGTGTGTGTGATCAGCAGTACAAGCACTCTGTTAGTGTGTCTGTAGTAACCCGTGTGTGTGTGTGTGTGTGTGTTCAGCAGGAGAGGAGTGTTTTCAGTCCGTCCGCGAGCCCATTGCCAAATTCCACTTCCTCTCCCGGCCATGTCCCGCCCCCTTCAGCCAACGCCAGGACAGAAGAGGAACCAACCAGACTGCCTGCACACCTGCGTGAGTGACACACACACACACACACACACACCTTGACAAAGACGAAATTCACCTGGAAATAGTGACTAACACACATACCTCCTACATGCTCTATACAACAACCTGAGACACACACGCACACACACACACACACACACACACACACACACTTTTGTTCCAGCGTGCCGCACTGGTTGAGTTTGACGTCACTGAACACACTCAAGCTGAGGCAGCTTCAGACCGGCCCTTCTGCCACAACACAAAACCCAACCGTCAGGATACGACTCCGATCACAAAGCCTCTGGTTTCATTAAATAAATGCACTGCATGATTCAGTCGAGTGCAGTTTGCTTTTTATTTTACATGATGATAGATAGATAGATAGATAGATAGATAGATAGATAAACATGTTAAAACGGTATTATTTGTTTATATAATTTATTATTATTATTATTATTATTATATATCAATAATATATAATCACAAACTTTTGGCCAAATTGTGCAGCTCTACAAATAAGCACAACCAACCTCGAGAATTTTAGTAGTAATTATTACATTTTATATTTAAATGTATTTAATTAATTAATTTTTTATTTTGTTTCTTTATTTCTTTAATTATTTTAAAATTATTTTTATATTATTATTTTTAAAAAATTAATAAATTATACCCAGAAATTCTTCAGCTATCAGTAAAATCGATACATTTTGGAAACAAAATTGATTCAGACACTGTGATCTGAGCATGTTTTGCTGAAGTGTTTTTCTTTAATCGCTGATGTGATCTTTTTACACTCAGACTGAACACAATGAAGCAATTCTTGGTAATTGTTTGAGCTAAACTGGTTTGATCTAATTGTGTTCTTAACTTTAACAGCTGACAGCTATTCGACCCAATTCATTACATACCTTTCTATCAAAGTTATCTGATATTAAGATCAATTTGTTCTGACGCAGTTTAACTCCGAGTTCTTCTCATATTTTATATATATATATATATATATATATATGTGTATGTGTGTGTGTGTATGTGTGTGTGTGTGGGTGGTAATTTGTCACTATAGCTGTACAATTATTTGAGCTACAAACCAGTGTGTTTATAATCACAAAACTTTGGCCAAGTTGTGCAGCCCTGAAACGAGCAGAACCGTGTGTGTGTGTGTGTGTGTGAGAGCGAGCGTCTGGCGCAGCGGCAGGTCTGGACGCATCTCGCTCGGATCAGGGTGGAGCTAACAGGATCCCATCAATATTTAACCCGTCTGTTTGACATGCGTGTCCTCGTTACAGACGGAAGCAAACGACTGCTGGACTCCATCCAAGTTACTTATAAACCCAGCTATTGGTTAGATTTCCTCTTCCTGTCTGCCGAATCCGTGCCATCCAAGTTCACCTCGATGAGTTTATCTAGTCTGATGCACAACACACACAAAAACGACTCAAATGATATTAGCTATATTTTAGGGTCGATGTAAAGGAGATATACGTGCCATTAAATACATGAATTAATTTGTTTATTATTAATTTATAATAAATCCAATAATTTACACACAAATCCAAGAATTGCACACAAAATGCAAAACGCCTCGCATCTCTTGCAAAATGAAGCTCTGCATTCAAAATATCATAAACACGTCTCAAAAGCAAACACCTTTGCCTTAATATTAATTCCTGTGTGTTGCACAGAGAACTGTGTGTTGTGTTTTGCAAAAAGTGTTTTATGAAATTGCAAACTGAGTCAAAGGCTGAGAATTAGTGTCTGGTTTTGCAGTGTGTGCTTCTGCTGCTTGAGTTCAGCTTTCAGAAAGATCTTGTGTGTAAGCAGTTGGAAAAAACTGCAATATTAAATGTAAATATATTTTATAATTATTTTACACAATATTTACTAAAATTACTTAATTGATCATTAAAAAATGATTTAAATCTGTAAAAACTAGTAAATGCTGATAAATAAAAAATATCAGCTGATAAATCGCTTGAACACTAAAAATGAGCAGCTGACGATATCGAGCTCTGATTGGCTGATTTATTGGAAACACCGTTGATGTGAATCTTTGGGAAAACACTGAATCAATTTAACTTGCAATTGATAGGTTTTCAGGGATGATTTTTGCAAATTCAGAATGATTTGATTTGATTTGGTGCAATTCAGTTTGATTTGTTTCTGTAATTAAGCCCATTCATAGAATTTCCAACAGTAATTCACATGAGTAAATGTGTTTTTTAAGAATATATATATATATGTGTATGTGTGTGTGTGTTTTAAATTTTTCATAAATTATAACTACATATTAAAAATATAACTTATGTATAATAAATATTATAATCATTTAATTATATATTAATTGTTTTTATTTTACTTTAACTATAAAACTATAAATACATTTTTATTTAAAAAAAAAAAAAAAAATATATATATATATATATATATATATTATTATTTTTTTTTTTTACAGTTTTTAAGTCAGTTCTTGATTTGAACAAATGATTAAAATCCATGTTTCAAGACTTCGTGTTAGTCGTTCTTTATGCAGTCATGAAATGGGCTTTGATTTTTATTTTTGGTTTGCAGAAAGTGCTGGAGATCTAGTAATGTTGGTAAATCTCTGATGGGTTTATGGATGTACAGAGCGCTCAAACTCTTACCTGCATTAGACTGGAGAGAGAGAGAGAATTGAATTGAGAGAGAGAGAGAGAGAGAGAGAGCGAGAGGGAGGGAGTGAGGGAGAGAGAGAGCGAGGGAGGGAAAAATGACAGGAACTTCCGAGAAGCTCTTGGCTGGAGGCGGCTCTGTTTTCCTGACACTGATCGAATCGCCTGTTTTCCAGCGGACGGATGGATGGGTGTGTGTGTGTGTGTGTGTGTGTGTAATCATGTTATTGCCTCAGTCCTGTGTGTGTGTGTGTGTGTGTGTGTGTGTGCGGTCTGAGACTTGAGAACAAACCACCATCAGTCTCACATTCATGATGAATTTGTCCGGGGGAAGGAAGGAAGATCGAGAAGAAGAGAAAAAAAAAAAAACAGAAAGAAGAAGGAAATTGCGGAGTGGGCAGAAATGCTGCTCCTTGGTTTCCTGTAGAGGAAGTGTGTGTGTGTGTGTGTGTGTGTGTGTGTGTGTGAGTGTTTCATCATCATCATCATCATCATCATCGTCAGGTTCTTGTTCTGCCTGTTTGTTTCATCATTTACTGCTTGAACGTCGAGCCTCAAACAACACGTGAAGATTTACTGAATCATTTAATCAGACCGATGACAGACGGGTGTACGTGTGTGTGTGTGTGTGTACGTGCGTGTGTGCACGCGCGAGTGTGTGTGTGTGTGTGTGTGTGTGTGTGTATACGTGTGTGTGTGTGTGGAGGATGATGGGATATAAACTCACAATCTCTGTTCAGACACGACCAGTAAAACCAGCAGCGAATCACTGACCAGTGAGAGAGTGAATCAGCTCATAATTCACATCAAAATCAAAACAGAATATATATATATATATATATATATATATATATATATATATATATATATATATATATATATATATATATATATATATATATATATATATACACACACATATGGCTTTATATTTAAAGTGTAACCATAATTAATATATTTATATTAATTCATATATAATAAAAATTATGTTTTGTTGTTTTTCTATTATTATCTATTGTCTATTTTCTAATATTAGGATCATGTAAAAATTTTGTTGTGGCATTTTTCGTGACAATGAAACGTTTAAGTCTATTATCATTAGTGAAATGCTCAATATTTATTTTAAATATTTTAATGTTTTGATATTTAACACACTAGTAAATTATTTATTACTTTATTTTAGCTATTGTGTATTAATAATAATGATTAATTATCAATATTTTATAGTTAAATGAATAAATATTAACTAATATTTACTTATTTTTGATTATACTGGTATATTAAATTTAAATATATAAACAAACAAGTATTTCACATTTTATGAATAAGAATGGGGACTTTATTTGTGGGACTGTTTGTTTGTCGTTCATTCACTCGTTATGTCCAGTGCTCTGACAGAACGATGAGGATTAACGTGTGTTTTCTTGTCATGGAAAAACTGCCACTGCAAAAAATGTCTGAACAATTAATGCTAGTGCTGCAAACAGCCTTCGTTTTCACGGGTTCTAACGTCTCTAAACAATCCAAAGTGTGTGTGTGTGTGTGTGCACTCACACGTTGGTATTTGTGGTTTCCGGGTCTCTCCATAGGCGTAATGGTACTGTACAAACTGTATTTCTATCACCCTACACCTAAACCTACCCCTTACAGGAGACTACAGGCAATTTCTGAATTTCATAAAACACCATTTTGTATGTTTTTTTTAAGCCTTTTGTTTTACGGGGGCACAGGAAGTGTCCTCATAAACCATGTTTACATTGTAGTATCCATGTTATTATACACGTGTCCTCATAAACCATATATACCAGTAAACGTGTGTGTGTGTGAGAGTGTCAGTGTGTGTGTGTGTGTGTGTGTGAGAGTGTCAGTGTGTGTGTGTGTGTGTGTGTGAGAGTGTCAGTGTGTGTGTGTGTGTGTGTGTGTGTGAGAGTGTCAGTATGAGTGTGTGTGTGTGTGCACGTGCGAGTTAGTGTGTGTGAGAGTGTCAGTGTGTGTGTGTGTGTGTGTGTGTGTGTGTGTGTGTGTGTGAGAGTGTCAGTGTTTGTGTGTGTGTGAGTGTTTGTGTGTGTGTGAGAGTGTCAGTGTGTGTGTTTGTGTGTGTGAGAGTGTCAGTATGAGTGTGAGAGTGTGTGTGATTGTTTGTGTGTGTGTGTGTGTGAGAGAGTGTCAGTATGAGTGTGAGAGTGTCAGTGTGTGTGTGGCAGTGAGAGTGAGTGTGTGTGTGTGTGTGTGTGTGTCAGTATGAGAGTGAGTGTGTGTGTGTCAGTGAGTGTGCGAGTGTGTGTGTGTGTGTCAGTATGAGAGAGTGTGTCAGTGAGTGTGCGTGTGCGCGCGTGTGTGCGTGTGTGTGTGTGTGAGAGAGTGTCAGTATGAGTGTGAGAGTGTCAGTGTGTGTGTGTGTGTGTGTGTGCGCGTGCGAGTTAGTGTGTGTGTGTGTGGCAGTGAGAGTGAGTGTGTGTGTGTGTGTGTGTGTGTCAGTATGAGAGTGAGTGTGTGTGTGTGTGTGTGTGTGTCAGTATGAGAGTGTGTGTGTGTGTGTCAGTGAGTGTGCGAGTGTGTGTGTGTGTGTCAGTATGAGAGAGTGTGTCAGTGTGTGTGTGTGTGTGTGTGTGTGTGTCAGTATGAGAGAGTGTGTGTGTCAGTATGAGTGTGTGTGTGTGTGTGTGTCAGTATGAGAGTGTGTGTGTGTGTGTGTGTGTGTGTGTGTGTGTGTGTGTGAGTGAGTGTGTGTCAGTGAGAGTGTGTGTGTCAGTGAGTGTGCGAGTTGGTGTGTTTGTGTGTGTGTGAGAGTGAGTGTCTGTGTGTGAGAGTGTTTACTGAAGCGCACACACACTCTTTCAGTGGGGAAATTTCCTGCGCTGGAAGCCGCTCTCATCCTGAGGAATTTCCTGTGTGGGCAGACAGCACTTCCTGCAGGCCGTGTTTTTCTGAAAGGGAAACTGTTCTCATGCCAGCGTCTCTTCCTGTTCCCAACCGTCTCCACACTCAGCCCAGTGTTCGCTCGCAGTGGCTCTCGTGTGTTTGCTGCGTCCGGATCATTGATCGCTCGTGTGTTTGCATGTAAGACGATCTGCTGGGATCTCTGTGTTTCCTCCTCCTCTGTGTCCTGCTCCGGTTTAATGATTAAAGCTCGTTATGAAAGAGCTGCTTGACTTCTGTAATGTGAGCCGATGTTTCTGAGATTGAGTGCGTTTTATTAGCGCCGCAGGACTTGATTTTCTCCAGAATAAACTGATGAGTGGATGAATGAGGGATTGATGATGTCAGATGAAGACGAATGTGGTTTCAGAGGTGAAGTGATATATATATACTTATATTTACTGAGATGTATTTATATTTTATCATTTTTATTTTGTATTGATTTATATTTTGTTTTTAAAAGTATATAATGATAAATACATAAATATAAAATAATACATATGAAAATAAGTAAATAAGTAATAAATATAAAACAAAACTTATATTATTATTTTTTATTTGTGTGTGTATATTATTTAAAATGCATATAAATTATTGATGCAATATAATTGCAAAAATTATATTACGTTGTATATATAAAAATGAAATAAATCCAATAATAATTAATAAATGTAAAATGTATTTAAAAAATAAAACAATTCTAATTTTATTATATTAATTTATTTAATATTAATTTTGATTTTTACTATATATATATATATATATATATATATATAATATAATGCATATAAATAATGAATAGAAACAAAGTTATATATGTAAAATTATATTATATGCATTTAATTATAAAACATAAATAATAAAATTGTTAATAAATATAAAATGTATTTATTGAAATAAAGTAATTCTAATTGTTATACTGTAACTTATTTTCTTTTACTTTATATTAATTTAGATTTTTATTATATATCTTACATATAAATTATAATTAATAATCTATATGTAAATTATATTATGTATTTTTATAATAAAAAATAAATAAAATGTAAATGAAATAATGTATGTTAAATAAAATAATTGTATTATATTAACTTATTTAATTATTTTTTTTATTTTATATTAATTTATATATGTGTGTGTGTGTGTGTGTGCGTGCGCGCGCGCGTGTAAAAATGAAGTGGTTTCAGAGATGGAGTGAGTTTTATGTTCTGATGAAAGGTTATGAAGGCCAGCATTGATTTCTGTAGACTAACATCAGTTTAGTGTGTTTTGATTTCATGTTGACTGTGATGTTCATCTGTTCCTCTTGTGCTGCTGTTTATAGTCCTCCGCATCACTGCAGAGCGCTTGTTCCTGACTTCCTGTGTGTGTGTGAGTGTGTTTGACTTCCTGTCAGGGTGCGTTGTGGGAAGTCAAGTTGGCGTTGTCACGGGTAACGGTCTCTGTGGGAGCAGATGCTGAGACACGCAGCGGATCTCAGCGAGCTTCTGTGACCGTCACATGACCTTTGACCTTTGACCTTAAGCTCAGATTTGCAGACATGAGTGTGTTGATCCTGTCTCGATCCACACGGCATAGACTACTGCAATAATGCATTTACAAAGTTGTTCTTTGTACGCATTTTGTTTTAAGGTTATAGGACCGCTTTGATGAAAGGTTTTGATCCACTTCAAATGTTGACTACTGTGTGTGTGTTTGTGTGTGTGTGTGTGTGTATAAAGATACACACATACAGTATATATTTTGAAAATATTTACATGTCTATATTTATATTCATATAATTTATATTATATATAAATATATTTAATGTAATTATAACATATTTTTCTAAAATATATAAATGCATGTGTGTGTTTATGTGTACATAATAAATACACACAGTACACACACATATATTATGTAAACAAAAACTTTTATTTTGGATGTGATTAATCGTTTGACAGCACTATTATATTTACATTATTATGGCGACAGATGAAGCCAAACCCTCAAAGACTCTTGAATGAGTTGATATCCACTAATCCGCTATTATGGGATGTAATTGAAGCTCCGGAGCTGATTTAATGTGTGACGTGTGCTGACACGCATGAGAGAGAGTGAGAACACACACACACACACACACACACACACACACACACACACACACACACACACACACTCCTGAGTTCTGGAAGGCAGTGGTTTAGTTTAGGATCGTGTCGGACAGGTTGAGTGACAGACGAGGGCGTGTGAATCTCGGGACTCGTTTAGTCGGATCTGAAGCTGTTTTGGTTTGATTCTGCTTTATAAACCAGCAAACACAGAGCGAGGGAAAGATGCTCAGGAAAAACGTAAAAATAAATCTTTACGTGGTCAGAATCAGCTGCTGTGAGAGTTGCAAAGTAAATAGTTTGTTTGCACATCACGTGTGTTGTTATGAAGATAATGAAAGCTCGTATGAGGAAACATGCATTACTGCTGATAACACACACACACACACACACACACACACACACACACACACACACACACCAGCTGGATATGGATATATACACTGACGTTTGGGATCAGTAAGACTTTTAATGTTTGTGTAAGAAGCCAAGGCTGCATTTATTTTGTCAAAAATACAGTGAAAATTATGAAATATTATTCTAATGTAAAACAGCTGTTTTCTATGTGAATATGTGTTAAACTGTAATTTATTTCTGTGATGCGCAGCTGTATTTTCAGCATCATTACTGCAGTCTTCAGTGTCACATGATCTTCAGAAATCATTCTGATATACTGATTTGCTGCTCAAGAAACATTTCTGATTATTATCAATGTTGAAAACATTAATATTTTTGTGGAAACTGATGCACTTAATTTCTCAGGATTCACAGATTAATAGAAAGATGAATATAAATATGAAATATATATGAATTGGCTTTTATTTAAATATTTTCACTTTTTTTTTTTTTCTTTGAACATTTATTCATTTTTTATGTGTTTGCATGCATATATATACACACACACACACAAAGTTCTGGCGTGAAACTCTAGATGGCGCAGTCCGATAGGTCTAACTCAGTATGACATAATGACATCATTATCACATGGCACAGCTGATTGGTTCTCTCCTGTATCGGTAGCCAATGAGCTCGCTGCTCAACATTTAAATATTTGACTAATGCTTGCTGTAGCGGTTGCAGTGCACTTCAGAAACCCTCCACCTCCCCAGCTCCACCTGTGTAGATGTGCTCCGGGGGTTATTCATACCTGTATGTTACAGTATTTCTTACATGCTCACAGCAGCATGTTGTGGATGTATTGGCAGTAGACAATTTCACACACATTCATGAACACGAGTGCAGCTTTATTCCCATCAGCAGAGCGGCCGAGCGCAGGGGCTGATGGGAAGGCTCTGGTGGATGCAGTCATGCAGATGTTTGAGTTTGTATGTTTTTCCCACGCTGAACCACAAACACACACGTGTGTCTCGTCTCTGATATCTGTGCTCTCTCATTCTGATGCAGCAGCTGTGTGTGTGTGTGTGTGTGTGTGTGTGTGTGAGTGTGAATGGAAGTGAGTATAACTGCTGTGTGTTGTGCTCATATGAGCTGGTGTGTAACGGTGTGTGTGTGTGTGCAGGGATGCAGCCGGTGTTCTGGAGCCGTGAGGATGTGTGTCAGTGGCTGCGCTGGGCTGAGAGAGAGTTTGCTCTGCGGCCGATATCCAGCGCCAGCTTCCAGATGAACGGGAAAGCCCTGCTGCTGCTCACCAAAGAGGACTTCAGATACCGCTCTCCTCACTCAGGTGACACTCTCTCTCTCTCTCACACACACACATGCGCACACACACGCACGCGCACGCACGCACGCACACACACACACACACACACACACACATGTTCGTTTTTGTGAAAAGTGGGGACATCCCATAGGCGTAATGGTTTTTATACTGTCCTTACTGTATGTGTTATTGTCCTACACCAACCCTACACCTAAACCTACCCCTTACAGGAGACTTTCTGCTATTTCAGATTCTCAATACACTCCATTCTGAGTGATTTATAAGCATTTTGAAAAGTGGGGACATGGAGTAATGTCCTGAAAAGTCACCTTCTCCTTGTAATACCTGTCATACCCTTGACATTATACACATTTATGTCCTCATTTGTCACAAAAACACACACACACACACACACACACACACACATACACACTCACTCACTCGCGCACACACACACACACACACACACACACACACACACACACACACACACACACACATACACATACACACTCACTCACTCACTCGCGCACACACACACACACACACACACACACACGTTTGTTTCAGTGGTTTACGGGGACTCTCCATAGGCGTAATGGTTTTTATACTGTACTTACTGTATGTGCTATTGTCCTACACCAACCCTACACCTAAACCTACCCCTTACAGACACACACACACACACACACACACACACACACACACACACACACGTCTGGTTTGCTATCCTTGTGGGGACTCTCCATAGGTGTAATGGTTTTTATACTGTACTTACTGTATGTGCTATTGTCCTACACCAACCCTACACCTAAACCTACCCCTTACAGGAGACTACAGGCATTTTTAGATTAAAAAAAAAAACACCATTTAGTATGTTTTTTAAGCCTTTTGTTTTACGGGGACATAGACAGTGTCCTCATAAACCACCTTCAAATTGTAATACCTCTGTCATACACATGTTATTATACAAATTTTGTCCCCGTAAACCACAAAAACCAGTACTCACTCACTCACTCGCGCGCGCACACACACACACACACACACACACACACTCGCACGCGCACACACACACATTTAACAAAATCAGACAAAAACACTGAAGTAAACAGCTTTAACGATAGAAAGAACTACAATCCCATGAAGCATTGCAAATGATATAAAGTTTACATAGATTTTATTGAAATAATTTGAATGAATTATATATAATTAAAAATAAATAATAATATAATTAAAAATGAAATATGTATAATATTTTAGCAGTATTTATAATTATATACAATTATATTTTATTAATATTTAATTAACATTTTGAATTCTTTGTTTTAATTTTAATTTTGTTAATTTGTTTAGTAATTTTATTGTCTGCTTTTGTCATATTTATTTAAAAAATATATACATTTTTAAATGATATATAATTTTATATATATATATGTGTATATGTGTGTGTATATATGATTTTATTGAAAAATATTATAATATTAAATATAATAATAATAATAATAATAATAATAATAATAATAATATAAAATATATATGTATAATTTTATAATTTTTTAGATATTCAATCTAATTTTTGTTAATTACTTAGTATTATGTACTTTTGGCATTTTTGAAATTTTGTATTATGATTATTATAATTTCTACTAATATTACGTAACATTTAGAAACAGTATATTTATTGCAAAATATACAAGTGCATACTCATGCGTGTGTGTGTGTGTGTGTGTGTGTGTGCGTGTGTATACACGTATGTGTTTGCACTCACTGCAACTTTGTATTTTTTTGGGGGGGGGGGGGTTAATTTTTGCACAGCATGTAAACATGATTATTTAAAAAAAGTTAAAATAATGCAAACTGCTCAAAAGTATAAACCATTGATTGATATCCTCAGAGCGCACAACGGCTCTGTCTTTACGCTTTGAGAATGCGTTTCTGCTGTTCTCTGATCATCTGCTGCTTTACACTCAGAGCAGCACACGAGACGGAGTCACAGGATGGAGGATTGTGGGTAAAAGTGTTTAATCTGGACTGAAACAGGGCTGTTTCTGTGCTCACTGTCACTAGAGGAAGTTGAAAGTTGGGTAAACGGCAGATAAGGAAGTGCTGGTGCGTAATCAAGCCGCAACCGTCACCTGCTCGAACCAGGAGTTTCCCTCCAGTGAGCAAACTAACCAGAAACTGAGAACTGAGATGCCTGCGAGCGTGCGTGTGTGTGTGTGTGTGTGTGAGAAAGTGTGTGTGTTTGTGTGTGGACTTCCTTTTTGAGAATCGTTTCCTTGAAGTTCTTTCAGGAAGCTCTTTAAAATAGGACGCACAATTTTCATGAGACAACATGAAGACTGACGACTTCCTTCAAATGATTTACAGTGCAGCTTTTTATTTTTATTTTTTTTTATTTTATTTATTTTTTTTATTTTAAATCATTTTGTTAATTTACATTATTTGATTTTATTATATATATATATATATATATATATATATATATATATATATATATATATATATATATATATATATATATATATATAAAATGTTTTATTTTTTTCCATATTTATTTATTTTATTTATATTTATTTATTTTTAATTCATTTGTTTATTACTAATTTTTTGTTCATTTCATTCATAAAATCAAATTTATTTTATTCATTTTAATTTTATAACTAATTTATTTTATTTATTTATTTATTTATTTTTTATTCATTTAGTTAAATATTTATTTTGTTTACTACTTTTATTGTATTTCATTTTTATTTTGCGGATGTCAGGTGTGGGGCATTGCACAGCTTCAGATGCATGATCCCGCAGCAGTGTGTTGATGACGTGTGTGTGTGTGTGTGTGTGTGTGTGTGTGTTGATTGACAGGTGATGTTCTGTACGAGCTCCTGCAGCACATCCTGAAGCAGAGAAAGACTCACTCGCTCTCGTCGCCGTTCTTCCCCATCGGCTCCTTCCACTCGCTGAACGACGCGCCGCTGCAGACGCACAAACTCGAAGGTGAGCTGCTCTTCTGCTTCTGTGAGCGACTCTTTAGGCTGAAAACACTGCTGTTTAACACGATCCCGGAGGAAGTGCCTGTCTGGAATGTTGACAGAGAAACCGGTTGGACGAGGAAGCGCTGCTGTAGTTAATCAGCCGTTTGACGAGCATGAAGACAAACAACAGGAATATATGAGAAGACTTCCTGAAAGAGGATCGCACGTGTCACATGATGCATGTAAACACACGTCCACCGTCAGCAGAGTCATGTCAGAACATCACAGAAGATCTCCAGAATCTGAACGAAGGTCTGTGGGATCCTCTTGTGGTGCTGATGTGAACTGCAGGCGCAGGAGTCCATCACACAAAGATGTCTCGTACATTAAAAGTGTCAGTGAACTCATTTAAAATGTTACAAAAGGTTTCTACTTTTTGACCTTTCAGTTCATCTGTGAATTTTTCATGACAAATTCTCAACAAAAATATTATATTAATGTTATTAAAAAATAATATTTACAATTTAATCTGCAGTAACTTACTTAAAATAATTTAATATTTTAAGATTGTTTTTTTTTTTTAAATAAGGTTTTAAAAACCAAATATTTAATACACTCTTGTTGAAAAGCAATTTTTAAGAAATTAATATTTTTATTCATCAAGGGTGCATTAAATTAATCAAAAGTGTCAGTAAACACATTTATAATGTTACAAAATATTTCTATTTTTTTTTTAAACTGTTCTTTTGAACTTTCAATTCATCTGTGAATTTTTCGTGACAAATTCTCAACAAAAATATTATTTAAAACACGAAGCACTTAAAATCATTTGTTATTTAAAATAATATTTACATAATAAATAACATTTACAATTTAATTTGCAGTAATTTACTTGAAATAATTTAATATTTTAAGATTTCTTTTTTTTTAAATAAGGTTTTAAAGACAAAATATTTAATATACTCTTGTTAAAAAGTAATAATTAGTTGTTTTTTTTTAAAGAAATTAATACTTTTATTTATCAAGGATGCATTAAATTAATCAAAAGGGCCAGTAAAGACATTTATGATGTTATAAAAGACTTTTTCTTTTTTTAACGCTGTTCTTTTGAACTTTCAACGCATCTGTGATTTTTTTTTTTTTTTTTTTTTTTTTTTTTTTTTTTTTTTTTTCTTCATGACATTCTCAACAAAAATATTATTTAAAACATGAAGCACTTAAAAACACTTATTTAAAAATAATAAATATTTACAATTTAATTTGCAATAATTTACTTGAAATAATTTAAGATTTTAAGATTTTTTTTTAAAATAAGGTTTTAAAAACAAAATATTTAATATACTCTTGTAGAAAAGTAATAATTAGTTGTTGTTTTTTAAAAGAAATTAATACTTTTATTCATCAAGGGTGCATTAAATTAATCAAAAGTGGCAGTAAAGACATTTATGATGTTACAAAAGATTTTTTAAAAACACTGTTCTTTTGAACTTTCAGTTCATCTGTGAATTTTTCATGACAAATTCTCAACAAAAATATTATTTAAAACATGAAGCACTTAAAATCATTTATGTTATTAAACATAATAAATATTTACAATTTAATTTGCAATAATTTACTTAAAATATTTAAAAAAAAATTTTTAATAAGGTTTTAAAAACAAAATATTTAATATTCAACTCTTGTTGAAAAGTAATAATTTGTTTGTTTTTTTATTAAAGAAATTAATACTTTTATTCATCAAGAATGCATTAAGTTGCTCGAGTTCATCTATAATTTAATTCGCACGAACATAGATGCATTTAGGTAGATCAGTGGCCAGAATCTGTGAACCGCTTGATCTGAGAAAGGAGTTATTAAAAGTGAATTTTGCACCTGATCTCCACTTTAAAGGATAAGTTCACTTCCAGAATAAGAATTTCCTGATGATTTCCTCACCCGTATGTCATCCAAGATGTTCATGTCTTTCTTTCTTCAGTCGCAAAGAAATTAAGTTTTTTGAGGAAAACATTCCAGGATTTTTCTCCATATAGTGGACTTCAATGATGGCCAACAACTTGAAAAAATGCAGTTTCAATGCAGCTTTTTTTAATATACTTTCATATTTTTGTGAGCTGTTCATGTTAATCTGATGTTGGTTCTCTCTGTGTGTCAGAAACGGTACGCCGGCCGCCGCGCGCCGCAGACGCTCATTCCCTGCATCCGCCGACCATCGAGCTGCGCCATCGCTCGCGCTCGCCCCATCATCCGCCCGCGCAGCTGCGCTCAGCCGAGGACCTCCAGCAGGTGTCCGCACAGCTGCCCGACAGCAACCACCACCCGCCGGACGACGTGTATCCGCTGTCCGTATCTCCGTCTGCGGCTAACGGCCACTGCGCGCTTCAGGAGGAGCCGCCGCCGCCGCGCGTCATCCAGCTCATGCCTAGCGCCATCATGCACCCGCTGCTGAGCCCCGACTTCAGGCACGGACGCGGCACGCCTCAGGAGAACGGCCGCGAGGTCAAAGTTCAAGCGCACTTCGCCCATCAGACGCCTCTCCAGCTCCCCCTGCAGGACGAGCGTCACTACCGCAACCACATCATCATGCCTGTCTCTCCGCCCGAGGAGCAGGCCACGCCCATCGGCCGCATCGCAGGTGAGACCCCGCCCCCCTCTGCTGATTGGTCAGTGAGTGTACAGTCAAACCAGAAATTATTCAAATGCAAAATCCTCACCTTTCAGTGACTGCGTTTCCATGGACATCAGTAATCTAATTATTTACCTTATTCTGAATAATATTATGATTAAGGTGTTTACATGAGAGGAATATTCTAAAAGCAACTCATGTATCTAATTGCATAGTTTAATATATGTGACCCTGGAGCACAAAACCAGTCTTAAGTGTCAATTATTCTAAATTGAGATTTCTACATCAAATTGTGAACGTGTGTTTATTTTTGTTGACAGCTTTTTAATAGTAGGCTATTTAATGATTATGAACATATAAGCATTACAAAACAAATTAATGATCGATGAAACCACAAAGCTGATGCAGAGCTATGTATAATTACAATATAAGTTTATTTTGAGTGTTATTGCTATTAATATTATTTTCTAAAGTAGGGTACATGTAATATAAAAGTACGTAAGTGACGAGACCGCTCCAAGTGTCACGCGCTGTGTAGCCTGCAGTGCATCCTGATGTAGTGCACTCAGCTGGCGTACACTATATAGGGAGTAGTGAAGGAGTGAGTGATTTGGGACACAGCTTGTGATTGTGATTGTGTTGTGTGTCAGACTGCAGGCTCCTGTGGGATTACGTCTATCAGCTGCTGTCGGACAGTCGCTACGAAAACTACATCCGCTGGGAGGACCGCGATACCAAAGTCTTCCGCATCATGGACCCCAACGGCCTGGCCCGTCTGTGGGGGAACCATAAGGTACCAGACGCCCAGAAAAAACCTGCCGGATAATAAAAATAGAAATTAAATTAAATATTAAAATGAAAATTAAATTAAAATAAGTTAAATAAATTAAAATAAAGTTTAATTACAAATTTAAATATATAGTATTTAAGATATTAACTATTACATTAAATATTAAAAATTAACCAAAAATTTTTAATTAAATAATTAAAATAAAACATAGTTTAATATTACAAATTAAAATTAAATCATAAAAATAAATTAAATATTAAAAATAAAACTTAAAATAAAATGAAATCAGTAGCATGAATTAAAATAAGTAAAACCAAATATAATAAAGTTTAAATAAATTATCAAATATTACAAATAATATATTAAATATAAATACATAAATATAATGCATTAAATATAAAAACTAAATCAAATAAAATCAGAATGAATTTGAATAAAATAAAAACGTTTTAATATTACAAATTTAGAAGTTAAGTAATAATGTAATCGAGCATTTAAAAAAAAAAAAATATATATATATATATATATATATATATATATATATATATATATATATATATATATATATATATATATATATATATATATATATATTTTTTTTTTTAAATGCTCGATTACATTATTACTTAACTTCTAAATTTGTAATATTAAAACGTTTTTATTTTATTCAAATTCATTCTGATTTTATTTGATTTAGTTTTTATATTTAATGCATTATATTTATGGAATTAGTGAAATAAATCAATATATATATATATATATATATATATATATATATTGATTTATTTCACTAATTCCATTCAAAAAGTGAAAATTGTATATTGTATTCATTCATTACACACAGACTGATATATTTCAAATGTTTATTTCTTTTAATTTTGATGATTAGAGCTTACAGCTCATGAAAGTCAAAAATCAGTATCTCAAAATATTAGAATATTTACATTTGAGTTTGAATAAATGACCATCCCTACAGTATAAAATCCGGGTATCTCTTGTTCTTTGAAACCACAATAATGGGGAAGACTGCTGACTTGGCAATGATCCAGAAGACGAACATTGACGCCCTCCACAAAGAGGATAAGTCACAGAAGGTCATTACTGAAAGGTGTGGCTGTTTACAGAGTGCTGTATCAAAGTATATTAAATGCAAAGTTGACTGGAAGGAAGAATTTGGGTAGGAAAAGGTGCACAAGCAACAGGGATGACTGCAAGCTTGAGAATACTGTCAAGCAAAGCCGATTCAAACACTTGGGAGAGCTTCACAAGGAGAGAACTGAAGCTGGAGTCAGTGCATCAAGAGTCACCACGCTCAGACGTCTTCAGGAAAAGGGCTACCAAGCCACTTCTGAACCAGAGACAACGTCAGAAGCGTCTTACCTGGGCTGTGGAGAAAAAGAACTGGACTGTTGCTCAGTGGTCCAAAGTCCTCTTTTCAGATGAAAGTAAATTTTGCATTTCATTTGGAAATCAAGGTCCCAGAGTCTGAAGGAAGAGTGGAGAGGCACAGAATCCATGTTGCTTGAAGTCCAGGGTGAAGTTTCCACAGTCAGTGATGATTTGGGCTGCCATGTCATCTGCTGGTGTTGGTCCACTGTGTTTTCTGATGTCCACAGTCAACGCAGCCATCTACCAGGAGATTTTAGAGCACTTCATGCTTCCTTCTGCTGACAAGCTTTATGGAGATGCTGATTTCATTTTCCAGCAGGATTTGGCACCTGCCCACACTGCCAAAGGTACCAAAAGCTGGTTCAATGACCATAGTGTTACTGTGCTTGATTGGCCAGCAAACTCGCCTGACCTGAACCCCAGAGAGAATCTATGGGGTATTGTCAAGAGGAAGATGAGAGACACCAGATCCAACAATGCAGAAGAGCTGAAGGCCACTATCAGAGCAACCTGGGCTCTCATAACACCTGAGCAGTGCCACAGACTGATCGACTCCATGCCACGCCGCATTGCTGCAGTAATTCAGGCAAAAGGAGCCCCAACTTAGTATTGAGTGCTCTACATGCTCATACTTTTCATGTTCATACTTTTCAGTTGGCCAAGATTTCTAAAAATCCTTTCTTTGTATTGGTCTTAAGTAATATTCTAATATTTTGAGATACTAATATATATATAAAAAATATATATATATTTTTTTTAAAGAAAAGAAATTATGTTTTATGAACTGGTCATTTAGGAAAAATCCTGGATATTAACAAAATCCTAAATTGTGGAATAGTCATGGAAATGACTATAGTGAATAGAAGTTATACAATATAATTTTTATTTTGGTATCATTTATGTGCTATCATAGTTTTTTTAATAGTTTGAATTACATTACTTTCTGTTTTCATTTCAGTTTTTAATTTGAGAACTTTTAGTCGTTTTATTGTGCGCTTTTGTCACTTTTATTATTTTTTTTTAAGTCTATATAGTTGATATGTTTTTAGTTTTAGTACTTCAAGTTAAACTAAATGAAAATGCTTAACGAAAACTAGCTTACTTATTTTTACGATTTTAATTTTAATGTTTTATTTTGTTTCAGTTAATTTATTTATTTTTTCCATAGTTTTAGTTGAGGATAAGCCTGCTCTATAGAAGCTGTAATGTTTCCTGAGCTGATCTGTTGACACGAGTCTTGTGATGTGCTGCTCACACAGAACAGGACAAACATGACGTATGAGAAGATGTCGCGGGCGCTGAGACACTACTACAAACTCAACATCATCAGGAAGGAGCCGGGACAGAGACTGCTGTTCAGGTCAGTCAGGAGTGTGTGTGTGTGTGTGTGTGTGTGAGAGTGTGTGTGTGTGTGTGAGAGTGTGTGTGTGTGTGAGTGTGAGAGTGTGTGTGTGAGAGTGTGTGAGAGTGTGTGAGAGTGCGTGAGAGTGCGTGTGTGAGCGCGCGTGTGTGAGCGCGCGTGTGAGTGCCTGTGAGAGTGCGTGTGTGAGAGTGCGTGTGTGAGAGTGCGTGTGTGAGAGTGCGTGTGTGAGAGTGCGTGTGCGTGTGAGAGTGCATGTGTGAGCGCGCGTGTGTGAGCGCGCGTGTGTGAGAGTGCGTGTGTGAGAGTGCGTGTGCGTGTGAGAGTGCGCGTGTTTGTGAGTGAGTGAGTGAGTGTACGTACTTGTTTATGCTATATTGTGTGGATGAAATTACCCCACAAGGATAGTAAAACTTTACATTTTTGACATTGCGGTCCCTGCGAGGGGAAAAAATATTAAAAATAGTAAATGATGTTTATCTGAAAGTGTAAGAATGCAGACAGGTTTTCTGTAAGGGGTAGGGGGTAGAGGATAGAAAATATCGTTTGGTCAGTATAAAAGTAATATAAGTCTATGGAAAGTCCTCACAATTCACAGAAACCTAACGTGTGTGTGTGTGTGTGCGCGCCGCAGGTTCATGAAGACCCCAGACGAGATCATGAGCGGGCAGACGGATCGTCTGGAGCACCTGGAGTCGGACACAGATGAACAGATCTATGTGAAGGAGGAGTGCTGAGCGAGTCGCTCCACAGCATGAACTTCTAAAGCCGCAGATGCCTCGGTCGGTCCGCCTGACCTTTGACCTCTGTGTGACCTCCAGATCACGGAGGATCTGCACTGCACTGCTCTCAGTCTGTCAAAGCCCATCCTACTCGCTGTTTTTTAGTCTTATACTTCAGCAAACTTCACGGTGACAATCATTTTAATGACAAACGATGCTCTTTTTTCAAATCAGATCTAGAAATTGTTGGTGCAGCTTTTTTTTCTCTTTGGTAAGTATATTGTACGAAGACCTGTTGCGATTTGTATAAACATGGGATTACTAGAATGCTGGTGAAAATGTGATTTAATTCTACAATAAATTTTACTGAGTGACACAGGTGTGTTTAATGAATTTGTTTTATGTCCATTTATTTGCATACTGTGTGTGTGTGTGTGTGTATATATATATATATATAATATTTCATTTGCAAAAATATAACTCAATTTTCAAAAATCATGTTTTTTCATCGCACATTCCAATTAATCTCAATCAAACTGCAGTCGGGTTATTTTGATGAAGTAATAATTACTAAAAAAAAATACAGCTAACTTACACAATAAAAACATGAAAACATAATAAAAAACCTGATTTTTGAAAATTAAAAAAAGTTATCTGTTTTTGCAAATAAACTCGTGTTTGTGTGTGTGTGTTTTATTAATGCATTAGTAATATTTCATTTCATTTTCACATAATTTTTCTTAGGAAGCACTTTATCTGTTCTGCCAGTGTCAACATGTAAAGAGACGTAACAACATTTCAATACAAAATTAATTTCATTTTTCAAATTGAAGATTGTTTTGGTTTAAATTGATTTAAAATGTTTTATTTTACAAGTTTTATTTACTTGTTATTTAACTTTTATTTATTTGATTGATGTGTTTATTTATTAATTGCACAGTATTACCAAAGAAAGCTCTAAACATACTCGCTGTATTCTGAGAAAGTTTACTAAAGAAGTTATTGAGTCTAGACATATTTCTATACTACAGTTCACCAAATAACTTCAGACACTTTAACTTTATTAACTGTCTCTTCCTTATGTGCACCATGATGCTAAACAAACAGAAAAGAGCAGGGTGTTGATAAACAGCTAGTTAGTAGTTGGTCAGTGAGGATCGAGGAAGATAACCTGGTGCTAATGTTCATCGTGGTTTGTTTATAACGCACTAGCTGCTAGTGCTACACAGCTAACTTATGAATACTCGAAATAAAACGACACTGCTAAGACACTCATTTTATACAGTAAGTTTAGCAGGTAAACACTTCCTGGTTTATCTAAACAAAGCCTTATTCGTGTTTAAAAACTCTTGTAGTGTAAATAAGCGTTGATTAGCATGCAGGACCAGACGCGTCCGCACGATGGCGCCACACGCGCACACGAACAATCATAAAACAGAAACACCTAATAACACTATTAACTATAATACAGCCTTACAGAAAAATACAGCGCTGTTACCATGGTACGGTGATTATATCTTTGAAATACATACCATGATTGCGAATGATGGTATTTGGATGATCCACGATACTGCAGCGCCTCGTCTAAACAACTTCTGTTAATATAAGAATAAACCCCGACAATCATTCTGTGCTAAATGTGTTAACAACAGATATAATACACATCAAAAATACTAACATGGAGTTTTGGGACATTTATGATGATAGCAGTAGGTTATGATCCCAGAAAACAGGGAATGTTTTTTTTCTTTTTTCTTTTCTTTTTTGGTAAAATGTTTAAGTGTTACTGTTAAATGTTACTGTACTTTTAGAAAGTTCTTCAAAGAACTTTCAAAAGTAGCCTGACATTCTCAGAGTGTTTGCAATGGAACATTCCTTTAAAGTTTGTGTAACCAAGAAAAAAAAAATGTTTTTAGAACATTTATAAAAATATATAATAATTTAGAAATATAATAAGACTCGGTTTGGAGTGGATTAGCTGGTAACTGACAGCAAAATAAGTTTTGTTTGCTTTGGTTTATATTTGTTTTGTTTATTATTTGTGTCGTAACACTAGGTAGACTATATTAAACATTCAGTGCCGTTTTTGTTCAGAATATATTCAGCCGACCTGGTAATGTTCATCTAACGTTTCTGAAATGTTATTAGGATACGTTAAGAAAACATTCGAAAATAGCGTTCTCATAATGTCTGAAAATAAGTGGTAAAATGGGACGTTCTTTTAACTCCGTTATAACCCAGATTTAAAAAAAAAAAAAAAAAAAAACTGGACGTTTTAAACATTCAGAAATAACGTTTTAATGGAAACGTTTGCACAGCGTTCTTACAACATATTTTTGTTATCTGGGGTGGTAAATGTAAATGAACGGTAGCTGTGTGTGTGTGTGTGTGTGTGTGTGTGTGTGTGAGAGAGAGAGAGAGAGAGAGAGAAAGAGAGAGGTTTGGTTGTGTGTGTATTTCAGTCAGTCAGTGTGTGTGTGAAGCTCAGGGAAGAGCAGCATCTGTTTCTCTCTCCATCTTTTTTCTTTAATTTTTTTTTTGCCTTCTGTTTTTGCGGCTCATAATAAACATTACAATTTTAAACAGAAGACGCGGGAAGCGTTCCGCGGAATAATCTCGTCTGTTGAGCTCTGGGACGGTTAGTGACGGTTAGTGACGGTTAGGCGCTCAACTCGCGCGCGGATCTGAATCATGTGAAGCGCCGCTGACTGAAGCGAACCGGACCGAGAGGAAGCGGAAACCCTGACTCCCGCCGGACTGATCGCGCGCTGATCGGATGGATTGATCAGGAGCGGCGCAGGTGCGGCAGGTAACGTCTCGAGCTCGTTCTTTATTCCGTCTTTAATCTGTCGCGAGCGCAGGTGAGTAGGCTATCAATCAATCAGAACCTCGAATAGGCTACAAACACATAAACCAGTTTAGAAATATATATATAAAAAAACTGTTTAAAGTGGTTTATTGATTGATTATTTGGTATCAGTTTTGTTTTAGACATTCAGTCAACACTCTCCTATCAAACAATAGCCTATTTATTATTTGAGTGTCATTAATAAATATACAGTATTAATAATTCGGTAGCCTATCGTAGTGTTTGTTCAGGATACAGTGCCATATACTGAAAAAACGATTTATTGAATTTACTCAATTCTTTTAAGGTAAGTGGTTGCAAACACTTTATTTTAGCTACATTTAAATTTAGTTGACTAACTTTCAACATTTTTTAAAAAATTTATTTGTATTTAAATGTAGCTAAAATAAATTGTTTGCAACCACTTACCTTAAAAAAAAATAGTATCATTTTTTTCAGTGTAATTATAGTGTAGCCTGCATTAATGCACACACTGAGAGGTTTTGGAAACTGATGTTTGTATGATAATATGTGGTAATAACACAGTATTTCAAAGAGTCATGCTAATATTCTGACATTTCTTGTAAGTGATTATAGTGATTGATTGATTTATATTTATTTAATTTTATTGCATGTTTGAGAGTTTCCTCCTTTTTTTTGTATTTTGATATTAGAAAACAAGTCATCCCACTCGACTATAGAGTTTCTGAACTGCATTGATCATTTCCAGTCATTATCGTAAATATCATCAGAATCCAGATGAATCTCCTGAGTCTGTGAAATTGCTCTGCGGTGTTTTCTACGTCTCTGAGTCTCAGTGTTTGCTGATGTTTAGAGAATGAACGCTGCGGCTCATCCAAATCTGAGTCAAGAAAAGAGGAACCGTATGTGACGAAATGTTTGGATAAATTCAGTTCTGCTTGTGTTGGGACCGTGCTGACTGAAAATACTGCAGAGCTTCTGTTCTCATGAATCCTGGCGTACTTCAGTGAACGGGGATTTCAGGAGAAATAAACGTGAATGTAAAATACACTCTTAAAAATAAAGGTGCTTAAAAGGTTTTTCACAGTGATGCCATAGAAGAACCATTATTAGTTCCACAAAGAACCATTCAGTCCAAGAACATCTCTTTCTTAGCTTTTTATAATCTGAAGAACCTTCTTTCGCCACAAAGAAGCTTCTGTGACACAGAAAGGTTCTTCCGGTTCTTTATGGAACCATTTAGATAAAAAAGGTTCTTCTGTGGCAGCGTGAACACATGCAGATGAGCGTGACATAAATAGATGTTTTTACATATTAGTTGATTCTGAGGGAATTATGACTATTTAGATTAAAAAAAAAAAAAACATTGTGAGAACATTTTTTTTAGAATGTTTCTAAAATGTCCAGTTTTCATTGTGATTATAATGTTATTTCAAGGTCACAAAAACATTTCTTACAGAATTTTGTGAATGTATTCTCACCCAAAACCAAAGATTATTAGAATGTTTATTTTTAATAAAATACCCAGTTTTCTTGATGTGATTAGAACATTATTTAAAGGTTACAAAAAAGTCTCTTACAACATTCTACTCACTTTATTTTTTACCCAAACTATAACTGTTTTGAATATTCTAAGAACGTTAAAACGTATGGCTTTCTTGCATTATTAGAATGTTATTTAAAGGTTACAAAAAAACATGTCTTACGCAAACTTTCATCAAAACACAAATTATGTTGTAAGGATGATGTTGATCTCAGAATGTTTTTTTCTCAGCATTATGAGAATGTATTTCAAATATTAATTGCATTACAAGTTACATGTTTGTCCTAACATTTATATAACTTTTAAAAAACATTGTGAGAACGTTCCTGTGGCGTATGTGATGGATCAGACAGAAGCAGACGACTCCAAACGTTGTCCTCGTGTCTAGCGTGTGTTTTCAGTCCGCTGAGCATCAGAAACACACTATATACCTGCACCACTTCAGATCAATGTTTCTTTATATATATTCTGTAAATCAATGATAATATATTTTTGATTATTATTTAGAATTTTGAGGGGATTTTATGATACTATGCAATATTTATACAGTTTTTAATTAGCTATTTTTTTCCACGACCCCGTCCGCTCGGGATGGATTGGTGGTTTCATCTGTCTTTGAATGCAGCGCTCGTTATTACCAAAAAAAAATAAAAATGGTTATGACCCGTCTTCCAGGACAGATTGAAGTCACCATGAAACCAAAAACAACCAATTTTCATTGTTTATGGAATATTCCTAAACTTGAAAAAACAAGCAGTTTTCACTTCAGAAATTGCTAAAAGTAACAAATTTAATAAAACGTGAAATATTGCAATAGAAAAACTGAAAATGTATTTGATTTTAAAACATATTCCTACAATCAATCATTTTTAAACATCATTTGAACTTTGAAAAATTACGTGTTTTATAGCACATGCACAGGATTTATTATTATTATTATTTTTTTTAAAAATCAAGCGCCCTAAAACTAATCCTAATCTAGTTGTCTGATAAACCTGGCACTGTATATATTATGAATATTCCTCTTTGGATAAAAGCCTCTGCTTAATGCATAAACGTAAAAATGTAAAACACGAAAATGTAAAAATCTCAATCTCTTCTCTGATGGTGCGTGCAGCGACACGAGGGCGGGGCTATAATAATAACCCCTCCCCTCCAGTGACCTGTCAATCACAGCAAACCACACCCATCCAATCAAAACCAAGTCTCGCCCTGCATTTGTTCTCTTGAAAAAGAGATTTTTAATCTCAATGAGTTTTATCCTGGTTAAATAAAGGTAAAATAAAATAAAATAAATAAAATAAATTTAAGAAGCCGTTTCACTTGAATCCAGTATCCTGAATCACAAAGGAGCTTGTCACTTAACACACATTAAAACTCCCGCTGGAGATCGTTCAGCTTATTATGAGGGAAAATACAACCGGCGAGAGTGTGAAAAATAAACGTTATCTGACTGTAATGCTCGTAGACTGCTGAGTCGCCGCTTCAGACGCTGCAATTACATTGACTTCTGTTCTTGTCTTCCCCGTCCACCCTGGTTCTTACGCTGCTGATCTGACACACAAACACCGGAAACCTGCTAATGAAGCTCAACGAGGTTCCTGAGATGTTTTAGCTGTGATTTCATAGTCGTATGTGTGGCTGCTATTCTTGGTCGTCCTCATCACCTTGAGTCCTGCATTAATCTGGACTCATGTTGGTCTCTGAACATACTGTGCCCTGTTGAGACGGAGGAGAGCTCGACCCTGACGAGAGAGACGGACGCATGGCCTCGGTCTCTTTGAAATGATTCTGTGAGCGGATCTCAACCCGGACTGCTTTGGAAAAACAGTATACTCATAGAAAAACTTAAAATATTAAAAAACAAACATTCAAATAATGTTATATTTTGGGTGAAAATAGAGGAGTTAAAGGGATAGTTCATCCAATAATGATCCCATGATTTACTCACCCTCAAGCCATGCTAGCCGTACATGACTTTCATAAGAATCCAATTGGAGTTATATTAAAAAAACCCGTCATGGCTCTTTCAAGCTTTGTAATGCCAGTCAAATAACACCCATTCACTGCCATTATAAAGCTTGAAAGAGCCAGGATGTTTTTTATATATATATATAACTCCGATTAGATTCGTCTGAAAGAAGAAAGTCATGTACAGATGGCTTGAGGGTGACTAAATCATGTGATCATTTTCATTTTTGGGTGAACTATCCCTTTAAAGTTAGTTAGTTATTATGTTGCAAGCAGTGTTGGGGAAAGTTACTTTTAAAAGTAATGCGTTACAATATTGCGTTAAGCCATAAAAAAGTAATTAATTGCATTACTTAGTTACATTTTATGGAAATTAATGCATTACTTTTTGTCACCTGGGTTATATAAGTTATATTTTTGCCAACTATTAGGATTTAAAAAAAGTAACTCAGATATTTTCATTGTAAATTTAAAAGTAATGCATTACTTTTTATTAGTTAGTTAAAAAAAAAGTAATCTGATTACATTTAAAAACAATGCTCCTACATTTCTTCTGTGCTTGAGGTATGTTCAATTAAACATCACGTCATTTGGTAATATAGCAGAATAATATTCATGTCACGTATCTGCCGTAGTTTATGTATTTAAAGGCTTTCTCTTCAGCTGATGTCATGTCAGTAATGTGTGACGGTTGGGTTTTATGCGCTTGTTTAAAGTTTCTGCCTTTAGAAAAGAAAATATACTTATAAAAAGCAAAATGCAATGATGAACTATGAATAATTGATTTAATTTCCTCTTGCTTCATTCCAGAGAATAAAATAAATCCTCCACGATGCACTGCAAAAACAGATGCTCTTCCTCAGTATTTTTGTCTCTCAATATTCTTAAAATCAAGATCTTAAGGAAAAGTATTTAAGATATTAAGTCTTGTTTTCTGAAGAAAAATAAAACCCCTCAAAATTCAGCTTAAAAACTGAAAATATTTGTTTATGGGTGTAGAAAAAAATGAGATTATTTTTCTGACCCCTTTGGAAGATATTTGTTCGTTTTACACATAATTCTGACACTTTTTCAGGATATCTGAATACTTAAGTATGCATCTTTATTTAAGAGTGTTTAGATACTAGTACTGCACAAAACAAGGCAAATATAGCAAGTGAAAATCATTTTTTTGGGCGGAGTGTTGAAGTCGTTTCATGTGCCGTTTGAGTTTGATTTGATTTGGAGCAGCTAATTAAGGGCGTTACATAATAATCCATCACTTCCTGTCTGCGTCCAATGAGAGCGCGCACACAACGAGGCTAAAAATAACCCGCGTTTCTGACACCTTTCATCACACTTCTGTCAGAAAAACAAGTTCATGCTGATGCTGATGCTGCGACGAGATACAGGAGGAACTACAGCATCTTAAATCATGAGTCATGAAGAAAAACACCTTTACATGGAATGAAATATGTATTTGCTTCATAGCTGCCACTCAATAGATCATTAATAAGTTGTTATGCACAATAATCTATGCTGTGCCAAACAGGAAGGACATTTGAAGGAAACAGATGTTGTATAACAGTTTGTTCTTGTGTTATAAAGCTGCAGGTGAATTTGAGTCATTCTGACGGTCAAAGCGTTACAGTTTTTGAGCCGGTGGAAAGGTCACGGCCCGCTTAAAGGTGTGAGGTTAGTGGATTCAGTGCATTCACAGGTGTGTTACGGGTCCAGGATCTGCTGTGAACTGACCCGCTTTCTGCAGCCAAGCTCACTGTGTGCAAAACATCTCTCCTTCTGAGAGCAAACAGACGTTTGTTTTTAATACGCTGTCAGAAGTGCAGCTTCGGATGCAGACGATCGATCGGCTGCTGTTGATTCTGAGTGCGTCTAAACACACGTGTGTTATAATTAAAGCTCAGTTTTGCTTCTCTCAGAGGTACGATGAAAACACAAGGCATGCTGGGACTATGTCTCTAACAGCTCGATGCATTGCTGACGAGACACAAAACAGCAACCGTAAAGGGTTTGTGTCGGCAAATACGATGATTTAAGGGTATTATTAAACAAATCTTCACTTTTACTGCTGTACACTGAGACCATTTGCTGTAGGATTGACATTTTCACTCAGAAATTACTAGAAAATTTCACTAATAATCAAAAAAAAAAAATTGCAAGTTACACTGAATAAAAAGTTTAGAAGTAGAAAAGCTGAAATAGTATTTTCTTATAAAACACTGGAGGATGTGACGTGTTCCTCTCTTTCCAAATAACACTTTGATGTTCATTCACACATATTTATATCTTTTTACATTTCTTTGATATTTTCTTCTATATTTAAATAATAAAAGAGAAAAGACATCAGTTGCCTAGATGTTGAACATCTGAAACTGTAACATTCTCTGAAACTGTAACATTCTACTCCTGTTTCTGAACCGTATTCTATGGAAGCTGAATAAAAAAAAATAAATAAAAAAAATGGGGTTGTGACTTTTTAGCTCACAATTCTGACTTTATATCTCACAATTCTGACTTTATATCTCACAATTCTGACTTCGTATGTCGCAACTCTGACTTCGTATGTCGCAATTCTGACTTTATATCTCACAATTCTGACTTTGTATGTCGCAACTCTGACTTCGTATGTCGCAATTCTGACTTTATATGTCGCAATTCTGTCTTTTTATGTTGCAGTTCTGTCTTTTTATGTCGCAATTCTGACTTTATATCTTGCAATTCTGACTTTATATCTCACAAGTCTGACTTTTTATGTTGCAATTCTGTCTTTTTATGTTGCAATTCTGACTTTATATCTTGCAATTCTGACTTTATATCTCACAAGTCTGACTTTGCATGTCGCAATTCTGACTTTATATGTCGCAATTCTGACTTTATATCTCACAATTCTGACTTTGTATGTCGCAATTCTGACTATATCTCACAATTCTGACTTTGTATGTCGCAATTCTTACTTTATATCTCACAATTCTGACTTTGTATGTCGCAATTCTGAATTTGTATGTTGCAATTCTGACTTTCTTTTTATGTCGCAATTCTGACTTTCTTTTTATCTCGCAATTCTGACTTTATATCTCACAATTCTGACTTTATATGTCGCAATACTGACTTTGTATGTTGCAATTCTGACTTTCTTTTTATGTCGCAATTCTGACTTTATATCTCACAATTCTGACTTTGTATGTCGCAATTCTGAATTTGTATGTTGCAATTCTGACTTTCTTTTTATGTCGCAATTCTGACTTTATATCTCACAATTCTGACTTTGTATGTCGCAATACTGACTTTGTATGTTGCAATTCTGACTTTCTTTTTATGTCGCAATTCTGACTTTATATCTCACAATTCTGACTTTGTATGTCGCAATACTGACTTTGTATGTTGCAATTCTGACTTTCTTTTTATGTCGCAATTCTGACTTTATATCTCACAATTCTGACTTTGTATGTCGCAATTCTGAATTTGTATGTTGCAATTCTGACTTTCTTTTTATGTCGCAATTCTGACTTTCTTTTTAATCTCGCAATTCTGACTTTATATCTCACAATTTTGAATGTATATATCACAATTCTGACTTTGTATGTAGCAATTCTGACTTTATATCTCACAATTCTGACTTTATATCTCACAATTCTGACTTTATGTCTCACAATTCTGACTTTGTATGTCGCAATTCTGACTTTCTTTTTATGTCGCAATTCTGACTATATCTCACAATTCTGACTTTGTATGTCGCAATTCTGAATTTGTATGTTGCAATTCTGACTTTCTTTTTATGTCGCAATTCTGACTTTCTTTTTAATCTCGCAATTCTGACTTTATATCTCACAATTCTGACTTTATATGTCGCAATACTGACTTTGTATGTTGCAATTCTGACTTTCTTTTTATGTCGCAATTCTGACTTTATATCTCACAATTCTGACTTTATATCTCACAATTCTGACTTTATATGTCACAATTCTGTCTTTTTATGTTGCAAATCTGACTTTCTTTTTATGTCGCAATTCTGATTTTCTTTTTATCTCACAATTCTGACTTTATATCTCACAATTCTGACTTTATATGTCACAATTCTGTCTTTTTATGTCGCAAATCTGACTTTCTTTTTATGTCGCAATTCTGATTTTCTTTTTATCTCGCAATTCTGACTTTATATCTCACAATTCTGACTTTATATGTCGCAATTCTGACTTTGTATGTTGCAATTCTGACTTTCTCTTTATGATGCAATTCTGACATAATATGTCGCAATTCTGACTTTATATCTCACAATTTTGAATGTATATATCAAAATTCTGACTTTATATGTCGCAATTCTGACTTTATATCTCACAATTCTGACTTTGTATGTCGCAATTCTGACTTTATATCTCACAATTCTGACTTTATATCTCACAATTCTGACTTTATGTCTCACAATTCTGACTTTATGTCTCACAATTCTGACTTTGTATGTCGCAATTCTGACTTTCTTTTTATGTCACAATTCTGACTTTATATCTCACAATTCTGACTTTATATGTCGCAATACTGACTTTGTATGTTGCAATTCTGACTTTCTTTTTATGTCGCAATTCTGACTTTATATCTCACAATTCTGACTTTATATCTCACAATTCTGACTTTATATGTCACAATTCTGTCTTTTTATGTCGCAAATCTGTCTTTTTATGTTGCAAATCTGACTTTCTTTTTATGTCGCAATTCTGATTTTCTTTTTATCTCACAATTCTGACTTTATATCTCACAATTCTGACTTTATATGTCACAATTCTGTCTTTTTATGTCGCAAATCTGACTTTCTTTTTATGTCGCAATTCTGATTTTCTTTTTATCTCGCAATTCTGACTTTATATCTCACAATTCTGACTTTATATCTCACAATTCTGACTTTATATGTCGCAATTCTGACTTTGTATGTTGCAATTCTGACTTTCTCTTTATGATGCAATTCTGACATAATATGTCGCAATTCTGACTTTATATCTCACAATTTTGAATGTATATATCAAAATTCTGACTTTATATGTCGCAATTCTGACTTTATATCTCACAATTCTGACTTTGTATGTCGCAATTCTGACTTTATATCTCACAATTCTGACTTTATATCTCGCAATTCTGACTTTATATCTCACAATTCTGACTTTATGTCTCACAATTCTGACTTTGTATGTCGCAATTCTGACTTTCTTTTTATGTCACAATTCTGACTTTCTTTTTATGTCGCAATTCTAACTTTATATGTCGCAATACTGACTTTGTATGTTGCAATTCTGACTTTCTTTGTATGTTGCAATTCTGACTTTCTTTGTATGTTGCAATTCTGACTTTTGTACACTTATGGACCAAATAAGAAATCATTTTGAATGACGAACAATTTAACTCACTCAGTGTTTTCCTTGAGAAGACCAACTTCCCCGTCTGCTCCGCATCTCCAGTGGAAGAAAATGTCTCTCTGAGAAAGGTTTAGGAGCGCACAACACACAAATATCGCTATTAATCAATATGTGATGTAATAAAATACAAATTTGAAATGAGGTAAAACACTTACTTCTTATGTTTCCCCTGTTAAAAGCAACTTCCGCGTCAATGCATAGCCATTGAAATGCATCTGTGAGAAACGTTTAGTCTCGTTTAGGCATGCACAGCATAAAAATATCGTCATAAAGTAATATTATTTTATAAAATGCAAAATGTAAATGAGGTTAATCACTTACTTTCTGTGTTTTCCATGATAAAACCAATTTCCCCGTCTTCTCCGCATCATGAGTGAAGGAAATTATCTCTCAGAGAAAATGTTTAGGAGTGCACATCACACAAATATCGCTATAAATCAATATGATGTTGTGAAATACATATAAATGAGATAAAACACTTAACTTTCGGCATTTCCCTTTTAAAAAGAAACGTCCTTGTCTGGTCCACCTCGCGAGTGGGTTTTGATATTACAAAACAGAGTGTTATAAGAGTTTCTCTGCGTATTTACACCGGCCAGAGGGTGCTGTTTACACTAGCTAGTGTTAATTCACCACAACTTTAACACTTTACTCTGAAAGTCCTTAACACTGGAGATTTTGCTGTGTAGTATTCATTACTGATGCTCCCATCACAAAAAGAGCAATTAAAAGCAGATCAGAAATAGAGCGTTCATATTACACAGCCAAACATTAGAGCGATTGACATTGATTAGTGTGTGTGAGGTGAAGAGCTAATGGTGGCACACTGAATCTCACAGACATTGATTGAAACATCACACTGGAACGAGAGACGCAGATGGAGGACAGAGAAGAGATCGCTTTATTCTCCTCGTGTCTCCACGTGAGAGTTCAGAAACATTGCTGATTTTATCCAAGTAAGCGTCAGAATGACTGTAGTAATATCTCCAGATGAACACTTGCTGGACTGAAGCATCTCAGCTTTACTTGATTCTCCATCAATCATTTTTTTAGAAAAATCAGTGCGTCTCAAATCTGATCATCAGGATCTATTGAGGCGCGTTTCTTTCTTCAACTCTCGATCAGCATTGGATTGCATTGCATTATATGTTTTGATCATTATAAAATCTACATCTATATATTATCTCATATATCATCATATAAATCTAATATTACTAAGACATTATTGGAGATATTGAGCAATGACTGATAAATCATTTAATGTAAGTATCTGCTATACTGTTATAAAGATCTCATTGATTTACAGTACAAGCATGGTTGCCAGATTGGGAAGATAAATTAAACACAGGGCTGTTAAGAGAGAAGCTCTTTAAACTCTGAACATCCAGCTAACAGGGAATGTTCTCACAACATTCACACATTCACTTTCAAATATTTTTTTTATAACTTACATAAATGTTAGGACAAAACTTTCTTAAAGTAATCTTTATGGAACTATGGAATTAATAATATGTGATATACTTTCTCATAACGTTGAAAGAAAACGTTCTTAGAACAACATTCTCAGAACGTCCTAAAGATGTTATTTGTACTTGATGGATGTTCTCATAATGTTGAGAGAAAAGGTTCTTAGAATATTAAAAATAAACGATCAAATGACGTTTTATATTTGATGAAAATTATTAGTTATTATAATGTTGTAAGAAACGTTCTTGAAACCTTCAAATAACGTTACAATCACAACAATTTTGACATTTTAGGAACATTTCAAAACAATGTTCCCACAGCGTTTTTATAAACTAAATTTGTTACCTGTGCATGAAGTGGTTCTAAAGCAACTCTAATGCTGCCAGAATTTTACCGTTAAAATACGGTAGCAAAGTTTTAGGTTTTAAGGTTTTAAATTTACAGTTAAATACCGTAATTTCATTAACTGATATAATGTTAATATACCAACCTATTAAAGTACTGAAATCTGTTTTGTACCTTTGAAATACACTGATAACCACCAAAAGCAGGTGCTGATGAGAAAGTCGCATGATGAACCAAAGCCTAAACACCATCATGGTGAGATTCATGAAAGTGAAATAATGCAATAAACATTAATTTAACAACATTAGGTGTAACATACAACCCTAATGTAAAAAAACGATTAGAAAGAACTAAGAAGAAACAGTTATTTCAACAAAAAAACATCAAATTTGAAATGTAACACAGGGAATTCTGGGAATGTCAATTTACGGTTATTCACTGTAAATTATACATTCTTTTTCACTTCCAAAACCGGTATACTACCGTAAAATTACATGTAATGGCCAATACAGTTTTTCACCGTATATAGTAGGGGGACTTACCGTTAACCATTTAACAGGTTTTTACAGTAGTATTTTTACAGTCTTTTACCGTTAAATTCATTTACATTATCCATTGTAACCCGAAAACACAAAATACAATGCGTAATTAAAAATGCAGGTAAAAAACCTGTGAAAAATCAATTCAGAAAATTCCTTTATATTAACATACTACTATTTTACAGACTTTTCTTAGAGTGTACTAGTATACTAACTAACTACTAATACACCGCTTAAACTATAACTGTTCAGAACGTGTAGTTTTACTGGTTTGCTAGCTAATAAAAAAAACTTAAATTGTAAACCTTCAAAAATGTGTACGTTTTCAAAAATGTAATGCATTTAAAAATAGCTGTTTACATTTTAATATTATATCATGCATTTATATTATTTTACGAACAAATCTAAAGTAACGTATAAAATATAGTTTTTGCTGAGATTTGATGCAGTGACACAATTTTGCGTTGCGATTACGTAATGAGGTAACATCGCGAAGTGACCTTTAGCAACTTTTAGCAACAAATCGACCTTCCTTTAGCAACTTCCCCTGAAAAATATCTGGCAACGCTGAAGAAAGTGCAGGTTCAGTCCTGTGAACTCTGACAGACGTAATGAAGATAAATGGCATGACGGAAATGAGCAGCGATGAAGGAACGTGTGCCGACAGCCTCGTTTTGAACCGGACTAGATTCTTATTTTAATAATTCATCCCGTTGATGCGTGCGAGTTTATTAATGTTTGCAATAGTCCAAACTTTAACGGCGTGTTCTCTTGTTCGGTGCATAAATTATGCAGATGTCCTGAGGGTTTGCAGTACAACACAAAGGCCTGAATTAAACATGAAGAGCTTTTAGAATAAAACACACAATTAGAAACGGCTCGTTCCTCTCTGACAGATTCTTAATGAGAAAATAAGTCTGCGTTTCTCCCCTCTGGCGTGTGAATTAAAGACTTTTATAAGGTCATTTGATCAGATTCCCAAGGTGATACTGTATGAAGACACTTGAAAGCAATTACACGCCGTTTATGAGTATGAAATGAACATAAATATTAGTACAACCTCAGATTTAGTGTTTCATATATAATTCCTGTTGTAGTAACAGCTTGTGAAAAACTATTCTCACCTAAATATTTGATAATAAATAAGTTTAATTACAACGTCAACATGTCCGTTTGTGTTGTACAGAAAAGTAGAGATTAAGAATAAATAATAACAATAATGAATACAGAAACATCTGGAACTTTTGTAAGGCAGATCTCATGTTCATAAGCATATTTACACACTAAACTCAAAACTTTTTTTAAGTTTCTAATCTTCCTGTAATGTTAATGTTGTAAAATAAAATAATAATTATTATTAAATAGTATTACTATAGTTATTTATTGATTGATTGATTGATTATTTATTGATTTTAAAATATTCATTAATATATATATATATATATAAAACTATAAGATCATAACTTATAAGATCATTTCTTTTTGAAAACTATTGTAAAATAAAATAACTATTATTAAATAGTAATAATAATATTTAATAATAATTGTTGTATTTTACAATAGTTCCCATTCAGTCGGTCACGTTCGACGTACGTCGGACTGACCGACGAATAGGAATCTCGCTAGAGAGGCCAATCTACTTCGAGTGTAACTAAAACGAGCCAATGCACATTGGCATGCAATCATATGCAGCAGCTGCTCACCTCGCAGCGCGGGTATATAATGAGCAGCAGGTGCGTTGCATCTTTAGCTTTTCGCTTCGGAGCCGAACAGTGTTCTCTGCTGGAAGTGGTAACTGAAGAGTCTCTGCAGGACGATCTCTTTGTGTGAGGAGTGCGGGCGTACAGCACAGCAGTGGGGTCGATTCTCTCCAGCTTTCCTTTTCTTCTCTTCTCTCTTTTCTTTGCCTTTTTTGAGCAGAAAGAGCTGCAAGAGCCGTTCTCACGGCTGGTAAACGGGGCGCTTAAACAGCGCGTAAAAGCCGTTTTTACGGCTGGTAAGAGAGCGTCGGAGAGAGGGAGAGAGCGCACACGACAGGCTGCACAAATCCCTGTCCGTGTTGCCGCGGCCATTCCCCTGCGTGCTTCAGCACCAGTTAAAAGAGTAAAGTCCCTAAAAGAGCTTGCACAAGTAGAGCTTGCGTCTTTTTAAAGATGACATTCTACTTGTGTGTTTCTGGGTGCGGTCGTTACCTGGCACCGAGGGATGGTCACGAGCGTTGCATCGCGTGCCTGGGCTTAGCGCACGCTGAGGCAGCGTTTGTGGATGAGTCATGTACCCATTGTGGGAGGATGACCATCTCGGAGTTGCGGTCGAGACTCCAGTTCCTGCAAAGGGGCGGAGTCCCAGTGCCGCTGCCTCGTTCCAATCCTCCTCAGAGGGTTGCCACGAGCGGTGGCACTGGTGACCTGAGGATTACAGTGAGTGCGCTTCCTTCGGGGAACCAACCCCCTAGGAACCCTCACTCCTCCTGCACTCCGCAGCCAGTAGAGCTGCCGGGGGAGCGCGGTGGGCCATCTCAAAGGTGTGTACCATCCGTATCCTTCGGCGCTCCTCCCGATGACCAGATGTCGATAGCTGCATCGGAGGGTGAGTCAGACCTTTCTGGAGATGACGCGTCGGCGCAGTTGCCTCCTTCGGGTACGGTAGCTGTGCCCGATACAGATCCGGAAATGATGGCTATGCTTTCCCGGGCCGCCAACAGGGTCGGGCTCGTGTGGAATCCTCCACCGTGTCCCGAGCCCTCAAGGCTGGACGATTGGTTTCTCGGGGTGGCACGAGCTGGTTCTCAGCCACCCACCCCGGTTCCTTTCTTCCCGGAGGTGCATGAAGAGCTCACTGGTACATGGAAGGCACCTTTTACTGCCCGAAACCGTGCCGGTGGGCCCTCCTCCCTCACCACCCTTGATGGCGGTGTGGCTAGGGGTTACACGCGCATCCCCCCTGTGGAGCGGGCCGTTGCTATGCAACTGTGCCCTAACTCCACCTGGCGGGGGGAGCCGTCTCTCCCTTCCCGGGCCTGTAAGCACTCGTCGGACCTTACCGGCAGGGCTTACCAGGCCTGTGGGGAAGCCGCTTCCGCCTTACACGCTATGGCGTTGTTGCAGGTCCATCAGGCCAAGGCACTGAAGGACCTGCACGAGGGTGGTCATGATCCGCAAGTTCTTCATGAACTTCGTACCGCGACGGACCTCGCGCTTCGGGCGACGAAGGTTACGGCGCGGTCAGTGGGTCGTGCGATGTCCACTTTGGTGGTCCAGGAACGCCATCTCTGGCTGTGTCTGGCCGACATGAGGGATACCGACAAAGTCAGGTTCCTTAATTCCCCCGTGTCCCAGACCGGCCTCTTCGGCGACGCGGTCGAGAACTTCGCCCAGCAGTTCTCGGCTGTACAAAAGCAGTCTGAGGCGATCAGTCACATCCTGCCACGGCGGTCCGCTGTTGCATCCACCCCGCCGCCGGCAGCACCTCAACCTGCTCGTCGCCGAGGGCGACCCCCTACGGTTGCCCCCGCTCCCGCGCCGCAGCAACAGCCTCCACCCAAGCGGCGTCGTGGAGCCAGTCGTAGGCGGGGTCCCCAGCCCGTCCAGGCCCCCGCCAAGAGGGGCGGCAAAGCCAAGAGCAAGAGGCCCTAGGACGGGCGACCCGGAGATGATTGGGACTGCTCGTCAGGAGGTGGTGATTGCACCGCTCCTTCCCCCGGAGGAGGGCCGGGTGGTAAATCCTTTGTTTCCTTTTCTTTCTGTTCCGCCGCTGGCCCAACGGTCAGCGGTACCCAAATTTTCAATAAAAGAGCAGTTTCCATCATCTCCGGGTCCGAAGAGGGCTCGGAGAGTAGTGGGAGGAGTGAAACCTCTCCACTCTCATCCACCTCTTCTGTCGCCAGCGGACAGCAGCGTGCAGTTCGAGAAGGTCACCCGAGCCTCTCCTGCACCCCCTGTTCGACCGTGGAACCAGGTAAGTGTTGCACAGCACACTCAGACCCCGCTACGGGCCGCCTCCCAAAGAGAGCCCCCCGAGCCGCGTCCCTGCGTTCCACCTCGCTGCCCCACTGCGGGTACGCCTACGGTCCCCTTGGTCCCGCTTGCGCGGTCTCTGCGAGCCTGGTTAGTGCTCCCCAGTCCGTCTCGCTGGCTCATTCGGACCATCAGGCTCGGCTATGCGATTCAGTTCGCCCGGCGTCCCCCCAAGTTCACAGGTGTCCACTTCACTTCAGTGAAAGTGGTCGATGCCCATGTCTTGCGTGCGGAGATCGTAGTCCTACTGGCGAAGGGCGCGATAGAGCCGGTCCCTCCAGCCGATATGAGGTCGGGGTTTTACAGCCCTTACTTCATTGTACCCAAGAAGAGCGGTGGGTTACGACCGATCTTGGACCTGCGAGTTTTGAATCGGAGTCTTCACAAGCTACCGTTCAAAATGCTCACGCAGAAACGCATTTTCGAGTGCATCCGTCCCCGAGATTGGTTTGCAGCGATCGACCTGAAGGACGCGTACTTTCATGTCTCGATACTTCCTCGACACAGGCCGCTTTTGCGCTTTGCGTTCGAGGGTCGAGCGTATCAGTACAAGGTCCTGCCCTTCGGGCTGGCCCTGTCTCCCCGCGTCTTCACGAAAGTCGTGGAGGGAGCCCTTGTTCCCATGAGAGAACAGGGTGTTCGCATCCTCAACTATCTCGACGACTGGCTCATTCTTGCTCAGTCTCGGGAGCAGTTGTGCGAACACAGGGATTTAGTGCTTCGTCACCTCAGCCAGTTGGGCCTTCAGGTCAACTGGGAAAAGAGCAAACTCGCCCCAGTGCAGAGGATCTCTTTTCTCGGTATGGAGTTGGATTCGGTCAAACAGTCAGCACGCCTCACAGAGGAACGTGCTCAGTCGGTGTTGAACTGCCTGAATGCATTCAGAGGCAGGACAGCGGTCCCACTGAAACTTTTTCAGAGGCTCCTGGGGCATATGGCAGCCGCAGCGGCAGTAACCCCGCTCGGTTTGCTTCATATGAGACCGCTTCAGCACTGGCTTCACGGCCGAGTCCCGAGATGGGCGTGGCAACGCGGCACGTACCGAGTGGCAATCACTCTGGAATGCCGCCAAGCCTTCAGCCCGTGGTCAGACCCCTTGTTTCTTCGGGCAGGAGTGCCCCTAGAGCAGGTGTCTCGGCATGCCGTGGTCTTCACGGATGCCTCTGCCACCGGCTGGGGTGCCACGTACAACGGGCATGCAGTGTCAGGGGTGTGGACGGGCCCCCAGCTGCATTGGCATATCAACTGCCTCGAGTTGCTAGCAGTACACTTTGCCCTGAGCCGCCTGAAGGGGCCGTTACGCGGCAAACATGTGCTGGTCCGGACGGACAACACTGCGACCGTTGCGTACATCAACCATCAAGGAGGTCTGCGCTCCCGTCGCATGTCGCAACTCGCCCGCCATCTCCTCCTCTGGAGTCAGAAGCATCTGAGGTCGCTTCGCGCCATTCATGTCCCTGGTGTGCTCAACCGTGCGGCCGACGAGCTCTCACGAGCTGCGCTACCGGGAGAGTGGCGACTCCATCCCCAGGTGGTCCAGCTGATTTGGGGAGAGTTCGGCGAAGCTCAGGTAGACCTGTTTGCCTCGCCAGAAACCTCACATTGCCAGTTGTTCTATTCCCTGTCCGGGGGGACACTCGGTACAGATGCACTGGCGCGCAGCTGGCCCCGGGACCTTCGCAAATATGCGTTTCCCCCAGTGAGCCTACTTGCACAGACCTTGTGCAAAGTCAGGGAGGACGAGGAGCAGGTCCTGCTGGTTGCGCCCTATTGGCCCAACCGGACCTGGTTCCCGGAACTCTCACTTCTCGCGACAGCCCCTCCCTGGCGAATTCCTCTGAGGAAGGATCTGCTTTCTCAGAGACGGGGCACCCTTTGGCACCCGCGTCCAGACCTCTGGAAACTCCATGTCTGGTCCCTGGACGGGACGCGGAGGTTCTAGGTGACTTACCCCCTGAGGTACTTAACACCATCGCTTCGGCACGTGCACCGTCTACGAGACGTGCTTACGCCTTGAAGTGGAACCTGTTCGTCGAGTGGTGCGCTTCTCGCCGAGAAGACCCCCGAAGATGTTCGATCGGTGTCGTGCTTTCCTTTTTGCAGCAAGGGTTGGAGCGTAGGCTGTCCCCCTCCACCCTCAAAGTTCATGCTGCGGCTATTTCCGCATGCCACGACCTCATCGATGGTAAGTCTGTGGGTAAGCACGACCTGGTCGTCAGGTTCCTTAGGGGGGCGAGACGGTTAAATCCTCCTCGACCTCCCTCCATACCCTCTTGGGACCTTGCTCTGGTGCTTAGAGCACTCCAGATTGCTCCCTTTGAGCCTTTGCAGTCAGCAGACTTAAAGATTCTGTCTATGAAGACTTTGTTGCTGGTTGCATTGGCCTCCATCAAGAGGGTAGGGGACCTGCAGGCATTTTCGGTCGACGAATCGTGCCTAGAGTTCGGGCCGGGTGACGACCACGTGGTACTGAGACCCCGGCCTGGCTATGTGCCCAAGGTTCCTACCACTCCCTTCAGGGATCAGGTAGTGAGCCTGCAAGCGCTGCCCCCGGAGGAGGCAGACCCAGCCTTGGCTTTGCTCTGTCCAGTTCGTGCCTTGCGACTGTACATAGACAGAACTCGAAGCCTCAGGACCTCAGACCAGCTCTTTGTCTGTTACGGAGGCCAGCAGAAGGGAAAGGCGGTCTCCAAGCAGAGGATGGCCCACTGGATAGTGGATGCCATCGCCTTGGCTTACCAAGCACAAGGCGTGCCCTGCCCGCTCAGGTTGCATGCCCACTCCACGAGAGGCGTGGCATCCTCCTGGGCGCTGGCTCGTGGCGCCTCGCTGACAGATATTTGTAGAGCTGCGGGCTGGGCGACACCTAACACGTTCGCTAGGTTCTATAGCCTTCGTGTCGAGCCGGTCTCCTCCCGTGTTCTCACCTCAGGTCAGAGGCATGGAGAGGTCCCGGCTTAGTGTCGGCTTGCTGCGTTACATACGCTTATTGCTCCAGAGAGTCCCTACAAGGCAGACCCTGTTGAGTCCTCCGATCACCTTCGGCAGCCAGATGTGGCGGAGCATCTGGCGCCAGGCCTTTACTCCGTTGTATCCTTGAGAACCGGATTTAGGCTAGGTTCCGTATGTGTGACCCTACGGGGATCCCATATGGGGTATTCCACGGGTTGCTCCTAAACAAACCCGTGTCTTTCCCTCTGGGAGAACCCACCTCTCGTCAGGGTTGGAGTCACCCCAGTACTTCCATATGTAGTACAGCCCTATGGGGTTATTCCATATGTACTTCTCCACATAACTCCTTCGGGGAAGGATGTGGCTTCCGCAGCGTTCCTTTCCAGTGAAAGGGTTCGCTTTCCCAGTGTTATCCAAGGTCTCACTGAATGGGTTTTGGGGAACAGCAGTGATTGACACTCTCTGTGTTTGCCCTGTCCCACCGTCCTTAGGCAAGGGGGTACAGGAGGCTGGCTACAGAGCGCTGGAAGGGGGCAGCTCCTGTGGCGCTTTGGTAGGGATTCCTATTCGTCGGTCAGTCCGACGTACGTCGAACGTGACCGACTGAATGGGAACGTCTCGGTTACATAGGTAACCCTCGTTCCCTGAAGGAGGGAATGGAGACGTACGTCCCGTCGCCACAGTCGCTGGACCCCGCTGATGCTGCCGCCTTACCTGTTCGGCTCCTCAGCGAAAACCTAAAGATGCAACGCACCTGCTGCTCATTATATACCCGCGCTGCGAGGTGAGCAGCTGCTGCATATGATTGCATGCCAATGTGCATTGGCTCGTTTTAGTTACACTCGAAGTAGATTGGCCTCTCTAGCGAGATTCCTATTCGTCGGTCAGTCCGACGTACGTCTCCGTTCCCTCCTTCAGGGAACGAGGGTTACCTATGTAACCGAGACGTTTTCAAATATAAAATATCTTATGAGTTCTGATCTTATAGTTATTTATTGATTATTTAAAAGTAAAATTAAAATATTTATTAATATTATCATTAATCTTATAAGATCATAAATCATAACTCAACTGTTAATAAAATAATTATTATTAAATAGTGTTATTGCTATAGTAATATATTTATTTATTTTTTATTGATTTATTAGTAATGTGTTGATTTGTATTAATTTAATACATTTAAATTTAATGTAATTATGAGAAAGATTCTTTTAAACTGTTGAATTAAAACTTGTATTATAAATTGCCATATCAATTTTAATTTTAATATTCAATATAATTTTTTGTGTGTCTGAGTGTGTGTGTGTGTGTGTGTGTGTGTGTGTGTGTGTGAGTGTGTGTGTGTGTGTGTGTGTGTGTGTGTGTGTGTGTGCGTGTGAGTGTGCGTGTGTGTGTGTGTGTGTGTGTGTGTGTGTGTGTGTGTGTGTGTGTGTGTGAGAGAGTGTGTGTGTGTGTGTGTGTGTGTGCGTGTGTGTGAGTGTGAGTGTGTGTGTGTGTGTGTGTGTGTGTGTGTGTGTGTGTGTGTGTGTGTGTGTGTGTGTGTGTGTGTGTGTCAGTCTCAGATGATCTAATACTCATTACTCAACCACAATCCTAATACCGATCGGAAAACAAACGGTCAGATCTCCAGCACCTCCGTAATGGAATATAGAAAGTGAATATCAGTTCATAACCCGTGTGTAAGTAATACGCCCAGCTGCCAGTAATTACCATCAGTGTGTGTGAGATCATTTACATGACGCCTAACGAGGCTCGGCTCTGGAGTCAATGTGTTTCTGCATGAGTCTAATGAGAAAACCTGGGATTTTTCCTTCAAATGAAGTTCACCCGGAATGAATCCAATGAAAGCGGATGGGTGCCACTGTGAAGTCGTTCTCTGTGTCTGATGTGTGTGTGTGTGTGTGTGTGTGTGTGTGTGCAGGATGAGCATGAGGGATCTTCAGAGAGTTCTCACTCAGGTCCTGCTGCTGGTTCTCCTGGGATCTCCAGCACAATCCAGGGAACATCAGGGTGGGCTTCGTTCTCCTCGTCTCACACGCAGCAGTGCTATTGTGCTGTTTTTAGATTTATTATTATAGTTTTTCTTCATATTTTCTAATTAATTATTTATCAAATGTATATAATTGTGCATGTATATTTATACATTTTATATAAAATGTTTATAAATGTATACTTTTTTAATTAGCAGTTATTATTATATTTTCTTTTTATTTTCTTTTAATTTATTATTTGTATAATTTATTATTTTATATAATTTTTTTATTTTATTTTACTTTTATGATTTTTTGAAATTTTTTTAACTAGTATTTATATTTTAATTTCAGCTTTATTTCAATGAACAAAAATTGTACATTTATTATTACAGTATTTATTCATATTTTCTAATTAATTATTTATAAAATGTATATAATGTTTATAAATGTATAAATTGTATTTTTTTAATTAGCTGTTATTATTATATTTTTAGTTTTTATTTTATTTTAATTTATTATTTGTATAATTTATTATTTTATATTATTTTTTCATTTTATTTTACTTTGAGGATTTTTTTGACAGTTTGTCGAATATCACCCATAGACTTCATTTCACTGTATAACTGATGTTCTTCCTCAGTTTTTCTGTTTTGTTTTCCAGTACAAACATCTAAACTTATTAAATAAAGTTGCATTTATTAGAGAAGAAAAATGACTGAAGATATTCTGAAAAGCGTATCAAAATTATGTGTAAAACAAGAACAAACATCTGCCATTGACGTCAGAAAAATAATCTCGTTTTCCCTTTGAATTGAGTATTTTTTTGACCCCACTGGCAGACATTTGTTCTTTTTCTAAGCTTTTACTCGCTTCATTTTGATGCATTTTTAGAAAACGTTTATATCTTACATCTTTGCTTCTCAAGTCAATGCATCTTAATTTAAGGATTTTAGATATCTGGAAAACAAGACACAACTAGTGAGGAAGATTGTGATTTTTTCGCAGTGTATTTACAGATATATCGCCATCCGTCTGATCACGTGATCAGAGCAGAGATGCTCAGAAAGCAGAGGAAATCCCAGCAGTGCACTTCCTGTTTCCTGTTCGATCGCCACCGATCCCAGCAGATCTCTCTAGTACAACTAATGCAGATGCAGTTTAATTAGAAAAGCTCGTCCGCTCCGAGTCTGCTATGCAAACTCTTAATTAGCTGTTTACTGCACACACACACACACACACACACACACACACAGAAATGTCAGCAGCAGTAAAAAGTGCCGAGCGCCGCAGCGTGTGAATAATTGAGCGGCTGGAAGGACAGCGAGCGAGACTCAGCGGCGCTCCTTCAGTCGCTCACAGCGCTGGCTTCATGAACACAGCTTTAGTACTGAAGTGTGTGTGAGTTCAGCTGAGCTCGTCAGTCTCCACTAATCAATCATGATGATGATGATGATGATGATGCTGATCCACTGCTGTTTTAGTCCACATTATGAGGTTTTTATTCAGTTTATTTTAGTTTTTTATTTTATTTTATAATTTTGTATTGTATTTATTTTATAAATAAATATTTATTTAACTATTTATTTTTAGTTTAAAAAAAATTATTTACCTTTTTTTTTATGTGTATGATGATGATTGTGCTCCAATGCTATTTTAGAATCATTTACATTATGTGGTTTTTATTCATTTTATTTTATTTTTTTATTTTATGTATTTGTTTGTTTTGTTTTTTATTTTTTTTAATTTTTTTTTCTTTCTTTTTTTTTTTTATGTGTATGATGATGATTGTGCTCCAGTGCTATTTTAGAATAATTTACATTATGTGGTTTTTATTCATTTAATTTTTTTATTTTATGTTTTTTTTTCTTATTTGTCTTTTTTTTACGTCTATGATGATGATTGTGCTCCAGTGCTATTTTATAATAATTTACATTATGTGGTTTTTTCTCAATTTATTTTATTTTTTAAATTATATTTTTCTTTCTTTCTTTCTTTCTTTCTTTCTTTCTTTCTTTCTTTTTTTAAACTTTTTTTAATTAATTTTTTAAAATTAATTTCCTTTTTTTAATGTCTATTGTGATGATTGTGGTCCAGCATTATTTCAGTTTCATTGCAGTACTATTATCATATTCATATCATATTTATTCATATTTTGAATTAGTTTTCATTTTTTATTTTCTGTTTAATTTTAATTTTAATTAAAGTTTTAGCAATTTTGTAGTATATATTTTTGTCATTTTTATGAGTTTAAAAAAAATTCAAATAGATAAAAAAAATTAACATTTCTGATAATAATTTCCAATGCTTTGCATGAATTTTTTTTTAGTACATCAAGAGAAATGTTAGCTGAAGTGAAGTGAAAGTGAAAGTGATGAAGGTTGTGTTGTGTTGCAGCGGTGCGTGCCGTGCGGATGGGAACGTGTGAGGTCGTGGCGTTACACCGATGCTGCAATAAGAACAAGATCGAGGAGCGTTCGCAGACCGTCAAGTGCTCGTGTTTTCCGGGACAAGTGGCAGGAACCACCAGAGCCGCTCCGTCCTGCGTCGACGGTACTAAAAACACATATTCTACAAACTCAGAGTCCTATAATCCTCACATTACAGCGAGATCACGAGAACAACGTGAACTGCGATTATTTCATAATCCAGACTGAACTGTACAAAATGATTCTGAAGATTACTGGAATGCATTTTATGAGAAAATACAATTTAAGTCTTTCTGCTTCAAAATTTCTCATTTAATTTAATGTATTATTTCTTTGTTTCAAAGTAAATACTACACCTTTTTTTATTCAGCGTGGATTCTGTCTCAGCGATTTTAAATGCTTTTTAAATTCATTATTATAAAATATTTTAAATTCATTATTATAACTATAATATATGAATGATAAAGTAACTGCAACTACTTGTCAATGATAATGTAGTGAAAATAGTTTGTGTGTGTGATTGATTAGTTTGGTCTGAGCTCCTTTATTAAAACGTTAGTATTTAAAATCATTTTTAATCAAGGTTATTATAGATAGCTAAATCTAAACTATAATCAAATAAAACAAAATAAATGAATAAAATATTTTTGTTATTTGAAATAAAATAAACATTAATTGAAATAAATTAAAATTTATTTAATTTTCCATTTGCATAATAATATTGGTTTATAACAATAACATAAACTAATAAAAATTTATTAAAAAATGAATAAATTACTTAAAAAAAAACTTTAACTAAAATCACAGTTAGAAAATATAATAATAAAATCTAATTAAAAAATATATAATAGAACAATAATCAGTGATACTCAAATAACACTGTTTTTACAATTGTTTATCGATTCTCAACATGAGGAATAATTTGCTTTTCATTAAAATGATGGAAATAAAATCTTTGTATTCAATTAATCAAGCAAATAATGCTGATATGAATTGATTTTCAAGTGAACTGCTTCAGCGCTCGTTTGCTGGTCAGCGTCATTAGCGGCGTGTTTAATGTCTGTCCGTTAATGAAGAAGCTGATTAAACTCTGATCGCCTCTAATCGTTCCACCCGTAATACTTCAGCTGTGTGAAATGAATGTTAACGGATCTGTTCGGATGGGTTCGGCCCCTGAGTGCCGTCTGACCTATTCTCTGACATTTAGTCTCTGACATTCTCTGCAAATGAAAGCGTGGCTCGAATGTCCTCCATCGGCAGGTCATCTCCAAAAACACATCGGCACTTAACCTGCTAATGATTTTCTCTCGTTCTGACGGGTTTAGCTCTCGTAATGCATTCGACATCAACTCAAACCACCAGACTCTATCTGCTCAGAAACTGATCATTAATGAGTGCGTGTGAAGAAATCTTATTACGGCATTCACGCCTTTTTATAAATTATTCAAAATTTCAAATTTTACATGAACCACAAAAAAAGCTGTGATGCAATATATATATATCATGATTAATCGCATCCAAAATAAAAGTTATTGTTTACATAATATATGTGTGTGTACTGTGTATATTTACACACACACATGCATGTATATACTTCATAAAAATGTTGTTTATATATTAAATATATTTTTATATAATATAAATTATATAAATATAGACATGTAAATATTTTCAAAATATATACTGTATGTGTGTGTGTTTATATATACATTATAAATATACACAGTACACAAACATATATTATGTAAACAATAACTTTTATTTTGGATGCGATTAATCGCGATTAATCATTTGACAGCACTAATATATATATATTACATTGTATTACATTTATATAAACATATAATCTGTATTAAATTCCTCTGAACTGCTCAAAATCAGTCCAAATGTATGAAACCTTCCAAGAAAACATCTTAAATATTACTCTGAAAAGTTTTGCGATTTTACTTGCATAAACTTTCAGTGATCCATGTTTTTATGCTTCATTAATAGGCGACATATTCATGTTCATCAACGAAATTCAGTGTGTGGAAAATGGGGAAATTTTTGTTTTGACACTAATATAACTTCATAGATCATTTAACAGAAAGTATTTTTGACACTAATGGTGCTCCATACTTACCCAGGTCAAAATGACCCGAACATTTTAAATAGTTGATAGCTCTTCAAAAATAATTGGAAAAAATCTGAAAAAAAATAAATGATGTGTATTTTGAGACTCTTAAAGCGTTTGCAAAGTTCCTTTCCCTTAATACAAACTTAAAGACATTTTTATGCACCTCTTCCATGTCGAAACGGACTTGAATGTGTTATGAGAGTAAAGCAATGATTTATCTTGCGCTCTCTGTGTGTGTGTGTGTGTGTGTGTGTGTGTGTGTGTGTGTGTGTGCGTGTGTGTGTGTGTGTGTGTGTGTGTATGTGTGTGTGTGTGTGTGTGTGTGTGTTCAGCCTCTATAGTCCAGCAGAAGTGGTGGTGTCAGATGCATCCGTGTCTGGATGGAGAGGACTGTAAAGTGCTGCCGGATCTCAAAGGATGGAGCTGCGCTACAAGGAATAAGATCAAGACCACAAAGGTATGAAGACCCTCAGAAAACACGGTACAAACATGGTACAATACCATGATCTCAAGCACTTCCACGACTAAAATACCTCCAGAGAGTTTTACTGCTGTGTGCAAGATTTAAAGCACCATTAATAAACACTTTATATGCAGTGGTCTTTAATAATGATAACGTTCTCAAAGCATTAACACAAAAACATTATTAATACATCATTCATGAAGTGTTTTCAGTTGGATGCTCGTCAAACATTTTTTAAATGTAGCTAGTTTCAGAGAACATTCAAAAGTAACATTCGCATAATGTTTCAAAATGATCAAATGGAATGTTCCTTTAACGTTAACATTTAAAAATAAACATTCAGAAATAATGTTTTTATAATTTAATGGGAATGTTTGAAAAACTTCTTTAGATGCAAAATTACTTGAGATATTAAGAAAAAAAATCTAAATGGAAAGTGTTTGCTTAAAATACAAACAAATATCTAAAAAAATAAAAGTAATTGAAAGGGAGAATAGGATTACTTTTCTTAGACTTTTTTGTTTGTTTTAAGCAAAGACTCATTTAATCTTGATATATACTTATATACTTAGAAAACAAGGCTTAATATCTGGTGTATTAATGCATCGTTATTTGTTCTGAAAACATTTTGTAAATTTAAAAAAGCACGTCAAATGTTGTTACGTGCAACAATGATCATCATCACCAAACCTGAAGTCTGAGCTTCGTTCTTCTGAAGAAGACATTCTGAAGAATGACTGAGAGTAATGCAATGGAAGTCAATGGGTGCCGTCACCTGTTTGATTCCCAGCATTCTTCAAAATATGGTGTTTTGTTTTCAACAGAAGAATGAAACTCGTGCAGGTTTTGGGACGACGTGAAGGTGAGTTAAAGATGACGTGACGATGCTTTTTCTTATTGGTTTTGCTGTGTGGGTCTCTGCTGATGAAGGTCATCCATCTGTCTCTGGGATCATTCGTTACCAGCAGATGAAGCTTTTAGCTCCATTAATGACTAGTGTGTCACCGCAACACCCTTCAACATCACCAGCGCTTTAATTAGAAGCTTTTAATAGAAACCCAATGCAAATGTCCTTCTGCTGCTGGTTATGACGACTGTATGACTCGAGCTCGTTCAACTTCTATCAATTATTTAAACGGCTTCGCCAAACCTGTCTGGAGCCTAATTATTGATCCTAAATATCCGCAGGCTCTCCTGATTGGCCGGCGTTGCGGTGATCTTCATCGATTCAAAATAAACCATATCAACCTCAAAACCCCTATATCTTTCTTTTCTGTATGAAACTCTAAACTAATGCCGTTTCCTGCTTTCATTTCCCATGTTACGCTGGGACAGATCTCCTCAGACCGGGATCAGCTCTGGTAACCGCTGGAAACCCGATACAGGTGAGCCGGCCTTCATCATCATCATCATCATCATCATCACAAACAGGTTTGAAGCTTCCAGAAAAGTCCTCAGACGGAGGTGTTTGTGTGACAGATTATATAAAAGATTATGTAAAAGGTTTTTCACTGCGATGGCATAAAAGAATTATTATTACTTCCACAAAGAACATGTCTTTCTTAGCTTTTTATAATCTGAAGAACCTTCTTTCGCCACAAAGAAGCTTTTGTAACACAGAAAGGTTCTTCAGGTTCTTTATGGAACCATTTAGATAAAAAAGGTTCTTCTGTGGCATCGAGAAGTACCTTTATTTTTAATGAGAGTGTACTGAACACACCAGGGACTCCCAAACTAATAATCAATCAATCAAAAAAAAAAAAAAAAAAAAATATATATATATATATATATATATATATATATATATATATATTTTTTTTTTTTTTTTTAAATGAGACGCTTGCCAAAAAATGTAAATGTTCATTAAATAAAAATGTACAAATTAAAATAATTAAAAACGAAATAAAACACTTGCTAAAAATGTAAATAGTAATTTAAAAGAAAAAATGTAAAATTAAAATAATGAAAGAAATATATCAATATTAATTTAAAAATGTAAAATTAAAATAAATAAAAACAAAACAAAACAAAACAAAACAAGCACTTGCTAAAAAATGTAAATATTAATTAAAAATTCTATTAAATAAGTAAAAAAATTAACATTTGCTATTAATTAAAAAAACAACAAATAAATAAATATTATTTTAAAAATTCATGTGATGTGTTGTTAAATTCTTAAAAAAAAATAGTTATCTATATTAATACTTATAGATGGTATTATGTTTTTACCTTTTTTTTTTAACATTTATTACTCTTTTCCTCGTAAATTTTTTTATTTATTTATTTAGGATTTTTTAAAAAATGTATTATTGTTTATGAGTTATGCTTGTAGTCTATTTGAAGTAAAATCCAAGTCACAATATCATAAAGATTTGCTGTTAACAGATTGTATTTCTGGAAAGCACGTTGTACATTTATCATGCTGATATTGAATAAACATGTCAAATAAAATAGCTGAACTAGTTATTTTGAGGGTTAAACTGTTGTAATACTGCTTTTATCTGTTTCAGAGACGCTCATCTGTTGTGTGTCGAGGACTCATTCAGAGATTCAGCGACGGGAAAAGCCCAGGATCTGCAGTGACCTCTCAGCGCTGGTTTGTGACGGTCATTAATCAGCGGCTCAGACCTTCTCGTTATTAACCATGATTGAGCTGACGGATCAGCATCCGGACCGATGAAGGTCACGGAGCTCCACCAAAACATGAACTTCATCAGGATCCAGATGGAGAATGGCAAAAAAAAAAAACAGATGAACACTTTGTTCCCGCATTTCTTGAAGTTCTAATATGAATGTTCATATATCCTCATATCAAAGAAGACTCCAGCAGGTTTTTTCTGCACTGCAGATGCTTTATCTGTGTGTAAATGATGCATAGGCTCATAATAAACCATGATCGTCTTAATCTGGTGCGTCTCAGTGTCCAGGTGTTTTCCAGGTGAGGTGGGCGGAGCTTCGTGACCCTCAGGTGACCCTCAGTCATTCACACAAACAGAGCAAACTCATGTTCCCGCTAACGTTTGATGGAATCAGTGAATCACTCGAATGATTCATTTGAACATTTTATTTCTGAAATGTTTTATTTGGACGTTCACCTGATGTTTTTAAATGTTACTACGCTTGAGAAAAATAACGTTCGTATAATATTTGCAAAATTATAAAACGGAATGTTTTGTTGCGTGATCAGAGAGTCAGTGAATCACTCGAATGATTCGTTTGAATTCGTTTGCATCATTTGAACTCGAATGATTCGTTTATACATCGTTCGCTGAACATTCTATTTCTGAAACGTTTCAGTCAGACGTCTTTTAAATCTTACACTTGTTTCAGAGAACATTCAAAAGTAACATTCCAATAGTGTTTCAAAATGATACAATGAAACGTTCCTATGACAGAGAAAAAACATTCAGGAGTAACCTAATGAGAACGTTCTCAGAACGTATTTCTGTCGGCTGGCTGCTTATAGTCTCAGCGGTTCGTTTGGATCTTATACAGAAAAAAACTCAGATCCTCTGGTTTTATATCTGTTTTTTTTTACATATATCACATCCTGGCGTAACGTTGGAAGGTTGATTTGTTGCTAAATGACGTTGTGTGGTCACTTTGCGATTACGTAATCGCGACGCAACATTGTGTCACTGCATCAAATCTCTGCAAAAACTATATTATATACATGTTAATATAGATTTGTTCGTAAAATAATATAAAAGCATGATATAATATTAAAATGTAAACAGCTATTTTTAAATGCATTACATTTTTGAAAACATTAATTTTTATTAAAAGCTTTTTTTATTAGCTAGTAAACCAGTAAAGTACTATAAAACAGTTTTAAGTGGTGTTTTAGTAGTTAGTGCACAATCTACAATGTTAATATAAAGATATTTTTTGTATTGATTTTTACACACGTTTTTTTACCTGCGTTTTTAATTACGCATTGTATTTTGTGTTTTCGGGTTACAGCAGATAATGAAAATTACTTGTACCTTTTCCATTTTTCTAGATATTTTTCGTACAGTGTACTAACTGTTCAACAATCATAAGTAACCAAGTGTATCATAAATGAACAATTATTAAATTACTAAATAATTTTATTATTATTAAATTAAACAATTGTGACCCTGGACGACAAAACCAGTCTTAAGTGTCAATTTTTCGAAATTGAGATTTATATATCATCTGAAAGCTGAATAAATAATCTCTCCATTGATGTATGGTTTGGACAATATTTGTCTGAGATGCAACTATTTGTAAATCTGGAATATGAGGGAGCAAAAAAATCTAAATATTGAGAAAATCACCTTTAAAGTTGTTCAAATGAATTCTTAGCAATGCATATTACTAATCAAAAATGAAGTTTTGATACATTTACACTAGTAAATTTACAAAATATCTTCATGGAACATGATCTTTACTTAATATCCTAATGATTTTTGGCATGAAATAAAAATTAACAATTTTGACCCATACAATGTATTGTTGTCTATTGCTACAAATATACCCCAGCGACTTAAGACTGCTTTTGTGCTCCAGGGTCACAAATAACTTAATTCATTTGTGTCATTTAAATGGTAAATGTTCCTTTTTATCATTTGAGTCACTAAAAGTTGCCAAATAAATTTTTTAAATTGGTGCTTTTGGAATAAAAAGTCACTAGGGTAGACTGAAAAGTTGCTAAATTTATCAAGAAAATTGCTCAGTTGGCAACACTGATCTAGACCCTTGCCCTGCTGAACGCCGCCGGACGCTCTGAATCTGAATGAGCAGCGCTCTCTAATTTTATCCCGCCAGTGCTGCCGTTGAAATGGCGAGCTGGATGTGGATGAAGCATTTATTCGCTGTGACAGCTCTGCAGAATCGCCCCACGAGACGCGGCAGATACGTTTACTTCATATCAGCAATAACTGCACGGACGCAGACGGGGTTAACACACAACACTGCCCTTTACATGACATCTGTATTCTTAAATCGTGAGGAATGAAGCCTCGGTCTGGTGAAATGATCGCAAAAAAACATTTTAAATTCCCATGCAGTGAGATCAGTGTCTTTTTGGAAAGCAGTGCAGTGTGGGATGTTTCACGTCCTCAGACACACACCAGTGAAACGCTGTGAACCAGTGTGTATGTATTTATTGTTTCACATATTTAGTTATATTTATTTATTTGTTTGTTTTATTTCTTATTTTGTTTAGTTTTAGACACTATTATTTATTTATGTATTTGATTAATTAAGTTTTTTGTTACTATTATGTTATTTTGTATTGTTTTAGACCCTTTATTTATTTTTAAAATGTTATTTTTTGTTTTATTGTTTTCTGTTATTATTTTTATTTTAGATCCTGTTGTGTTTATATTTTATTTTATTCATTTTTTATTCTTTTTTATGTTATTTAATTTGGTTGTTTTAGACCCTTTTTTTATTTGTAAATTTTTTATGTTACAATTTTATTTTATTCATTTTTTTATTATTATTTTATGTTGATGACATTTTTTTGAATTTAATTTAGCTACACTTAAAAAAAAATTTTTTTGTAAAGTTAGTCAACTAAATTTGTTTATTTAAATGTAGCTAAAAAAAAAAATTTTTTTTTGTAAATTTAATGAATCATTTTTTTCAGTGTAAGATTTCGTTTTAGACTCTATTATTTGTCCTTCAGTTATTAAAGGCACGGGTTGATCTCGGCTGCGGTCTTAACGTGTTTTGATTACGTGTCAGCGGTTAGTTCCTCTAATCAGGGTCCCAGAGGCTCGCAGACGGATCACAGTGGTGTTTAACAGCTGTTTAATTCACTGAACAAACACTGATTTCACGCGTTCAAACTAGTGTGACGCTTCGGGGGTGAACTGTGATAAACACCTGTTTAATGATGAACATGAGCAGAGTTTCTTCAAACTGTGCAGCTGTCGTCTGCGCTTGTTGTTGTGAGCTGCAGTCCTCTATTATATAAGAGATTGACAGGAACTTCAGCACAAAGAGCGAGCGTTTCTGAAGCGTCGGGTTTGTCTGAGGCTCTTTTGTTACGGTGTCAGATTCTCCTCGCTGGATGATTATTGTAATCGCTCACTATACAAAAGCGTCAGGATTAGTCATGACATCTGTGATCATCTGAAGACCTCAAGATGGACTTACAGCGGTGCTTATATTTTACTGTGACTTATAATGCATTCAACGTGCTCTGCTTGACCCAGATATTACATATTAATCACATCGGATCTTTATGTCATTTGCTGGTGTGCTTTGACAGCGTCCTGCTTCACTTTCATTATGTGTCGCGTGAACATTGTGCTGAACGTCTCCGTTTGTGTTTCAAAAACTCACAGGTTCGTGATGACATGAGAGTGAGTAAATATGAAGTTTTGGGTGGTATCTGGATTTTTTTTGTGACATAAGAACAGAAACCAGGGCTGTGTTAAATCTAATGTGATTATTTACTAGAAACTGATGTTGCAGAGGCTTCTTCTGAAGCAGTTTGAGCAGATTCACACACATCTTAAACCCAACATGTTTATAAAATCACTATTTCCGAATGTTCTCTGAATGTTCAAAATGTCCAGTTTTTTTAAATGTTGTAGAAATGTTTCTTCTTGGTTATGTGAACTTTAAAGAAACGTTACATTTGATCATTATGCAAACATTATTGTTACTTTCAAATGTTCTCTGAATGTTACAGTTACATTTAAAAAAACGTTAGACGAACATCCAAATAAAACGTTCCATGAACCATGTGTATATAATGTTTTTGTGGTAACGGTTTGAGAACATTATAAAAGAACAGATAACTCTAAAAAATGTTTTATTAATTAATGTTGAAGGAGTTTCCTGTGAAAGTTCTGGCAAGTTATGAACAAACATTCATCCAGAAACGTTGATAGAACGTTCATTCAGGGTTCTCAAAACGTTAGCACAAAAATGTTATTATGAGTCATTTACTGAAGCGTTTTAGCTGAGCTTTCATCTGACATTTTTAAAAATGTGAATGTTTTTTAAACTTGTTTCAGAACATTCATAAAACATTTATAGGTAACGTTGCCATAATGTTTGTAAAATGATAACATGGAAGCAAGAAAAAGAATTTTAAAAACATTTTTGAACAAATAATTTAATTAATAAATAATAGGATCTAAAACAAACAACAACAACAAAAAAAAAATATATATATATATAATAGTAACATTAAATTTAAAAAAAGAGACCCGTCTGATTCAGAGTTTGAGCAACAGCTTCACGTTCCTCAAAATCTTAAAAATTCCTTAAAATCCGAAGCTGAGATTCAGAAAAGTTCTAATAACTCAAGAATATTCACCAAACGTTATCTCACCTCTAAGAGTTTTCTCTTAAAACCTATTCACAAAGCTGCTGAGACACACTTTTATTGAGGAATACAGAGAAGACTTAAGCTCAGAGTAAATAAGGGGGCGGGGTTTACCTCGTTGCTATGGAGATGTCATCAAACTACGCACACAGTGATTGGCTGATAGCCTCTATCAGAGATTATTCATAGAGATATTATAGAGCGCGATATCATGTTGGCATATTCAAATTAAGGTTTAAAAATAAACATTTTAATTGCCACATTCAAATCAAGACTTTAAAACACAAGCTTAGTGTCACTAATAAAACAAGTATATGTTATACAAGCAAATTGTTGTATGCTACATGAATATGCATATTAACAGCCTTTTAATTAACAGAGTAGAATAATGACAGCTGATAGTAAGACACGCAGACTTTTATAAAGAAGCTAAAAGCAGCTTTCAGTAAGTGTTGACTGAGGAGACGCTCGAGTGTTGTGAACTAAGGACTGAGCTCTGGATCAGCCAATAGTGAGCCTGCTCACGTGAAGCCAATCATTAATGGAACTACATTAAAATCATTTAATTAAGACACTGAAATATATATATATTTTTTTTTAAATGCTTTGCATTGTGCAAAAATATTACTAATGCATTAATTTCTATTGGTATGTCTCCTGGTTTACGGTTGGAGCAATGATGTGAACATGAGTTACATAAACAACTCCAGCAAAGCCCACAATCCTCATAAAACTGGCTGGTTTTTGCAGTATGTTGTGCAAAAGTCAATAAACTGCCATATAGGCCTAGCAGTGGCCGAAAGTGATGTCCAGCTTTGGAAATTTGAAAAAAAAAATAAAATAAAAAAAAATAAAAAGTGCAAGATTTTCTAAGCGTATTGCATATTGAGTCAGTTGTTTTATTTGTGATAATAATGCAATGAAATTGTGCAAATAAATTAAGAACACATGCAAAAACAAGAGGACTGATGAAATGTAAATAACTGATGTTGTAGTCAGTCTGCCAGTGATTTTGTCACTAGATTTAATGACTTTCTCATCCCTTTAGAGACTTTTTTCAAAAGCCTAGCAACAAAATCAATTTCTTGGAAAGCCTTATCTATATTCTGAGACTCTGCCATGCTCTGTAAACAACGCAGCTGAACATTATTGTTAGTTATTTGTTGTGCTGTGATGCATGTAAAGAGCTCATCTTTTAACATGTGCTGATTGCCGGTGTTCTTGAGGTTTGCGAGTCTAGTTTTGACGCCTAGATTATGTTCGGCTGCTTATTCCTGGATATCTTAGTCTTTTATGTTTTACAAACAAAAGCAGTGTTGTTTACATATTAAACAAGTTATCCTTCAACGTTTGCCATAAATTCGATAGTGTGGTGATTTTTTACAATAAACTACCTCAACGACAATAATTTCTCTATTAGCAAAATAAAACAGCATGAACAAACAAATTTAAGTTGGCTAAACAAAGTATTTTCACTAAAAAAACTTTTGTTGAGAGAACTCACAAATCTTACTGCATCAAGTTGACTTATTTTTTTTAAGTTTGCTCAACTATTTATTTTTTACTGTGTGACGTCTTAGTTCACTAAATATAGATCAGTGAGCTCACCTTTATGAGGTATGTTTTAGCTGCTTTCAATTGAAACTTTCTATTTTAATGGTTTAAGTGAAATGTGGGGCTAGAAAAAAATAATAAAAAAATCTACACATCACTTTTGGCCAGTGTTTGGTGAGGTTAGTGTCATCACCGGTGCATTGCTGCATTTTTCCAATTTTCCAGCCAAAATAATGTAATTACCACTTTACCATTTCTAAGAATTGTGTTGCTAGGAGTAACTCCATGAATACAGGCCCTGATAAGAAGCTTTGCCCTGTTTGCAGGTTTATATCTCTGTTTATTTGTTATGTGATGTCTCTGTTTTGTATTTGTGATAAAAGGCTTGATGATTTCTCGAGCAGGTCAGGCCATAAGAGACGTCGGGTCACAGTAAAACATTTGAAAACCACAGCCGTCGTGTACGTGATGAATGAACGTCCCAGAACGCTCCGTGAGCATCGACCGGCGGACATCAGAGCCGTCTTGTTTTCATGAACGATGACATTAACGTGACCCCACAAACACGCCATTTAATGCCTCTCGCTCATCTACTGCATCTTCACCTGGTAAAAATAACTGACCTCTACCAGAAGACCCCCATTGATTTCTGCAAAAAAAAACATCAAAATATCCACCGCGCTGCAAATAAATGCAGTGTTTTAGTCTTGTTTTTCAGTACAAACATGTAAACATTCTTAAATAAAGACACATTTACTGGAAACTGATGTAAAGTCTTGTTTTCTGAGAAAAAGGGTGAGGTATCTGCAAGTGAGGTCAGAAAAATAATCTTTTTTATGAGACCATTAGTAGATGTTTGTTCTTGTTTTAATAAGAAGAATTTGGTCATTTTGCGTCTCCGGTAAATGTGTCTTGATTTAATGAAAGTTTAGATGTTTGTACATAAAAGTATTTTTTGTGAACTGATTGTGAAGGTGATGAACTATTGTTGATGAAATGTTCATCTGTCTCGGTGGGATTGTCTGCTTTCGTTATCCTCCGTGATGCTCTCGGCGTAAAGGAGAGACGCGAGGGAAACGAGGACAGGGGAACACACAGATAAACGCTTCGTGTCTTTAAGTGCCTCAGAACCAAATAAACCAGAACCAACCTGGATGTAATCTTCCTCAGACTGGCACGGGACAGTGAGAGGATAAATCTCACAAAGCATTTCATATTTCACCTCAAAATTCAAAGAAAAGTCATTTTTTTGTGCAACGCGGTGACCCGTGATGAGACGCTCCGCTGAGGCCGCAGGGATTGTTTAGTACGGATGAGCTGATCGTCTCTGGATGTTTGTCAGAGGTGTGTTTATCTGCTGCTTCAGGACAGAGACGCTGATACTGCGCTGGAATAATGACGGGAATAACAGCACTTACTCCACTCATCGCTTTCATTTCAGTGTTTCTGCTGCATCTCATCACGACCAAGTGTGTCAACTTTTCAACTTTTATCTCATAATTATAACATCTCATAATACTGACTTGAATTTTTTGGCTTGATGCGGCTCAATTTTAACTTTTTATCTTATAATTATGACTTATCTCATAATTTTGACTTTCTAAGATCATGATTATATACTTTTACATTTTCAACTTTTAATAATTATGACTAGGTTTGTCATAATTGTGACTTTTTATATCATGATTATGAAACATCTCATAATATTGACTTGAATTTTTTGGCTTGCTGTGGCTCAATTTCAACTTTTTATCTTATAATTATGACTTGTCTCATAATTTCAACTTTTTATAAGTATGACTAGGTTTGTCATAATTTAGATTTTTTTTATCTCATAATTATAACTTATCTCATAATATCGACTTTTTATATCTTAATTATGACTAATTATTTATGTCATAATTTTTATTTTTTATCTCATGATTATGAAATGCATCATAATGTTTGGCTTGCTATGACTCAATTTCAACTTTTTATCTCATAATTATAACATCTCATAATACTGACTTTGTCATAATTGTGACTTTTTATATCATGATTATGAAATATCTCATAATTTTGACTTGAATTTTTGGCTTGATGCGGCTCAATTTCAACTTTTTATCTTATAATTATGACTTGTGTCATAATTTTGACTTTTTTATATCTTAATTATGACTAATTATTTATGTCATAATTTTTATTTTTTATCTCATGATTATGAAATATATTCCTAATTTTTGGCTTGCTATGACTCAATTTCAACTTTCTATCTTGTAAATTTGACTTATCTCTTAATTTTGACTTTCTATGATCATGATTATCTACATTTTCAACTTTAAATAATTATGACTAGGTTTGTCATAATTTCGACTTTTTGTCTCATAAATTATCTCATAGTAGCAACTTTGTCATAATTGTGACCTTTTAACTCATAATTTCAACTTTTTATATCATAATTATAAACTATAACTTATTTATAGTTATAAACTAAAGTTATAAACTGTACAATTTCATAATTATGTGTTATTTTATTATATTATTTTTATTGGAGAATTATTATAATTTTTACTTTTTAAGTCATAATTATGAAATATCTCATAGTTTAATTTTTGACTTTCTATGGCACAATTTTAACTTTTATATCATAATTATGACTTATCTCATAATTTCGACTTTGTCATAATTATGACTTTTTATCTCATAATTTAAACTTTTTTATATCTTAGTTATGACTCATTATTTATGTCATAATTTTTACTTTTTATCTCATGATTATGAAATATATCATAATTTTTGGCTTGCTATGACTCAATTTTAACTTTTTATATCAGAATTATTTCGTAACTTATCTCATAATTTCGACTTTGTCATAATTATGACTTTCTATGCCATTGTTTCAACTTCTTATCTCATAATTACTACATTTTATACAACTTTTTATGTCATTCCCAAGTGATGGAAATGGGTTTTCATAGTTAATGAAACATTAATAGCAAAAAAAAAAAATTAAATAAAATTTAACCAAATTAATTCATCTCCAGATTTGGGACCCCATGAAATATTAAGAGGTTTTTAATATTTCAGAGAAAATAATGAGGACTGTTGACCCCATATTCAAATTTAATCATTACATGCAGAATTTATGATGTCTCTCTATCCTGTGAACTGATGTAGGACTGAAACCTGAAATTTCATCTGCAGATAGAAACAAAGTTCATCTCTGCTGAAATAAGTTCAAAACATGCTGGACCATAAAACAGATGAAACACACTGAAGGACGGACCCGAGCCACCTAGCAACCGCATAGCAACCACCCTCGGTTTTGCTCAGGCACATTTTGTTCAAAATCTAGTTGAGCCCAATAAATAAAGAGAGGAGGATCTGATGGAAACACGGCTCCAGCGGTGTAATGATCTCTCCGCTGCACACGGCAGATTGAGAGATGTGGATCCGTGCAGTTCACATAGCAACCAAAACCTCCAACCTCTGGAGTCCGGTCCGCTGGGAATTCTGGGAAGCTCGCCTGTCGGATCTGGGAGCCACTCAGGCGTTTGCCGGATCGGCTCCATCTTTCCATTCACACAAGTGTTTTCTTCCTCCTTCAGAACTGAAAGTGATCTCAAAAATGCAGAAGGAAGAACCATCGCGTTCAGTGCCATTTATAACGGCCTCCTTTTAGAAGTAATTAGAAAAGATGGCAGCTCAGGATGCAGCGCAGCACCAGGAAGAACATGAAACACACTAACGAGCTTGTAATATTGATCAGCGCGCGGCCTGAGATCAGGTGACCTCACTTTCACAGGCCACATTAATTGTTAATATTAGCAGACCGATGCCCGCTTCAGGAAGAACACGCTGAAACACGCAGGAGGCTGAGGAACGATGAAATACAGATTCTATATTTATCAGTATTATTTGTCACAATGTATAAAGAGATTCACACAGGAAAATATGATTTTCTTACTCAGTATTTTTGTCTTGTTTTCCAGAACAAACATCTAAGCATCCTTAAATCAAAACGACAAGGTATTAAGTGTTGTTTTCTAAAAGAAAAAAAAAAGAAGAAAAAAGTGGGGTCTAAAATAAAATTAATTTAAATGATTTTTTTCAAGTTTTATTTTTCTGACCTCATTAGCAGATATTGGATTTATGTATGCCATAATTTTGATTTTCTATCTCTAACTATTTCATAATATCTCATCTTATCTCATAATTTGGACATTGTCTGTTTTATGGCTTTCTGACATAATTTTAGATTTTATATCATAATTATGACTATGTTATAATTTTTGAGTTTTTGTATCATATTACTTTTCTCATCATTTTCACTGTCAATTATTATTTTCTGTGTCACAATTTCAACATTAAGTATCTCATAATTTTGACTTTTTAGCTCATAATTATTACTTGTCTCATTATTTTGACTTTGTCATATTAATGACTTTCTGTCATAATTTAAGCTATTTATCTAATAATTGTGAATGAGTAAACAATAATTTTGACTTTTTATCTCATAATTGTGACTAAGTAAACCATTAAATAAGTACATTTTGGCATTGTCATATATTATTAAATTTTTCTATCATAATTATATATTATTAAATGTAAGTATTACTTTTCTCATAATTTTGATGCATAATAATGACTTTCTGTCATAATTTCAGCTATTTATCTCACAATTATGAGTTATTTTTATTGTATTATCTTTTTTATTGGAGAATTGTTATAATTTTGACTTTTTATCTTATAATTGTGACTGAGTAAACCATCATTTTATGTTGTTGTTTTTTTTCCATAATTTTGGCATTGTCATAATTTTGACTTTTTATCTCATAATTATGAATTATCTCCTAATTTCGCCATTGTCATAATTATGACTTTCTGTCATAATTTCATCTTTTTATATCAGAATGACTTTCTGCTATAATTTCAGCTTCTATAATATCTATAGTGATTATCACTGTCATCCTTTCAGTTTTTTTATCTCATAATTATGACTTATCTCATAGTTTCGCCATTGTCATAATAATGACTTTCACAATTCCATGTTTTTTATCTCATAATTATAATTATCACTGTCATCATTTTGACTTTTTATCTCATAATTATGACGTTTCTCATAATTATGACTTTCTGTAATTTTGACTTTTTATCTCATAATTATGACGTTTCTCATAATTATGACTTTCTGTAATTTTGACTTTTTATCTCATAAGTATGACTTATCTCATAATTTCACCATTGTCATAATTATGACTTTCTGTCATCCTTTCAGTTTTTTATCTCATAATTACGACTTATCTCATCATTTCGACATTATCATAAGTGTGTGCAACAGTGCGTTTCTTTATATAAGTGTGTGTGTGTGTGTGTGTGTGTGTGAGTGTGTGTGTGTGTGTGTGTGTGTGTGTGTGTGTGTGTGTGTGTGTGTGTGTGTGTGTGTGTGTGTGTGTGTGTGTGTGAGAGACGCTGGGTCCGGTTGGATGGTCTGATGACAGTCAGTCGTCTCTCGCAGCAGAAGGTCTCCGTCTGTCTCCTGAAACGAGAGCCGATCCCGATAAACGTCCCGGTGTCACTGGCAGCAGCGGTGCGACGGCTCTTTAATTCGGCCCCTGGAGGAACATCTGCAGTCAAACAGCGTTTACAGGGGCCCGGGGACCGAACGCGCCACGGACACCTGCAGAGGTGACAAACACACACATTCATTCACGCTCCACATTCAACAGTTAAATCTAGAGATCACGGAGTGTGTTTTTCCATTGCCTTCAGCTGAATGTGACTCCATTGATTCCTGCGATATCTCACACGACTCTCCAGAGGCTGAAAAGACACACGCGCTTAATTAAAGCTGAAATATTATCACCCGCCCATGACATTTCATCTGTACCTATGAAACCTTTCTCTGTGTATTGACATTTGCCGGCACTTATGGTGTCTGACATTTAGGATAATCTCAATTAATCTGAGCGGCCCATTAAGATAATCAGATTAAAGTCAAACTCACGGCTCCAGGGACACAAACACTCGCAGATACGGCAGTAAATCATATTTGCAGTTATATACGTGGCAATGCAAATTCCAAGTTTATTTACAATACGCCAGAGTTTTGCCAAACGCTCTATTCACATTCATCACCTCATTCGTTTTGATGAATCATAAAGTTTTAAATCAGTTCTGGAGAAAATAAACTCATTCATCGCATTCAATCAGCATCAAGTAGAGTTATTATAGTTAACTAAAACAAAACTAAATGTTGTGTGAAATAATGAAACTTTAATCAAAATAAAATGTAAAAAAAACTGATTTAAGATTGTTGCTAAGGCAACATTCTCATTTTCATTTAGTTTTACTTGATGTACTAAAATTTAATAAAAATTAATAAACTATATAGACGTATTTTAAAGAACTAATAAAAATAACAAAATTACTTAAACTTAAATTAAAACGAAAACAAAAGCTAAAAATAAAACCTAATTCAAAACATGATCTATAACAGTATTTCAATGTTACTAAAATAACAGTATCGATAATGATATAGTTTTTAATAATATTTTGATCTTGTGTTTATTTTAGAATTTCATAGTAAGTTATTTAGTACGTGTGTATTTTTATTAGTTTTTTATATGTCTGTGTAATTTGTTTTTCCATCAAGTTCAACTAAATTAAAAAAAAAAAAAGAGAGAGAAATGTTGCAACAAGCTAAAATGTAAAATACATTTAAGGTTTGTTTTAGTTACATTTTTGGTAACACTTTACAATAAGGTTCATTAGTTAACATTAGTTACATAAACTAAGATTGAACAATACTTCCACAGCATTTAGTAATCTTAGTTAATGTTAATTTACTAGCATTTACTAATGCATTATTAAAATCACGAGTTGTGCTTGTTAACATTAGTTAATGCAACATGAATAAACAATCAACGACTGTATTTATTAACTAACATTAACATTCAGATGAATAAATACTGTAATAAATGTGTTGATCATTGTTCGTTCATGTCAGTTAATACATTAACTAATGTTAACAAATGACGCCTCATTGTAAAGTGCCACCAAGTTTTTATTTCAAGTGGATTTAAACTTTTCTTTCAAGCCGTGGTCCGTGTGTTTTCAGACTAAAGTCTCATCAGGCGTAAAGTGAATCCATCAGGTGAGTTTAATGTTTGCGATGGACTTCGGTTTCTCTTTATGACAGTAAAACGTTTTCAGTCTCGAGCTGCAGCCTGAAGAAAAATAAAACCTAAAAGAGACCAAATGAGTCTCTGCATGAATTTTTAATTGCATTTATCTGAGCCGTCCTGCGCAGCGGATGAAGAATATGAGCCTGTATAATAAAACGCCCTCCACACTCGTCTGTTTGTTTGCTTCATTTGGACTGTTTTAGGTCAAATCCATCATGACACTCTTGTGCTATTCTGCGTCGCAGTTTAACAGATCATTTGCTGACAGAGGATTTACATATAAATGAAAGGCAGACGGAGCTTCACGAGCAGAAGTTTAGTTTGGCTTTTATGCTGCGACACGTTCCTCCATAATTCATACAATGAAGAGTTGCGCTCTTAAAAGACGACATTGATGCTTTTATTGATTATAGAGGCTAAACATAATTGAGAAAACAGGATTTTGATGTGAGAATCTGCTGGAAAATGTTACTTTCATTGTGTGCAAATTGACAAAAACAACTTAACCTGATGTGCTCACTGCAAAAAAATTTAAAAAATGATGTTGTTTCTCAGTATTGGTCTTGTTTTTCGGTGCAAAATAGCTAAATCTAAATGAAGTTTATGCTTAAAACAAGAACAGATGATCTATAAATGATCAACTGTAAATCAACTGAATTTAAAGGGAAAGTGTTTATTCTTGTTTTAAGCAAAACTCACTTCATTTTGATGCATTTTTCTGAAAACAAGGCTATCATTCAGTCGTTTTGCGTGTATCTAAGGATGTTTAGATACTGGAAAATGACAAAAGTAGTGCATAATATCATTAACATCGACTCTTTCATTGATGTATTTTGGGTTAAAGAGGGAAAGTAGGAAAGCAAACCATTTTAATTCTATTATTTTTATGAATTTGCAG
>CM071941.1:922500-950000 GCA_036784905.1 Acrossocheilus fasciatus
TCACCCTGATGGTGTTTAGTGTTTGTGTGAATGACACTGTGCACCTTCTATATATGTTATTATTTAAAAGCTGTTTGTGATGGGCTTTGGTTCATCATGTGACTTTCATCACCTGCTTTTGGTGGTTATCAGTGTATTTCAAAGGTATCAGTAGGTTGGTATATTAACATTATATCAGTTAATGAAATTACGGTATTTAACCGTAAAAACCGTAAAACCTAAAACATTGCTACCGTATATTTTACGGTAAAATTCTAGCAACCACAGCTGCCGTTTTTTTTACCTTAAATTTTACGGAATTTTTTTTTTACAGTGTGGAGCACCTGCTAGCCCCTCCCTAGCGCCACACATGTTTATTTTGTTATATTAATATCTGAAACTAGTAACCAACATGCAGAAAAATATTTTGTCTCTTAAAAATATCTGAAAATGTGACTTTTTTTATGACCGTGTCTGATAAGGATGTTGCGTTTCAAATGGCAAAACTATAAGAAGATTTGTAAAATAGTAATAAATAAAAAAATAATTTTAAAACATCAAATTAAAAAAAAAATCCATGAATTAAATCCAATAAAATAAATAAAAATCCGTTGAAAAAAGATGATATTTCTATGCATTTTAAATCAGTATTATTTTAGTATCTTTACTATTATAGTTTTTATATATATATATTTAGAATTAAGATTTTTTAAAAATATTTTCTGATAGTTTTATTTTAATTTTAGTATTTTTTAAAAATACGTCTATATAGTTTTTATTCATTTTCTTTTTGGTTTTAGTTTTACTTTGTTTAGTGCATCAAGATCAATGAAGCTACTAGGAGAAATAAAATACATTTTAAAAATATTTACATTTTTTATTTTATTTCATGTGATAAAAATGTTTTTTTTTAATGGTTTTAGTTAACTATAATAACCCTGTTTTAAATCATTCTGTTTAATTATGAAAATGATAAGTTTCAAGAGAAAGCATTTCTGGTTTTGTTTATGTAGGTGCTTTAATTTCAGAACTTTTAAAGGTTTTCAAACAGAGAAAAACATAATTAAAAATAAATCATCTTTGGTGCGGTTCTGCAAGCACAAGTAACACTTACAGCATCAATATAATTATGAATTCATAACTATAAGTGAGGCTATAGTCCTCCAGACCTCTATGAATATCATTAAACGTGCCTCAATCTGTCATCACATTACATGCGAGCAAATAAACATTGCTTTTTTCCTGCTCTACTTTATGGATTTTTAGCGTCAGCAATATTAAAAAGTGCAAAGCAGTTCTAATACGGCCTCAATTTACATGATTAAACCTCTGAAAATCACCTTCAGACGCACCTGACGACTCCGTTAACTCCTCGTCACAATTAACCTTCAGCAACATTCACTGACAGCAAAACACTCCCAGAATCCCCTGCTTCCTCAGGATTTCTCTCTTGATATCTAAACAGTCTTAGATCAAGATACATTTACTGAAGAAGCAAAATGACTGAAGATATTGGCTGCGTCCGAAAGCTCTAAAATGCTGCCTTCAAGGCACTTCTTGTCTCCGGAGGTACCTTCTGATCAAATTTTGAAGGCAGCGTAGATGTATCCTTCACTCCCTTTGATATCCCACAATGCTGTGCGTTCCATTCCATTCTAGCGAGAAATCAGTATTATAGTAATTAAATGTTCGTTTAGTTATCACCAAAACACGTAGATCATTAAACCGTTACGCTGCCTCAGAAGCCTGTCCGGATCAGTTTCATGAGGGGCCTTCGTGCAAAAGCGCTGCCTGCAAAGTCGTTGCCTCGTGAGGCAGTGAGGCAGCGAGGCAGCTACTTAGGCTTTCAGACGCAGCCATAATGACTAAAGTCTTGTTTTATTAAAAATGTTTGAAAATGAAGTGAGTTTAAGCTTGAAGCAAGAAGAAGCAAAAAATATATTTAATTTTTGCCGTATGGGTGTGATTGACCTCGCCTCTAGACAGGTCAGTCAGAGGTCATTGTGTGGTCAGAGGTCAGTCTGAGGTCAATCTGATGTCAGCCTGAGGTTAACCTGAGGTCAGTGTGAGGTCAGTCCGAGGTCAGTGTGCGATTAATTTGAGGTCAGATTTAAGTGAGTCTGGGGTCAGAGGTCACTGTAAGGTCAGTCTGAGGTTGACCTGAGGTCAACGTGAGGTCAATTTGGGGACAATGTGCTATCAACCTGAGGTAAGATTTAGGTCAGTCCAGGGTCAGAGGTCAGTCTGAGGTCAGTGTGAGGTCAGAGGTCACTGTGTGGTCAGTCTGAGGTCAATTTGAGGTCATCGTGAGGTCAGTGTGCGATCAGTCTGAGGTCAGATTTAGATCAGTCTGAGGTCAGAGGTCAGTGTGCAGTCAGAGGTCACTATGAGGTCTGTCTGAGGTCAATTTGAGGTCAGTCGGAGGTCAGTGTGCGATCAATCTGAGGTCAGATTTAGGTCAGTGTGAGGTCAGAGGTCACTGTGAGGTCAGTCGGAGGTCAGTGTCCCATCAGTCTGAGGTCAGAGGTCAGTGTGCAGTCAGAAGTCACTGTGAGGTCAGTCTGAGGTCAATTTGAGGTCATTGTGAGGTCAGTGTGCAATCAATCTGAGGTCAGATTTAGCTCAGTCAGAGGTCGGTGTGAGGTCAGAGGTCACCGTGAGGTCAGTCTGAGGTCAATTTGAGGTCATGGTGAGGTCAGTGTGTGATCAGTCTGAGGTCAGATTTAGGTCAGTCCAAGGTCAGAGGTCAGTGTGAGGTCACATGACGGCGGGTCTTCAGATCTCCATGGCGTGTGTCTGATCTCAGCACAACATCATCATGTTTGTGGATGAAGCCGAACGTATTGACTCTGTGGAGGAGAATCAGCTGGAGATCAGCTTCTGTTGCACTGCATTCACTGAACTGACCGGCAGCTTGACTTTTAAAGTCGTGTCTGGTTTGCGATTCTCTCACTGTCATTGAGATGTTTGGGAGATTGTTTGACTCTCTGAATAGTTTATTCCTGAATGAAAGAAGGGCATGAAGACATTGAGCGCAGAAGTGAAGCTTGAAAGCCACGTCCTGAAATCTGAAAACAGAATCTAAAATCACACACGTTTCTGCTTGTAGCTAAACCACAGAAGTGTACAAAATACATCAGTTTCATAAATGAAGTCTGTTGATAATCTATAAATGAGTTTAAGAGAAATGTCTTTGAATTGATTTGTGATTAGATATTTATGAGGTCGTTTCCAAATGTTATTCCTCATCAGCTCCATCAACATGAGCGATCGCACACTGACGCACAGATGGCTGTTTTTAATGTGTTTGTGTCTGGAGTTTGTTTTACATATATATATATATATGTGTGTGTGTGTGTGTGTGTGTGTGTGTGTGTGTGTGTGTGTGTGTGTGATTAAAATATATGAATATATGATTAAAATATATATTTTTAAATATATTTAAATTAAAAAATATGAATATATTTAGATAAATATATTTTAAAACATACTTTAGCAAATATTTTTGGCCTTTTTTTTTGTACATTTTGAAATATACATATACATATAAAAAATATTTTTTTTGCCATATGGACAGGACACACACAGACAAGAGGAATAACAATCTGAAGAAGGCCTTAATAGCTTAATTTGTTCCCAGACAAGCATAAAACATGGATTTCTATCAGTTAAACTTTTTAGAAGAACAGTATTTTATTTACCTGCTCTTTTAATGCGTTACATAGAATCAATACCAGTTAAACGGACCAATTAAAGTCTTCTAAACCCGTTTAAACATCTCAGATTGTATTCTCTCTCTCACACACACACTAATAATAACAAAAAACAACTATTTGGGATGAACAAAGCTCTGAGAGAGAGAGAGAGAGAGAGAGAGGTTCATATAAAAGGCAAGCATCGCTCAGGCGCTTTTATTTTGAAGCGGAAGAGCGACTCCTGCTGTTCACTGACGGAACACACACTTCCGCTGAACACTGAACATATTTACATTTACATTTAAACATTTGGCAGACATATACCGAGCTTCTCTGTTGAATTAACATGTATGTCAACACATATTTAAGAATCAGAACCTACCCAAAACATGTCACATTTTATTCTAAAACCATTTGAAAATATCTAAATAAGCTGCATTCAGGTAAACTGACAGAATTTTGACCATATCTAGGCTTTTTTAAATTTTTATCTGATTTTACAATAGTTGATTAGACGGTTCTGCTGGTATGGGGAACTATTCACTGTAATAATTAACTATGCATTCTAATAAGATAAGGAATATTTACAGCGTTCCGCAGATTGAATCATTGACTCAACCGATTCACTCCAGAACGAAGCACGTGTTCGGTTCATTCTGCGGTGGAACTGGAGCTAAAGTAAGTTTAGTCAATATGAACTTCTTGTTTACTGAAATGTTGTGTAAAAGCAATATCACACCAGCAGTCGTGAATCTACTGAACTGAGTCGTGAATCTGCTGAACTGAGTCGTGAATCTGCTGAACTGAGTCGTGAATCTGCTGAACTGAGTAGTGAATCACCTGTGTTTGGTCAGATTTCTGTTCATTTATTGAGAATCGCATCCTGCTTGCCTTTAAATGGTTTTATTCAGTGTAATCATATAATCTTCTACTTATATGAACTAAATTTAGTATACATAAATGTAAATATGGGGAAATACATCTTCGTTTTTAATTTTTAAAACAAGTTCAATAATACCTAAAAACAATAAGCTTGAAAAATAAGTGCAACATGTTACATTTTATTTTTATTAGTTTTATTATTATCGTTGTTGTTGTTTATAATAATGATAAACCATGTATTTCTAATAAGATAAGGAATATTTCATTGTTACGCATTGAATCTTTCTGAAGCTCGCATCAAATCATGAGCGAGTCATTTGACTCATTGATTCTTTTGACCGGAACGAAGCAGCTGCGCGTTTTGCGAAGTTCGCTGGAGCAAAAACAGACAAAATGTGAGTTATATGAACACGATATGAACTTCTTGTTTACTGAACATTTGTGTAACAGCAATATCTCACTGGCAGTCGCGAATCTAATGAAGTGAATCGTGCATGAATCAACACCGCTGCTATAGTTCGGTGCTGGAGAGTATTTATTAACAAGCTAAAGAAGAGATATACTGAATTGATATTCAAGTGCATTTGTGATGCATTAATTATGTTCATAACAGAACAGCACATATACAGAAACTATACGAGGCACTGAAGTTGTTGCATTCATGCATTGCATATTTTAATGCAAACACAATCTGTTTATTGTGTTTTAGTGTGTCACTATGAATCAATCACAGATCTGATGATTTCATCATAACAGTGTATTATATTACTCTCTCCTATTGTGCTGTTCTCATGTTTTAACCCTCTAAATGTTCTTAATTTTTAAAAATGTTTTATTTTTTATCACAATAGTATGAAACTTTTGTGGCACTTGCTATATGAACATATACACACAAAAATTAATTGCATTTCTAATCTTATCATCAAAAAATGATTGCCACATAAAATGAATGAAAAACACCAAAAAAAAAAAATCTAAACATAAAGAGCAATTTTGAGGGTAAAATCTACAATTCAGTCATGAAGAAGATAATTTCTGAATTTATATCTAAATACAAAACCTAGTAAAAAATAAATAATTATAACAGAAAATACTCTTATAAGCAATTTGGGATTCATAATACATTTTTCTAATATTTGAGTTGTTTTAATTATATAAATGCTGCATAATCCCCTCAAAATACAACATATTAAATAATATCTGAATGGAATATTAGCTGCTTGTTTCCTTGCTGTTTTTAATTCATTTCACATGAAGAGGATGAAATTAGTTTGATGTCATTATGGGAGTGAGAGAGAGACGAGTCGGTGTAATTTACAGCATTTCATTTGTGTTACAGATCTTGAGGCGTCTTCCAAATATTGTGGTTTAATTGCAAATTTCATTGCATCCATAATTATGAACCAAAGAAGTGAATACAGAATGATTTAACAACATCAGCGTGACGTAACATGAGAGTTACGATCAAGTTAAACCCGTTACATTTGTTGAACATGACAAATACAAAAAAAGCAAACAATACGGTTATTAAAATTGCTAATAATACTACTAATAATAATCATAACAGCAGGTATGTGAATGAAGAGTGTGTTTTTAGTGGCAATTTGGTCTGTTTCAGCATCTCCTGACAACAACATGACAACAAATGTTAAAAAATATGATACAAAACATTACCATCACATTAAATATTATCATTAGTGTTGTTAGTTATTTACATGCTATAAATAGCACAACATCTTCATTCCAGCATTATAATGCGTCTGTACTACAGTAAAGATAATAATTTAATGATAATAATAATAATACCTCTGGTGCTCATAGACTTAAAAATGTGAACCAACATCTCATATATATATGCTTTCATACTTAACATTGGTTTTAAAGAAAAGAAATGTAATGCAGCTCTACAAGATATAAAACAAATCATCCTGGCAATAGAATTTAAGATGCATTTCTATGGAAGCTTGCTCGTGTCACAGAATTTAAAAAAGGTCATTTTGATTTTTTATCTCACAATTCTGACTTTTTGTCTCTGAATTATTAGACAAACTCATTTATTAGATATAAACTCAAATTGCTAGATTTAGGTTATGATATTATGATATAAACTCAGAATTATGAGAAAACTCAATTATGAGATATAAACTCGGAATTATGAGAAAACTCAATTATGAGATATAAACTCGGAATTATGAGAACTCAATTATGAGATATAAACTCAAATTGTGAGGTTTAAACTCAGAATTATGAGATATAAACTCGGAATTATGAGAACTCAATTATGAGATATAAACTCAAATTACTAGATTTAAACTCGGAATAATGAGAACTCAATTATGAGATATAAACTCAAATTGTGAGGTTTAAACTCAGAATTATGAGATATAAACTCGGAATTATGAGAACTCAATTATGAGATATAAACTCAAATTACTAGATTTAAACTCGGAATAATGAGAACTCAATTATGAGATATAAACTCAAATTGTGAGGTTTAAACAGAATTATGAGATATAAACTCGGAATTATGAGAACTCAATTATGAGATATAAACTCAAATTGTGAGGTTTAAACTCAGAATTATGAGATATAAACTCGGAATTATGAGAAAACTCAATTATGAGATATAAACTCAAATTACTAGATTTAAACTCGGAATAATGAGAACTCAATTATGAGATATAAACTCAAATTGTGAGGTTTAAACTCAGAATTATGAGATATAAACTCGGAATTATGAGAAAACTCAATTATGAGATATAAACTCAAATTGTGAGGTTTAAACTCAGAATTATGAGATATAAACTCGGAATTATGAGAACTCAATTATGAGATATAAACTCAAATTGCTAGATTTAAACTCAGAATTATGATATAAACTCGGAATTATGAGAACTCAATTATGAGATATAAACTCAGAATTGAGATATAAGCACAATTTTAAAAATCATTAAACTCAAAATCATGAAAATTGCAAGATTTAGAACTTAAAAATTTGAATTTGTAATTTTGAGTTTTGACCACAATTTTGACCTTTTTTTCCCTCTGAATTCCAAGTTTATATCCTGTAAATTAAAAAAAAGTCTGAATTGTGAGATAAAAAGGTAAGTTTTTAGTGTGTGGTGGAAACAGGCTTCCATACATTTCATACAATGTATTTGTTAAATTATTTAGCCTCTATCCAATTGATTAGTAAATGTACATCAGCAAATACATTAAATATAGTATTATATACACAGTTAGAATAGTAGATGCTTACATTATATTTAAGGCAATACATCATGAGTTGGAGAGTGTTGATAGTGGCACTCTCAAACTGAGCGCAGGAATCATGTAAAACTCAAATACCCTGTGTAACAAAAAATAAAAAATAACCCCGAAAACGGAACAAAACGAGTGTTTGCCCTGAGGATGTCTGATGGAAATCATATTGCTTGAAGCTCTAGATTTGGTAATGATCCTCAGAAGTGATTTTGGTCAGGAACGGATTCGTAAGGCCCTAAAACATCAGAAACACACACAGACTTACATTCAGATCAGTCAGATTGCAGGCGCCAGCAGCTTAACGTATAAAACACACTCAAACGAGCTGGACGTCTGGTGTTTGGCTGTCAGATACGGACGTTTGTTTAACCTGAGCCACGAGAAATGACCGAAACCAAGCTATAAAGGCCGTCTATATATAAAAGTGCGTGTTTATTAGGGCTGTGATGATAAATCGATGCAGAATCGATTCGTGGATCAATTCTGAGATCTTTCGAATGCATCGCGTTTCTCTCTGGAATCGATTCTGAGCTTAGATGTTAACAGCAGATGGCGCTCTGCTCTAGTTTTTATCCGTACACTTAAATGTTCGTGTAATTTCACCTCAGCTCAGAATCGACTGCATTCGGGAAATCTCAAAAACTCAAAATGTGAGATTTAAACTCAGAATTACAATATAAACTCAGAATTATGAGATATAAACTCAGATTGCTTGATTTAAACTCAAAATTATGATATAAACTCAGAATTATGAGACAAACTCAGAATTATGAGATATAAACTCAAATTGCTTGATTTAAACTCAAAATTATAATATAAACTCAGAATTATGAGACAAACTCAGAATTATGAGATATAAACTCAAATTGCTTGATTTAAACTCAAAATTATGATATAAACTCAGAATTATGAGACAAACTCCGTTATGAGATATAAACTCAAATTGCTTGATTTAAACTCAAAATTATAATATAAACTCAGAATTATGAGACAAACTCAGAATTATGAGATATAAACTCAAATTGTGAGATTTAAACTCAGAATTATGAGACAAACTCAGAATTATGAGATATAAACTCAAATTGCTTGATTTAAATTCAAAATTATGATATAAACTCAGAATTATGAGATATAAACTCAAATTGCTAGATTTAAACTCAGAATTATGATATAAACTCAGAATTATGAGACAAACTCAAAATTATGAGATATAAACTCAAATTGCTAGATTTAAACTGAGAATTATGAGACAAACTCAGAATTATGAGACAAATTCTATTATGAGATATAACCTCAAACTGTGAGATTTAAACGTAGAATTACAATATAAACTCAGAATTATGAGATATAAACTGAAATTGTGAGATTTAAACTCAGAATTATGAGATATAAACTCTAATTGCTATATTTAAATTCTAAATTATAATATAGACTCAGAATTATGAACAAACTCAATTATGACATCTAAACTCAAATTGTGAAATATAAACCTAAATCGTGAGATTTAAACTCAGAATTGAGATATAAGCAGTTTGTCAAAATCATGAAACTGAAAATTGCAAGATTTAAAGTCAAAATGCAAGATTTAGAACTTAAAATTCCAAATTTGTAATTTTGAGTTTTGACCACAATTTTGACCTTTTTTCCCCTCTGAATTCCAAGTTTATATCTTGTAAAAAAATTTTTTTTTTTAAAGTTTGAATTATACATTTTTTATTTTGTGGTGGAAACAAAATCTCAGAATCGGTGCGAATGATTTCTCGATTCGCGATGCATCGAGTTATTTTCCCAGCCCCAGCGTTGATCTCTAGAGTTCTGCTGCGATCTGTCTAATAAAGCCTCTACAGCTTTGGCAGTGTCTTCAGAGTTTGCATAGGCGTTCAGATGTTGGTTTCTCGCTGCATGACGCCGTCTTTGTTCTCGCAGAGCTGCTGCGCCGCTTCAGTGTCTGCGTCTGCGTCTGCGTGGGTTTCCGTCTGCTCCTGCTCCTCGCGCTCGCCGCGTTTGTACATCTCCTCTTCTTTGCGCTCGCGCTCCAGCATACGATAGTTGAAGAAGTTGCCGATGAAGAGCCAGATGCTGGAAAGCACGACCACAGATCCGCAGCACAGGTACATGTACTTGTAGTTCTTTGTGATGTCCACTAACTTCCCTGCAAATCAATGCCATGCATTAATTACAGGATTACAGACACAATTACAGATATACGTGACCCTGGACCACAAAACCAGTCATAAGGGTCAATTTTGTGAAATTAAGATTTATACCTGATTATATCTGAAAGCTGAATAAATTAGCTTTCCATTGATTTATGGTTTGTTAGGATAGGACATTATCATTGTTGATGAGCTCACCAAGCAAATCCAAACAACTACGGTGTTTGGCAATAAAAATAAATAAATAAATTTGGCTGAGATGCAACTATCTGAAAATCTGGAATCTGAGGGAGCAAAAAAAAACAAAATATTGAGAAAATCACCTTTAAAGTTGTTCAAATGAAGTTCTTAGCAATGCATATTACTAATCAAAAATGAAGTTTTGATATATTTACGGTAGGAAATTTACAAAATATCTTCATGGAACATGATCTTTACTTAATATCCTAATGATTTTTGGCATAAAATAAAAATGTATAATTTTGACCCATACAATGTATTGTTGGCTATTGCTACAAATATAGCTGTGCTGCTTATGACTGCAGAATCACAAATATGTGTGTGCATGACTGGAATATTTTGTTCAAAAAGAGAGTTTAGAAATCAAAACAAAGACAATAAAAGAAATGTGAAGCACTGACATGTTTTTAAGACTTAGTGAAGTCAGTGAACAAAACAGATTCAGAACCATTGTTGTTTAGTTCAGTATTATTTATTTTATTCATTTTAAATGAGCTTTTATTTTAATATTTCCAGTTTTCATTTAAATTTTATATTTTATTTTATCTTATTACCTGTGCACCAGACATGTATTTTTATTTAAATTTTCATTTTCATTATTTATATTTTTCGTTTACATTTTTTAATCTAATATATATATATATATATATATATATATATATATATATATATATATATATATATATATAAATGTCATTTTATATATATAGTCATTTTCAGTATTTAAAATTTTTATGTTTTTCAATTAATATTTATATTTAAATTCATGTTTTCTCTTATTTTATTACCTGCCAGCGGCAGTCCGATGAGCACCGGACATGTTTTTTTTATTTTATTTCAGTTTTAATTTTAGTAATTTTCAGTATTTTCAATTTTTATGTTTTTCAATTAATATTTACAGTATATTTATATTCACGTTTTCTCTTATTTTATTACCTGCCAGCGGCGGTCCGATGAGCACCGGACATGTTTTTTTTATTTCAGTTTTAATTTTAGTAATTTTCAGGTTTTTTTTTAATGTTTTTCAATTAATATTTACAGTATATTTATATACATGTTTTCTCTTATTTTGTTACCTGCCAGCGGCGGTCCGATGAGCACCGGACAGCACTCCACGATGGTGGTGAGCCCCACGGCGCTGGAGAAGCGCTGCGCTCCCACCAGGTCCATCAGCGTCTCGAACAGCACGGCGCTCACCATCCCGAAGGCGAAGCCGAAGAAGACGGCGTACACCACCATCCCGGTGTAGCTGTCGATCAGCGGACACAGCAGGTGACACACGCCGTTATACAGCACGGCGAAGCTGAAGAAGTACTGGATCCGCGGCCGAACCCAGCGCGAGTTGGCCAGAAGGCCCATGGACGGCCGAGCGAACATGTCCACAAAAGCCAGGATGGACAGCAGGAAGGCCGCCTGATACTCGTCCACGCCGTTGTCTTTGGCGTACGACGAGAGGAAGACGATCGGCGCGAAGAAGCCCAAGAACATGATGACGTTTCCCGACAGGTAGATGAGGAATCCGCGGTGCTTGAAGAGCGACAAATCCAGATACCTATTGACCATCTGCCAGGCCGTGGTCTTCTCCGTCAGGGGACCTATTATGCAAAAATCACATTTGTGACCCTGGACCACAAAACCAGTCATAAGGGTCAATTTTTCGCAATTGAGATTTATACATCATCAAAGCTGAATAAATTTGTTAGGATCGGACAATATTTGGCTGAGATACAACTAATCTGAGGGTGCAAAAAAATCTAAATATTGAGAAAATCGCCTTTAAAGTTGTCCAAATGAAGTTCTTAGCAATGCATCACAGAACTACTTTACTACTGATCACAGAACCGTGCTTCACTGACAAGATGCGCATGATAATCGCAGCTTTAGCCTAATCGAGATTACGATTTCAGTGCCGCAGTGTGTGAAAACAACCAACCTATAATGTAGGGCTGCACGATAAATTGCAATGAAATCGTGATTACGCAATAGCTCATTTGCATTTAAAGGGACCATACCCTTTTATAGCTTTAACAATGATCTGTGGGGTATTTTGAGCTAAAACTTCACATACATACTCTGGGGACATCAGAGACGCCCCTTGTAAAAAGGGGCATAATAGGTCACCTTTAACCGTCAAGGGTTTCTCAATCGCTTTGACCATGTTCGGCGGGGCCTTTAGGGGCCTCATGAGCGATCCGGCCACGCAGCAGTTGAGCAGGAGCCCGCCGAGGATCAGAAAGCTTCCCCTCCATCCGTACTCATTGATCAGATACTGGTTGAGCGGCGCTAGTGTGCTGAGAAACACGGGACTGCCAGCCATGGCGAAGCCGTTAGCGATGGGACGCTTCTTGTAGAAGTACCTCCCGATCATCGTAAGCGCCGGCTGGAGGTTGAAGGCCAGACCGAAGCCTGTGAGAGGAAACAAGATGGCAGAGGGCATTGTGGGATACTGGCTGACTCCCGTAACCCAAAAAATGGTTGCATTCATCCATAATGGTATATCATTTGTGTTGGGGGTTATTTTGACCCCAGTTGGTTTCCATAAACCAAATATTTAAAGACACTATTTTTTTTTTTTTTTAAAACTTTTATTGTAGCTTGTTGGAGACAAAAAAATATGTAAAATATGAGAAATTATGAACTCCTGTTGTGTTGAAAATAATGGTACACTATTTATGTTGGGCGTCAAATTGACCCACGTTGGTTTCGATCAAATTTGCCAAAATTAACACTCTTTATATGAAACTTCTATTGTGGCTTTTTAAAGATTGATAAATATAAAATATGAGCAATAATGAACTCGTATTGTGTTGAAATAATGGATGTGTTGGACGTCATTTGGTTTCCATACAAATCACCAAAAATCTCATTTTACATAATACCTATATTTTAGCTTGTCAGAGACTAAAAACTATAAAATATGAGAAGCTGTGTACTTTTATTGTGCTAAAAATTAGTTTGTGTTGTGTTGGGCGTCAAATTGACCCACGTTGGTTTTCCATACAATTTGCTAAAATGAACACCGTAGAGTCATGTTTATACATAAAACCTTTATTGCAGAGATATAAAATATGAGCAATAATGAGCTCTTATTGTGTTAAAAATAATCGTACGCCATTTGTGTTGGACGTCATTTTGACCCTGATTGGTTTCCATACAAATCACCAAAAATCAGCTCTACGAAAAACACTCAATATGATTTTTTTCTTCTTTCTTAGATGTGAAACTTTTATTGTAGCTTGCTGGAGACCAAAAAATATGTAAAACATGAGAAATTATGAATTCTTATTGTGTTAAAAAATAATCGTACGCCATTTGTGTTGGACGTCATTTTGACCTACGTTAGTTTCCATACAAATCACCAAAAATCAACTCTATGAAGAACTCTAAAGATTTTTTTTTAATGTAAAATACCTATAAAATATTAGAAATTATGAACTCCTATTGGGTTTGAAGTAATGGTACACCATTTGTGTTGGGCGTCAAATTGACCCACGTTGGCTTCCATTACATTTGCCAAAATTAACATTGTAATTTACATAAAACCTCCATTGTAGCAAGCCAGAGATATAAAATATGAGCAATAATGAACAATTGGTGGCTCAGTGTGCGTTGTCCTATATGCTAAGTTTAATGGTTTCTCATGTGCACATAAAAGTCCGTATATATTTTATTTTTGCAAAGGTCCTTGAGGCTGTGTAATAAGGTGCTGGGAATATTGTGAGAAGAAACCCAAAATATAAATAACCTGCATTTTGCGTAATGAAATAGTGCAGCTTGAATTTATTCAGTCGTGTTTGACAATCACTAAAAAAAAAAAAACTTGCCCCTTTTAGACATGCACTCTATTCATTTACTAACTGCTTATTTTATAATAATAGAAAAAACCCACTAACACTAGCTTCTCTAATCTTTTTGTATTCTATCGATTTCTTTTCATTTTATTTATTATACAATTAACAAAAGCAAAAAAAGCCTTGAACACTAGTTTGCTCTATTCTATCTGTTTTCTTTTTATTTATTATATAATTTTAATATGCACTTGCATATCGTTGCTCTTTTGTTGATTTTGATTGCGTCTATTGTCCTCATTTGTAAATCGCTTTGGATAAGAGTGTCTGATGAATGACTAAATGTAGATAAACAGTTCCCATGAAAACACACTTCTTGTATGATAAACCTATTTTCATTAAATTCTTAATTTGGGCAAAAGTCTGGAAATATTTTTTCATACTCTTTCTTTTTCCCATACTTTTCCAAACCTGGAAATTACTTCGTGAAGTTATTCATGATCCAAAATTGTTTAACCAGCATTTGAAGCCGTTTGGAGCCTGAATGTGGGTCAAGCTGATGTAGTTAAATGCATGTGGTCACACTCACCGCCGATGACCCCGATGCAGATGTAGAGCTGCAAGACGGTGTTGCAGAAGGAGGCGCTGATCATCCCGATGGCGCACAGAAAGCCGCCCAAGATCATGATGGGACGGCAGCCGTATGTGTTCACCAGAATACTGCTGATGGGACCTAAAACACAGAACAGCAGCTGAAATCCAATTAAAAAAAACACAATCAGCTTCCTACTGATCAACCAGAGCTATTACAGGATTAACAATGCAGATTCATTTTCACTGCCTTCTGTGATCATATTTACCAAGGGTGCCAATATTTTTGGCCATTACTGTACATGCATGTGTTTGAATTTATATATATATATATATATATATATACATAATAAATATACACAGCATACGCACATATATTATGTAAACAAAAACTTTTATTTTGGATGCGATTAATCGTTTGACAGCTCTAATTATTGTTAATTTAAGCTAAAGATTTAAGCTAGTGAGCAAAATAACTGGCTTAAATATTTAAGTTTTCTGTATTTTATTTCAGTTACAAAAATAATTAATAAAAAAAAAATTTCCAGGTCAGAGGACTGGAATGGCCAGCAGAAGCTTGGTTTTGTGTTCAGTGACCCATGTTTGTGTTGTTTTTGAGGTTTGTGTTTGGATTATTGTACGGTTGGAAGATCCAAACATGGCCCATTATAAGATTTCTAACAGAGTCAGTCACTTATTGATTTTTTATCTGTTGGTATTTGATAGAATCCATGATGCCATGTGTCTAAACAAGATGTCCAGGACCTCCAGCAGAAATATAGGTCCACAACATCATAAATACAGCAGAATATTTCATATTTTTATCCCTGTGTTCACAAACCCATCTCGAGTGTTTGCTGCTAAAAAGCTCATTTTTTTAGTTTGATCTGATCATAGAAGCCAGTCCCATTTGAAGTTCCAGTCGTGTCTGATAACTGAATATGCTGGAGTTTGTTTCTGGATGAGAGAGGAGAATTCTTCTTGAAACCCTCCCAAACAACATGTGCTGATGTAGCTGCTGTTTGACAAGGTTTTCTGACCCCGAGACTCAACTATTTTCTGTAATTCTCCAGCTGTGGTCCTCGGAGAGTCTTTAGCCGCTCAAACTCTCCGTCTCACCGTGCATTAGGACGATATAGACACACGTCCTCTTCCAGGCAGATTCATAACATTTTATGTTGATTGGAAATTCTTAATTATTGCCCTGATGGTGGAAATGGGAATTTCCTTAAAGCCAGTTCACTAATTTGTGAAGCTTAATTATCTTTTGCTGCACATCAGAAATATATTCTTTGGTTTTTCTCATTGTGATGATGATTAAGGGAATTTGGGCTTTGTTTTCCCTCCTATTTATATTTCTGTGAAACAGGAAGCCATGGCTGGATCATTTCATGTTCATAATCACCCTGGAGTGCTCAAAATTGTGAATATGAATATACTTCAGAGATATTTTACTCATAAGAATTTCTAGGGGTGCCAATAATTGTGTCCAACGTGTATTAGAGAAAAACATTTATTTCATAATGATATTTCCCCCCATTTTAAATTCTTATTATCCAACGAAAGGTTAGATTTTTGTGAATTTTTTAAATAAAAGATCAAAAGGATTAACAATGCAGATTAATTTTCACAGCCACCTTTGATCATATTTACCAAGGGTGCCGATACTTTTGGGCATGACTGTATATATTCATGAAAAATGTTTATATGTTAAATATATTTATATATAATATAAAATATAAGAATATAAATATATGCATGTAAATACATTTTCAAAATATGTACTGTATGTGTGTATATTTATATAAACTAAATAAATACACAGTACACACACATATATTATGTAAACAAAAACTTTTATTTTGGATGGGATTAATCTGAAGCAATTAAAACTGAATATGCAGTAAAATAAACTAAAAATGAATCAAATTGAAACTAAAATTGAAACCAAACAAAATTAAAAAGTAATTCAAAATATTAATAAAAATGATATCTTTATGTTACTAAAATAGCACTGTGATCAACGCAATGTGATTTTATTGTGACGGAGATTTAATTATAGTTTTTGTTAATATTGTGAATAAGTTTTTATTTTTACAGTATATTTTGTTTCCTTTTTCATTTTAATTTGTTTTAGTAATTTTATTTTTTTGTCATTTTTAGTAGTTTTTTTAACGTCTATGTAGGTTTTATTAGTTTTGTAAAATACTGTAATTTTTTTTTTTTTTTTCAGTTTTAGTTATTTTAGCACATCTAGCTAAACTAAATTAAAATTCAAAATGTTTCCTTGGCAACCAGCTCAATTTTTCTTTTTTTTATTCTCTTTTTTAAAATATTTTATGCATGTAATAATTTTTTTGTGTGTTGTTGTTGTTGTTACCTGTAATAACCCTGGATCAACACAAACACTCCACGGCTAATAGATTAAACATCCTAATCAGAAAACACTGTGTGTGTGTGAAACTTTAAATAAATAATAAACAGACTACTTCAGTAATTGCTTTGTTAGCGTCATAGATGTTGTTATGTGAGAGATCAGTGTTGTAGATCATCAGGTGTGCGTTTGTGTTTAAAATCAGGTCAGATCGGCACTTAATTTAGCTCATAAAGCGTCTCGGGCTTCTGAGCTGCAGGGCAGATCTCATTAACATGGTCACTCAGCCTTCCCATGATCCTCAGCGTGAAAACACACACAGTGTCACAGCCCTGACCTGAAGCACTGCAGACAGACAGATCTGATAGTGTGTGTGTGTGTGTGTGTGTGTGTGTGTGTGTGTGTGTGTGTGTGTGTGTGTGACTCAGTGTAAACAGTGAAAGTGTGCTGTTTTCACCCTGATACAGAGACATGCGGGCATAAACACAGAATAAAGACAATAAACACAATCATATTGAACATATTTGATGGACACATGATTATGCTTTTGTGCTTTTGCTGAAAGTCACACGACATTCAAACATTTGGGTTTGATAAGATGAGCCTTACAAAAAAACCCTGCTTTTATTCGATCAAAATACAGTAAAAATTGTGAAATATTATTCTAATGTAAAACAGCTGTTTTCTATGTGAATATCTGTTAAAGCTTAATTTATTTCTGTGATCAAAGCTGTATTTTCAGCACCATTACTCCAGTCTTCAGTGTCACATGATCTTCAGAAATCATGTTTTTGTGGAAACTGTGATACATTTTTTTTGCAGGATTCAAAGATGAATGGTAGTGAATGGAATTGCAACATTATAAATGTCTTTACTGTCACATTTAATGAATAAAAGTAATAATTTCTTGAAAAATGCAAATACAAAAAGTGCGGATTTCTCGCTTTATTTTTCTCTCTCTCTGTGTGTGTGTGTGTGTGTGTGTGTGTGTGTGTGTGTGTGAGTGGGGTGTGGGTTACAGGACTCAACACACACACACACACACACACACACACACACACACACACACACACACACACACACACACACACACTCACATGTCTCGAGGGTAAAGTGGATTAAAGTCATTGATCTTGAGCCGAGAGTGTTTTGAGAGCAAGACGAGAGAAACGACGTTCTCTCAGATGGAATGTTTTACTTCAAGTCTTATGATGCAGATGCATCATGGGAGTTTTGCTTTCACTAACGATTTCCAATGCTAAATGAGAAGCAGAGCTGAGCGTGTGTGTGTGTGTGTGTGTGTGTGTGTTCTCCAGCATGTTAAGGTCAGATCTGCATGTTCATGCTTGTTCATAATAAAACATGCTGATTTAATTTAGGAGAGATCTGCGTGGCGTATGACGCCAGGTGGTTTAATGTTAAACGCAGGGCTAATTTAATTAATCCAGTAATGAATTTCATTTGAAGCGAATTGAAATGGCTTCTCAGTCGTGCTGCTGCTCAACATCACATCAACTACAGCGTGTCGAGTCTGTCAACACGACCTTTATGTGACGACAAAACAGATTAATCCTTTACAAAAACAACATCATTTGATAAAAAAAAATACAGTAAAAATTGTGAAATATTATTACAATTTAAAACAGCTGTTTTCTATGTGAATATCTGTTAAAATGTAATTTATTTCTGTGATGCGCAGCTGAATTTTCTTCAGTGTCACATGCTCTTCAGAAATCATTCATTTGCTGCTCGAGAAACATTTCTGATTATTATCATTACTATTTTTGTGGAAACCGTGACACATTTTATTTTTCAGGATTCACAGATGAATAGAAAGTTCAAAAGAACAGCATTTATTTCAAATCTAAATCTTTTGGAACGTTATGAATGACTTTTGACCACTTTAATGCATCCTTGATGGATAACTATTAATTAACTGGATAACTCTTTGGAAATGTTTTACCTCCTGCGTACATGACGGCCAGCATGATGGAGGAGATCCAGGCCACCTCACTGTATGAGGCGTTGAAGATCCTCTGGATGTCTTTGAAGAACACGGTGGTGGCCTTTGGGAAGGCGTAAGAGAATCCGATGGAGATGAAGGCCCCGCCCACCACAGCCCAGCCCCACCCACCGTCTGGAGGCGGCACGGCTGGGGGTCCGACAGGTGGAGGCATCGTGAGCCCTAGATATCACTGCAGGAGAGACGGAGACCAGCAGTTAGACTGAGATTTACAGCTGTGACATCCAACCAATCATGTGAGTGTGGGGCGGGACTATCTGCCCGACTGACCAATGAGAGACCAGAGGGAGTGTTCAGGAAACCTGTCTGATAACAGGTGGTTTTTACTGTAATCCTGCAGAAATGACACTGTTTTTAGTCTCTGGTGGGCAGAGAGAGAGAGCAGATATAGCAGCTCTGGGTGGAACGAGCCTGGAAATGAGCACTAATTAAAACCAAACAGAGATAAAGAGAGATCAGGACCTAAAATAGATGCTTTTCACGCCTTTGGATTCATCATAAACACACTCTATGGCAAATGAAACAACTGCACTAAAATGGACATCTATTTGTATTATGCTGTTAGTTACATTTTTGAAACAATCATGTATTTGAGATTTGCTTTTCAATATATATAACCTTATCTGTATGTATGCCAAAAACATTGATTTTTCTGTGTAATGATAGTTTATACAAAATTTTACATATACAACTTTATATTGAGCTGTGCAATTATATAATTGTATATATATTATATAGAATACTATATAATATATACACATAAATTTCAACTCTTTTTTTAAAAATTATTATTCTGACCCCCCCCCCCCCCCCCAATTCTGAGAAAATTCTCAGAATCATAATAAAGTCAGATATAAATACAGAATTCTGAGAAAAAAATGATAAAGAGATCAAATGAGATAAAATGTTGCAATTGTCAGAAAAAAAGTCTGACTATTGAGATAAAAACTCGCAGTTACCTTTTTTATTTCATGGTGGAAAAAAAGCAAAATTTAAACTTAAGAAAGTCAGAATTATGAGATATAAACTCAGAAATGCACGAAAAGTCCAAATTGTGAGACAAAAGTCACAATTACCTTTTCATTTTTTTAATCCCATGGCAGAAACAAGTCATAACATCTAGACTCGGTCTGAGGTGTGCAGTGTCTTTTTAACAGCTTCATAATCCAGTTTTGGCAAATATTTGCATACTGAATTGTGATTGGTCTGCTCTTTCTTTCATATATTTCATTATTTCATTTACACACAACCAGAGATTAACTCACCTAAATTCTCACACTCTCTGATTCTGTCCAGATCTTGACCTTCACGTCCAGATCGCGCAGTGTGTGTGAGATTTAGGAGATTAAAGGTCACTCAGGGTCACTGAGATGACACAAATTATCACCATGGCAACAGTGTTTACAGCTGTCAGTCACTGAGCAATTAAGCCCCGCCCCCGGACCCCTTCGGGATCCGCCTCCTGCTGCTTGAGTTCATGGAAACGTGGGCGGGGCTACACACCTAACTAAGTCATTGTTTACAAACCAAACAAAACTCGAGTGATTCTTATCATGTGATATTTCTGTTCTGAAGCCAAATGTGTCAGAAACTCACACACACACACACACACACACACACAGAGCGCTCATGTGATGTTAACACCCCAGAACTAAAGCCCTGTGTAAAATAAGCCTTTGTTTTTAGCTGCACTCTTCAAATCCAAATAACCTTCCTGCAAAGTTATTGTAAATGATCTCGCCGCATGCTGACATCAATTATTTTACTTATATTTCAAAGTACCAAACAATGTGCTTCCATGTGACATTGTTCATGTTGTGACTACAGCAAACACATGCCAGAACAAAACTCATCCACAGTAAAGTATGGAAGAAATGTCAGATTTGTGAGATATAAAGTCATAATTGAAACAAAAAAGTCAGAATTATGGGATAGAAGGTCGCAATGAACTTTTTTAATTTCTTTTTTGCATGGCGGAATCAAAGAATTCTAAGTCAGAATTGTGAGATTTAAACTCAACATTCAAAGAAAAAACTCTAAATTGCGAGATTTCAACTCAACATTCAGAGAAAAAACTCAGAATAGCGAGATTTAAACTAAAAATTCTGAGAAAAAACTCTAAATTGGGAGATTTCAACTCAACATTCATAGAAAAAACTCAGATTTGCGAGATTTAAACTCAACATTCAGAGAAAAAACTCAGATTTGCGAGATTTCAACTCAACATTCATAGAAAAAACTCAGAACTCAGAGGAAAAAAAGTCAGAATTGTGAGATTTCAAATCAAAATTCAGAGAAAAAACTAAATTACGGGATTTAAACTCAAAATTCAGAGAAAAAAATCAGAATTGGGAGATTTCAACTCAACATTCAGAGAAAAACACTCAGATTTGCGAGATTTAAACTCAAAATTCAGAGAAAATACTCAAAATTGCGAGATTTCAACTCAACATTCAAAGAAAAAACTCAGAATTGCAAGATTTCAACCCAACATTCAGAGAAAAAACTCTAAATTGCGGGATTTGAACTCAAAATTCAGAGAAAAAAATCAGAATTGCGAGATTTAAACTCAACATTCAGAGAAAAAACTCAGAACTCAGAGGAAAAAAAGTCAGAATTGTGAGATTTCAAATCAAAATTCAGAGAAAAAACTAAATTACGGGATTTAAACTCAAAATTCAGAGAAAAAAATCAGAATTGCGAGATTTCAACTCAACATTCAGAGAAAAAAACTCAGATTTGCGAGATTTCAACTCAAAATTCAGAGAAAAAAACTCAGATTTGCGAGATTTCAACTCAAAATTCAGAGAAAAAAACTCAGATTTGCGATATTTCAACTCAACATTCAAAGAAAAAACTCAGAATTGTGAGATTTAAACTCAAAATTCAAATAAAAAACTCAGAATTGTGAGATTTAAACTCAACATTCAGAGAACAAACTCAGATTTGCGAGATTTAAACTAAAAATTCAGAGAAAAACACTCAGATTTGCGAGATTTAAACTCAAAATTCAGAGAAAAAAAATCAGAATTGCGAGATTTCAACTCAACATTCAAAGAAAAAACTCAGAACTCAGAAGATAAAAAGTCAGAATTGCGAGATTTCAACTCAACATTCAAAGAAAAAACTCAGAATTGTGAGATTTCAACTCAACATTCAGAGAACAAACTCAGATTTGCGAGATTTAAACTCAACATTCAAAGAAAAATGTAGAATTGCGAGATTTAAACTCAACATTCAGAGAAAAAACTCAGAATTGTGAGATTTAAACTCAAAATTCAGAGGAAAAAAAGTCTGAATTATACGTTTTATACAGATAATTATACAGAATTAGACTTTTTTCTCAGAATCGCAATAAAAAAAGTCACAAGTGTAAAATTGCAATTACCGTTTTTTATTGTATTTTTCCGTGGTGTAAACGGGCTTTCGTTGTAAAGTCCTTTTATCACGTCAAACTCTACTTTAGTCAAATGTTTTGTTTGTAAAGAGCAATACAATTGCCTTTTTTATTGTCTTTTTAACAATAAATGACATGATTTGATATTTTGTTATGTAATGAATGGAACTAGCTGATTCAGCCACTCATTGGTGCTCAAATTACTAACCAATCACACGTCTTGTTTAAAGTGATGCTTCAATCAGAAGCTAAGGCGAGTACGCTACTAATGCAGCAATGTGATTGGCCGACGGTAGAGAGCCAGGTGACGCTGTTACCTGGAGACTTGAGCTCACTAAATGAGACATAATGAGACGTTATAAGAGGTTTGAGGTCTGCATTCTCCTTCAGCTTGAAGGTCGCGGTGTGGTTTGAAGCGGTGAGTGCTGTCTCATGAATATTTAATGAGATGGCCTTCCTCATCTTTAGGCCATGATTTCTTTACAGTTCACATCACAAAGACCTCCGTTAATGCTGAACAATTACAAACGAACACACATGTGGGAGCTCTTCTGTGCTGTCTAAAACACTATTCAGAGACAATTATATTCCATGCATTGTGAAAATCGCTTTATAAGAATAAATCAGATCTGACTGCATGTCTCAGCCTGTTTTCAAGGTCTCAGTCTGTCCTGGTTTGATATTTCCAAACTCACAGACTGTGCCGAGGACATTCAGGGTCATGCGAAACCGCTGGAAAACTCCCAGAATTCAGTCAGTCCGGATCACGTCTTAAACACTGCAGAGTTTCTTCACTTCACTGCCATTAAGTCACAGTGTGACTGTGAACAGAGCTAGCAAAACGTCTGGCTAGCATTCTTATTAAGTTTCTGAAACATGTTATTTTAGTATACTGTTATAGTTTTTATTAATAATTTAAACCATTTTTTATTTTCCATTTTATTTAAATCTTAATTTTTATTTTTATAAAATGTTTATTACTATTTCGTTATTTTTATTTTGTTGCGTTTCTGCCATTTTTAGTTGTTTTTTTTTATTGTATGTATCTTTAAAAAGTTTAGATTAATTTTATTTATTTTTGTACATCAATTTAAACTAAATTTAAATGAGAAATGTTGCCTTGGCAACTAGCTGAAATAAAAACAATTGTGTTTTAAATTTTAGTTCGAATTTTAGTTTGAGTTAATCCTTTGTTTCTGAATGTTCTCTAAAAGTTCTAGAAACGTTTTTTCTTGGTTATACGAATGTTACGGGAACATTGCGTTATGGGAACGTTATCATTCAGTGTTCTCTGAAGTAGTAACATTTAAAAAAACGTTTGAAAAAAAACCGTACAATTATTATTAAAAGACGCGATATCTTTGAACGAACATTCCATTAATGTGACTAGAAGAACGTTTGTTCAAAACGTTCTGAGAACATTCTGGAAAACTAAATTTTGTGTTTTAAATAAAATAAATGTGTATAATATAAAAAAAAACCACAGACGAAAAGCTGTTCCTTATTCTAAGAATTTATACTACAGTGTAAAAAAAAAAATTATTGGACTACACCATTTCAGTTTTTCAAAATATAACATTTAATTCAACGTGTTATGTAGCGTTTTTCAAATTTACTAGCAATTTTTAAGTGAAAACAACAGATTTTTTTGATTGTAGGTAAAAGGTCAAACCCAGCGCTGGTTAAAGCAGCACAAACAGCATCAGAGCTCCAGCTGTGAACTAAATTCGTCAAACTCGTAAGCAGCAGATTACATCAGCGCAAGACCTAAACGCCTCTGATCTTCAACAATATTTATTCATCGGTGCGTTGACTTAACATCAGCTGAACATATGCTGTTTAAAGCAGGTTTGAATCAGAGGAAAGACCTGCTGGCTGATCCTCAGCTCACTTTGAAGGTCTGTGTGTGTTTGAAGGCCAAGAAACCTGAAGTTCAAAAACAAGCTCTAGAGTTTCCCACCCATAGAAAGAGACTTCAGAGAAACAATAGCGTCAGAGAGCGCTGCGGGAGGTCACTAATCATACGGACGTCCGTCACGTCTCCACCTCTGTTTGATATTTAACTTCAGAAGCATCTGAGATATCATAACAGAAACGTACATAATGCACACACGTACACAGACCGGCTTCTCTTTGAAAGAACGAGCAGATACGGAGAGACGCCGCTGGAAACTTATAGTCTGGACAATAACTCAGCTACTGTATCAGATCAGATCAAAACTTTCCTGTTGCACTCAATCTACTGCATGTCTTCTGATTGATAGTTTGGAGGTTTTTATCCAGTTAAAGCTCTTTTAGTGTAATTGTACAAGCGTCCAGCTTCAGCTCGAGCTTCTCATGTTAAATCTTGACTGATTTTGATCAAGTAAACGTCAGAATAACTTCAGTTCGATGAACACATAACTCAGCAGCATCTGATCGGGATCTTTTGAGGGGCGTTTATTTCTTCATCTCTCAATTAGCATTGCATTATATGTTTGGATCAATCTCATCTAGTTCTCATCTACATATTATTGGAGATATAGTGATGACTAATATTTAAATCTACTAATATTTTATGTCAGCATCTGCTGTATGCTGTTATAAAGATCTCATTTATTTATATTGCAAGCATCAGAATTTCATCATGTAATAAATATCAGCATCTGCACCAAATCACAAAGAGCCATCTTTATATTTATTCCATTTAAAGCTTCTATAATTTCAGAAATTACATTCTTTTGTTGATTATTTGCAATTTCAGGTTTACAGGGTTAATGTTTCTGTCATAGTCATAATGGTGACCTTTCACCTACTAGTCCTAAATCACCCATATTTGCTCAAAAACTGCATTCATTCATGCTTAAAGCGAGAAAAATACATATTAATATATGTAACTATGTTTTACTGGAAAACAAGTCTGTCGCAGACTGATGATAATAATAGTGTGATGTAGGTGTGTGTCGGGTTCTGAGACGTTTGTCATCACTTTCCTCAATGGAAATAATAGCAGGCGCCTTCCATAAACTCCTGAATCATGTGTTTTCCAGCATGTTCAGGGATTAACGAGTGCCGGTGCATGGTCGTTTCTGCTTAGTGAAACCTAAATACCTTCATAAACGATGACCATAAGAAGCCCTGAAATATTGAGGATGGGCGTCTCCTTTAATGCACAGCGTGATGTTTGAACTTCAGCAGGCTTAGATTCTTCTCATCAGCACAACACAAAGAAAGCAGGGGGTTTTGGGTGGATTGAGACACACATGCTTGTGTTTCTGTCTGCTAGTGTCCAGCCTGCACCCAGTGAACAAAAACACGCTGGGAGAACGTTGTGCTAACGTTCCCATTACGTTCTGAAAACGTTACTTCTGAACGTTCTTTTCTCAAGATTCCGTTTGATCATTCTGTGTCATGGAAACGTTACTTTTGAATGTTTTGAAGAAGTAACAGCTACACTTTATTTTAAGGTGTCCTTGTTACAGTGTAATTAACATACATTTACGTACTGAGTAATATTAATTACTAATAATAAACTACATGTGTATGGTTAGGGTTTGGGTTACTTGCATGTAATTATGCATAATTAATTGTTATTATAATAGTAACTACACTGAAAAAAGTGATAATTTGACTTAACTTAAAAAAATTGAGGAAACCCGTAAATGATAATTAAAAAAATAAGTTAATTGAATTGTCAAGTTCACTTAACTTTGTTTTTTAAATTATTATGTACTTAATAATTTTAAGGCAACGGGTTTCCTCAATTTTTTTTAAGTTAAGTCAACTTATCAATTTTTACAGTGTACATGTAACATATGTAGCAAGGACACCTTAAAATAAAGTGTTACCAAAGTAAAAAATCAGATGAACATCCAACTAAAACGTTCTATGAATAATGTTTTTGCGTTAATATTTTAACTTCACAGATAACGTTCTATTGTTAACGTTACTGGAAGAACGTTTGTTTGTAACTTTGAGAGAACCTTCTGGCAATGTTTCCTTGCTGGAACACATATAGGTTATAAAAACATTAAAATGTCCAGTTTTTTTGACATGATTAGAATGTTATTTAAAGGTTACAACATCATAAGGATGTTTTGAGAATGTTGATCTCAGAATGTTTTCATACGTGTCCCTGGAGCACAGAAGCAGTCATAAGCAGCACAGCTATATTTATAGCCAACAATACATTGTATGGGTCAAAATTATACATTTTTCTTTTATGCCAAAAATAATTAGGATATTAAGTAAACATCATGTTCCATGAAGATATCTAGTAAATGTCCTACTGTAAATATATCAAAATTTAATAATGCATTGCTAAGAACTTCATTTGGACAACTTTAAAGGCGATTTTCTCAGTATTTAGATTTTTTTGCACCCTCAGATTCCAGATTTTCAAATATTGTCCAATCATAACAAACTTATGTATTAAGTTTTCAGATGATGTATAAATCTCAATTTCCAAAAATGGACCCTTATGACTTGTTTTGAGGTCCAGGGTCACATATCAGTTACGAGAACTTTCCATAAACACTACTTTAAGAATGTTTTGTCCTAACATTTGTAAATAAAAGCAGGGAGCACGTTCCCTGTAGCTGCTGGGTAATTCCAGTCAAACAGACGGGACTCAGATGCATCTCTCACAGATAACACTGTGTTATATGACTATATCCTGTAATGAAGCTGTCATGCTGGATCTCATCAGATAGAGCCACCCGTCACATGACCCGCTGTAATAATGCAAGTCCAGCAGCTGAGGTGACCCAGATCAGCCAAACCCGCTTACAGCATCAAAGCCCGGATAAATATAGAAGCGGTACTCTGCGGTTCTGCTCCGTCTCTCGGCGCGCGGGATGCTGGGATGATGCGGACTCAGACCGGATGCAACCGGTCAAGATTCATTCATATTCATCACCTTATTTTATTCTGCAGCATTAAATGCGAATGTTTAGCTATGCAATCGGGACGCGATGATGCACAGCATCATCCGACGGCAGAATGTTGACATTTCCGTGTGATAATAACGGGACCGTCCCAGCAGCAAAAACACAACATCATCATCATGATACCGTTATGATTTTAAAAGGCCGTTTACCTTCAGGTCCGGTTATCAGTGCCGTCTGTCTCTC
>CM071941.1:957500-1022500 GCA_036784905.1 Acrossocheilus fasciatus
TTGTTTTGTCATTATTGTTAGTTATTTGTTGTGCTGTGATGCATGTAAAGAGCTCATCTTTTTAACATGTGTTGATTGCCGGTGTTCTTGAGGTTTGTGAGTCTAGTTTTGACGCCTAGATTAAGTTCAGGCGCTTATATTTGATTCCTGGATAGTTTTGTATGTTTTACAAACAAAAACAGTGTTGTTTACATATTAGACTAAGGTTTCTTTATCAATTCAATATTTGTCATTTATAAATAAACATAAAATTGATCATGTGGCGACTTTTTACACATTATTATTTTGTTTTCATCCAAGAGTTTTTCTATTAGCAACATAAAACAATCAGTGTTACATGAACAAACTAATTTAAGTTGGCTAAACAAAGTATTTTCACTGAGCAGAACTAAAAAACTATTGTTGAGAGAACTCAAAAGTCTTACTGCATCGAGCAGACTTATTTTTTTCAAGTTTTCTCAACTATGTATTTTGTACAGCGTGCTCCAGTGAACGTGATCATTACATTTCAGACACAATCAATAGTTTCTGCTGCAGTCCGTGTTTAACAGCCTCAAACCGGATCACTACTGCGTCCTCATTTCAGGACTGACACTGAAGAATTCAGATTTAATTAAAATTAAAATGAAAAGTGAAATATTTAAACAATACACTGTAAAAAGTGATAAGTTGACTTAACTTAAAAAAAATTAGGAAACCCGTTGCCTTAAAATTCACCGTTCACTTAACTTTTTAAAAAAATTATTAATTACTTAATAATTTTAAGGCAACGGGTTTCCTCAATTTTTTTATGTTAAGTCAACTTATCACTTTTTACAGTGTATTTAAATATTTCACTTTTCATTTTAATTTTAATTAAAGGCTTAGTAATGTTTTAGTGTGTTTTTGTCATTTTTTCTAGATTTTTTTTTTTTTATATCTATTTTTATAGTTTTAGCTTTAGTTATTTTAGTGCATCTAGTTAAACCAAATGAAAATGAGAAATGTTGCCTTAACAACTAGCTGTTTTTTTTTTTTTTGTTTTTTTTTTCAGTTCATGTTATCAAGTATCTTTTTGCAAGCAATGAAAAATGTTTTATTGGTTTTAATTTTAGTTTCATTTAACCTATATGGTATTTTTGTATCATGGAAATATTTTTATGGTTTTTATTAATATTTTAAATTTAATTTATACTTTCTGATTAATTTATGTTTTTAACTTGAAGTAGTAATATATATATATATATATATATATATATATATATATATATATATATATATATATATTACTACTTTAAGTTAAATTAAAAATGTATATATAGTCATTATATATATTATATATATGTACACTTTAATATTTTTTAGTTCAACTAGCTGAAATATTTTATTTTATTTTATTTTATTTCATTTTTTTTATTTTATTTCATTTCTTTATTTATTTTATTTTATTTTATTTTATTTTATTTTATTTTATTTTATTTTATTTTATTTTATTTTATTTTATTTTATTTTATTTTATTTTATTTTATTTTATTTTATTTTATTTTATTTTATTTTATTTTATTTCAGTTAACCTTAATTTTATTTCAAGTAACAAAAATGTTATCAATGCTTTTAATTTTTGTTAATTTTAGTTTTAGTTAACTGTAATAAACCTAATACAGATATACCAGTTTATCATGTAATAAATGAATTATTATCATAAATAAAATGATTTATCATCTCCGAAATTAAAACCGGAATTTAAGATGAAAAACAATCACAATTCCGATCTGGTTTGTTTCTTCGAGAGAGCGGTGAGATTAACCGCAGCACAAACTGAGACTCCTAAGAAGAAGACCTCAGTAATCTCACACACGTCTCAACGTCTCAAACTATCTCCAGCTGAGAATACACTGTTCCTCTGGGATTCAGAGAGTGTGTTTGTGTAAACTAGACCGGTTTGAGGAATCTGGTTCTGTGCTCACAGATGGACTCGTCTGGCTCAAGGCCCTGAGGACAAACTCAATGATTCAGTGTGTAATTTCATTAATTATAAGCGGCGTGTGTCACACACTGCTCTCTTTATGAGCGGCGCTCACACTCACAGAGCCGGGTTTGTGTTACGAGCGCCGGCCACACATCCAAACCATGAGACAGATGTTCAGAGACACATTACACGCTTCACCACTGACTTTATTAAACCTTTAAACTAAATATTGTGTTTGTTGAGTTTCATATGTGATTATATTTTATGGCTCATATAATCTGATATAAGATAAAGTTTGATCATTAAGAGGCCTTATAGAAACAGAGAGAAATAGTGATAGTATTAATACTGAAGCTCTAAAATACCCAGAATTCCCCATTCTTCCACTGCGCATACGCAGCATAATCGGCTCTTCTTTAGCAGGTTTGCTGCAGAGTTTGAGTGTAAACCGAGTCTGTCACCTGTAAAACACACAGTCCGCTCCTGCAAACCAGCCCTGCGCTCGTGTTTGTACTGGCTGAGACGAGCCGTCAGAGCAAAGCATGCTGGGAAGACACTTTTTTCTCTGTTGCTATTCTGAGTATAATGACTGGCACCTGGCCACACCTCGCTGAACGCCAGACCCGAGACTCGCGCTACAGGACCCGACCGAAGAGGTCTGAATCAGACGGTGTATATAACTACACCTGGCAGTAAAATTAAAACCATAAAAAAACACTTAAAAATACACATAAATAAATAAATGGATTTTAATGATATATATATATATATATATATATATATATATATATATATATATAGAGATATATATATATATATATATATATATATCTATATATATATATAGTAAAATTAAAACCATAAAAAAACACTTAAAAATACACATAAATAAATAAATGGATTTTAATGAATAAATAAATAATATATATATGTAGTAAAATTAAAACCATAATACATAAATAAATAAATGTATTTAAAAAAAAATCAAAATATATAAAATAATACATTTGATCTACTGAAATATAACAGAAATAAAAGTAATAAAAACTATATATATATATATATATATATATATATATATATATATATATATATATATATATATATATATATATAGTAAAATTAAAACCATAAAAAATACACATAAATAAATAAATAAATAAATAAATAAATAAATAAATAAATAAATAAATGGATTTAAAAAAAAAAATCAAAATATATAAAATAATAAATTGGTTGTACTGAAATATAACTGAAATAAAAGTAATAAAAACTATATATATATATATATATATATATATATATATATATATATATATATATATATATATATATATATATATATATATATATATATATATATAGTAAAATTAAAACCATTAAAAAAATAAAAAAATAAATAAATGGATTTTAAAAAAATCTAAATATATAAAATAATAAATTTGTTCTACTGAAATATAACTGCAATGTAATATATATATATATATATATATTACATTGCAATGATACTAAATTACAATGTTATTTTTTTGTCATTTTTTTTTTCATAATTTCTTAAATAAATGTATGCTATATTTTACTTCATATTTCATAAACACTCTGATTTTTTGTATGCAAGTAACAGCATATTTACTAGTAAAGCTGACTTTCACAAACTGCAAAAATGAGGTTCTTCCTCAGTATTTCTGTCTTGTTTTCCAGTGTAAATATCCTTAAATCAAGACAAAATGACTTGAGATACAAAGTCTTGTTTTCTTCAAAATGTTTAAGTTTAAGAGTTTAAGCTTAATGCAAGAACAAATATCTGCAAAAGGGAAAACGCATTTATTTTTCTGACCCTACTAGCAGATATTTTTTCTTATTTCCCCCCCAAAAAATACACATTTTCAGGAGAAAATATAAATATAAAAATTTAAATATTATTTTTTAAATAATTTTATTAGAAAATGAGATTTACTATCTTACAACATTTAGTATATCAAGTAAAGTGCCACTCAGATTTGATCCAGAACAATGTTAAAAAGTAGGTTGCTCACCAGAAACACATCACATCATATTTTTGTTATTAATACAAACTTGACACACAAAAAGAAAACAGAGCTGCAGTCTAAGAAGTGCCATGTTTACAAAACCAGTCTGCAACAAATCACTGCTGTAAGCAACTTCACATTGTCATATGTGCGTAAGATCTCTTGAAAGGTAAAACTTGGCACACAAACACACTTTCTTTGTCTCTGTTTCTGTTTCCTCGGGCCTCTGGAGACGTAATCAATCAACACCGAAGCTCTCAGGTGTGTCTCTGCATCTCATTCACTGATTGTTTCAGCATGTCGATCCTGAGAAACTTCACAGAAAGCTCCTCGGAGCAAACACACACTCAAACAACACTAAAAGAATCAGGACAGCAGAGATCTGCATTCATCTGCATTATTCAATCAATGCTTAATAAGCTTTGCACTGCAGCTAAACAGGAACGGCATTGAACTTTGTTCTCGTTGCACAGTTTTGTGTATTTGCTTGTGGCCATAATCATGTTCAGCAATTAAAACAAATGCAATTGACTTATTAAGAATTGATTTCTCTCTGGTTGTTCTGTGATTATATAGGACAATCAAATATTCACTCCAGCCACTAATGAACCAAAGCAGTCGAGCGTGATACATTTTCAGCTCGTTCCTGGAAAGCGTGAACTCAGGATCAGTTTTGATCTGGATGAACTTAAACTAATATAGCCCAGGTTTAGTGAAGACATCCCTGTTGATGGGTTTAGGAAATGAGGCTCATTCACAGCTCATAACAGATAACAGCAGACACACAATACGCTGATCATCAGCCTCTTCTGTATGCTAATGGAGCAGAAATCAGCCCTTTGTTTCACAAACGAGCTTCACAAACTGCTGCGAACTCAATGGGACTCAATGTGTGTGTTTCATTTGTAATGTCGTTAATCCAGCAATTACTGGCTTAATTCATGTTTTAAGAGGCAAAGCTATAAAACAGTGAAATAGTAAGGGAACGAAACTTTGCAAACGCTTTAAGAGCCTCAAAATACACCTCATTTATTATTTTTTTCAGGAGATATAGCCATTTAAAATGTTCGGGTCATTTTGACCCGGGAATGGAGCACCATTAGATGTCCAAAATACTTTTTGTAAAATGATCTATGAAGTTATATTAGTGTCAAAAACTTTTGTGAAATATATTTAGGCTATATCTCACACACTTTTGGAACTGAATTGTGTTGAGAAACTTGAATATGTCACTTATTGCAGCATAAAAAACTGATAATTTTTTTTCATCTGAAATTTTATGCAAATTAAATAAATGTACTATTTATTCAAAAAAGGGTAAAAACGTGGTAATACAATGGCGGCGACATTGGAATCATTTGTGAGACATAAGTAGCACAGGTATATACATTTTATGGGTCAAAATTATAAATTTTTCTTTTATGCCAAAAAGTAAAGATCATGTTCCATGAAGATATTTTGTAAATTTCCTACTAAAATAGTTGTATCTCGGCCAAATATTGTCCTGTCCTAACAAACCATACATCAATGGAAAGCTTATTTATATTTATTCAGCTTCCAGATGATGTATAAATTTTGACTGGCTTTGTGGTCCAGGGTCGCATTTAGGCCTATTTTTTTTTTTTTTTTTTTTTTTTTTACTTTCACTCGCTAATCAGATATAATACAGTTTTAGTTGAAAAAAAAAACAAACAAAAAAAATGTCCCGTTTTATGATATAACGATTATTCGGGAATGCAAAAACTGTACAGATTTTGAGCTCACTGTATCTGCATCCGTATTTGTCTCGCTGCACTACAGTACCCAGAATCCCTCGCGCCGTGGCCTTCGGTAATCTTCGGCTGTCTCCGCCCACGGGAGCGCGCGCCGCGGAATGCTGCTCTGATTCCAGCGCGGTGGAAAAAGTTTCTCAGAGATGGAGCGAGTGCTGAGGCGCTGATATCTGCACTTTTACTCATGATATTAAACGCGAAAAGGAGATTCAGTTGACGCGGACCTGCCAAGAACCTTCCTCTCTTCCATATTCGTGCGGAATTAAAACTTTACCGGATCGATTTCGTCAACTTTTTATTAGTTTTCTTCCTCTGGGTGAAAATGCCGCAGCCCGCTCGCGCTGTGAGCTTCGTGCTGCTCGTGTTTCACGTTACGGGATTTACAGCGATTAACGGAGGCTCGGATCGATCGGTACCGGAGCCGTGTCCGTCTGCTTGCTCGTGTGCGGGATTTTTAGCGGACTGTAGTGGATTAAAACACGGCAGGATCGTGGAGCGGCTGCCCGCGCGGATCACGCGTCTGTGAGTATTTTACCTCAGAGCCTTTCTTTGTGTGTCTCTCTCTGGAACACGATCAAAACATCAGCAAAACATTCGCTTTCAGAGATTCTGCTGCAGTTAAATATGAGGAAAAAACACACAGCGTAGAAAATCATAACAGTAGGAAAAATGACTAAAGCGTTTGTACTGAAAAACAACCAAAACAAACACGACTCGACGTATGAATATAAACTTTCTCCGTGTAAGTTATACATACAGTGACAGTGATAATAAAACACACGATGTTGAGTTATTGATTTTGTTTTGTGTGTGTGTGTGTGTGTGTGTTCAGTTTAAAGGCCCTAAATCTAAACACAACCACAATCATTTAAATTCCAAATATTTTCCATTTTCTGCGTTGAAAATCAGACAAATTCGTATTATTATCAACATGTGAACAAGTTGACTTACTGACTAAACATAAAACCAGTGGCAGTCATTTATTTATCTTTTTTAATTATTGGAGTTTTTCCTCTTCGCGTTTAATGAATGTGTTACTTGGCATTTCTTTGACGTTACTTTTAAATTTCAAGTATATTCTTATGATCTGTGTTGAAAAAAGACAGGGTTTTTATAGGGAGAGAAATTAAATCATATATTGAGCAGCAAATAATGAGAACACACACAAAAAACGTTAAAGTTTCCATTAAAAAAATAAATAATTTGCCTAAATAAGTGTTAATTACTTATGTCAAAAGTTGTAAAGTCGATTATTGGAGTTTTTCTACTTCTAAATCTCACGTTAAATTAATGTGTTACTTGCTGTTTCTTTGTAATTGTTTGTGAAATTTACTAACGATTTTTGCATAAAAATACACCATATTTACAGGCACATTTTTAGCTGTAAGAGCTGAATCCAGCTGGAAGGTTTTAGCACATGAATTGGTGTTTTGTTGTTCTATCAGTAGGGGCTCACAGGACTTTATTTGGACTTCATTTGCATATGTTATTTTATTCATGAAGAACAAACACATTGTAATTAAACACTTTTCTTTCACACTTCTCTATTCATGCAAGTTACAGTTGCATTAGTTCTTGTTCGGTTGCATTGCGTTCACTAAGCGTGGGATGAAGTGGTCGTCTCGTAAGAGACTCCAGCTTCTTCTAGATGTTGGTTTGAAGGAGAACGAGAGTCCTCTCGGCTTCCAGGGGTTCAGGAGGTGATGCTAATTTATGAGCAGCTCTGCAGCACATGTTCACGCATTAAACTGCCTGAGCTTTTGTTTTCCCCAGGCCCATTATTTCTGCTGAATTAGCAGCTAAACCCAACCAGAGATGGAAGCCATTAGGAGCCGATGTGTAGAAAGAGAGAGAGAGGGAGAGGGAGGGAGAAAGAAATGGAGGCCTGAAGTTTTTGGCTGTGAAGGGCTCTCGCTGCCAGAATGGAAAAATAGAAGGAACAAGCTTTTCATGATTTACATCTGGAAAGAGCCGAGGGTTTTTCAGTGCCGTGGAGAGTTTGAGACGGCAGCAGCTGTTTTACACCACTTCAGTTTCATAGTTAAACTCTCAACCCATGCACACCTTTTCTCGGTGAAATTCACACTGGAAAATTGATTAGTCAGTATTTATATAAGTGGAAAAACATTTAAAAATAGATTTAATGCCAGCATTACCAAAAGGGACCATGTGTGTGTGTTTTTTTTTTTTTTTAATATTGTATTTATTCAGTTTATTCTTTTTTGGACGTGCTTTTTGTTGGAAATCATTCACTTTTGTTGGATTTTTTTTTATTATTTATGTATTTTAAATTTGGCAATTTTTTTTGGAATTTTTTTAAATTTTGCATTTATTATTATTTATTTATTATTATTATTATTTTTTTTTTTTTACAAATTATTTATTTTCATTTATTTATTTTGAACTTTTTTAAAGTAGTTATTTTTATGTTTGGACATTATTTTGGAATTGATATATTTACATTTTGGACATTATTGGTAATTATTTTTATTTTTGGACATGTATATTGTCGAAAGTTTTATTTATTTGTATTTATTTTTAGTCATGTTTTTGTAAAGTATTTATTTGTATTTTTTGGAAAAAGATTTTGTTGGAATCTATCTATCTATCTATCTATCTATCTATCTATCTATCTATCTATCTATCTATCTATCTATCTATCTATCTATCTATCTATCTATCTATCTATCTATCTATCTATCTATCTATCTATCTATCATCTATCTACCTACCTACCTACCTACCTACCTATCTATCTATCTATCTGGAAATGTCTCTTGCTGATATAGCATGGTAGTATGTATTATCACGGAAAATTGACCAATGTGTGTGTCTGGGTACAGCAGATAGTGGAGCGACTCTGAGAACATGTGAAGTGTGATAAACTGGAGTGTTAATAAACTGAACACGAGTCTGAAGCGTCTATCTTATCATAACAGAGAGAGTGTGATATCTCAGTGTGTTTGTGTGCGAGGGAACGTCAGGTTTATCTCTGTAAAGCACCTCGTGTTATATGACGAGTCTGTACGTGAAATCATGACGAGCCTGATTCGTGAATCACCGAATTGATTTATATCTGTCAGAAAAGTAGTTCATTAATCTGATTTTACACAGAAATCCTGTTCATATTTACATCTTCAGTGTAGTAATTAAACTGTGTTTAGCTTCAATGGAATAAAAGAACAGTTTTACGCTTAAGTTGATGATAAAAAACCCAAATATGCACCAGAAACAAAGGCTGGTGATGTTGTTGTATGCAGTGGATGGCTGTGAACGCTCCACCTCTGAGAGATTCCAGTAAAACGCCCGTCCAGAGCCAGAAACTCCACAAACAGACATGATTTGCTGTTGGAAATCAAAGGCGGTGCTCACTTTCCCCACATTGCGAGTAGATTAGCAGTCGTTACTTTCCCCGCGGCCGTTCGCCATTTGAGCTGATGGAGTCCAGATGGGGTCGAGAGCCGCGGAGGCGTCTGGCAGCTTCACGCGACGCTCCAGAACCTTCAGCTGACTGATTCCTGAAACATCAACACGGCCTGAAATGCTCCAAATTACATTAGATCTGATCTCTGAGAGTCTGTAGACTCTCAAACAAATGATTCCTAAAGGCCTGTTCACACCAAGCAGGATAACTATGAAGATAACGATAAAGATAAAATCGATCTCGGTATTAAAGAATATCAGAGTTCTCACCACAACTATAACGATAAAGGCACAGAGAAACAATATCATTGGAATCACTCTCAGAAAGATTTTTCCAGATGATCATTAGCTTCGAATAAACAGATGATATCGTTCGCTGGTGTGGACGCTAATATCGTTATCTTTTATAGTTATCGTTCAATCAATCCTGAGTGGATGTTTATGATGGTGTGTAGTTAAAGATACACATCCACAAAAGGCTTTTGCTGTCATAAGTAGTATTTTAATGAACTCAATAATCAAACTAGCAGACATTTAAAAATAAAAGTTCTTCATTGGCATCCATGAAAGGGGGTAGTTCATCCAAAATGAACATTTTGTCATAAATTACTCACCCTCAAGTTGTTCCAAACCTGTATGAGTTTCTGCTGAACACAAAAGAAGATATTGTGAATAATGCTGGTAACCCAACAGTTGACGGTAGCCATTGATTTCCATAGTAAGGAAGTCAATGGCTACCATCAACTGTTTGCTTGCTAGCATTATTCAACTATTTTTAACATCCATAAAACCTTTCTTTATAGTGCAAAAATATTCTTTCCATTATTAAAGATAAAAATGGTTATTTTAAGAACTATTCGCTGAAAGACTATTTGGGGGATAGTTGGATAGATAGATGGTTAGTTGGGTAGATGGATGAACAGTTGGATAGATTAGTAATTGGATAGATAGTTGGAAAGATAGCTGGATGGATAGTTGGGGAACCAAAAATGGATCTTCTATGTCATTGCTGCGAAAACCCTTTTTTTAAAAAGGTTGCAAAATTAGTGTTTTGTTTATTTGTGTTTGACCGATTGGGTTTCTGTTGTCATGTCATGTGGTAAGAGTGTCGTAGCATGAGTTTGTATGGCTTTTTTCTAGTTTATTTTCTCCAGGCTTCAGTCATGTGACAGATTCTCTTCAGAAACTGCGTGTTGATGGCTGTGCTTTTCTTTTGCAGGGATCTGAGCCATAACAAGTTACGCACGTTTCCTGAAGCGCTGCTCGCCAGTCTGCCGCAGCTCAGCGAAATGTGAGTGTGCTTTTTTGGGCTTTGTTTTATTTTCCCCTCAGATGTCACAGATGAATGTGTGACCGTGTGGTTTTACATTCACAGAAAACTGAGTAACAACGAGTTCGAGTCGATCCCGGATTTGGGCCCAAACGCTGGAAACCTCAGCAGTCTGATTCTGTGAGTATGAACGCATCGTTATCTTGATTGACTTGCACTAAGGAGTGAAACTGTGATGCTTTGGGAACATTGATCTGTCTGTTTGTGTGGCCCAACATGACGACGACTAACTCAACCAATGGCGTGAGTTTGGAGGCGGGACTTTCTCTTTGACTCACCAATGGCTGCATGTTTGCATTCTGTTTGCTTCCACTAGTGGCACGTTGGATTTGAGATCAAATCAAATATTTAAAAAATTATACACGCATGTGGATAGAGAACTTAGTTTTCTTTTGAAAACGCCGCTTGATTCCTGTCTATAGAGTTCAGTTCGTTCTGCAGGCACGAGTTTGTGTTTGAAAAGCATCATTGTTTGGATCTGCATGTGTCAGAACAGTTTGAATCTGGTTTTAATCTTCATGTGAAATATACTTCATTGTCTCATTCGTTATAGTCATATTAGTGATTATTTACAGTCCTTCAGAAGATTCCATCTTCTTGAAAATATGACACTTAAAATGACAGAGTAATGAAATATTAGCCTAATTTCCCTGGTGGAGAGTGTCTGGAGTGAATTTCTGAGCGGTGTGAGCGAGCGCTCTGTGTGTGTGTGTGTGTGGTATTTCCTCTTGGACTCAGAGCACAGTGTTTGGCAGCGTTTGGTTGGTCTGTTGTCTGTGACGGCGCCTGTGTGGAGTATCATCTGAGTTTGAGCTCTTGGTGTTAAATACAACACCCTCCAGATACATCCGACCATAGTGCCGCTCTCAAACTACCAGACTCTCTTAAAATTCAGAGCGCCTTAGTAGGGCTGGGCGATAAAACGATAACGATATGTATCGTGATAGACACGTGATCGATATCAATAAAAAATGTGTTCGATAAAACGTTCGATATTTTTTATTCTTTGTCGGAAGAAAACAGAGGTTGCATTAACAAAGGCACTGCTCTCTGGTAACCTAGCAACGTAGGGAGTGACACGCTAACAGCCAATCATGTAACAGTATCAGTTTGGGTGCGCCATATCGTTGTCTCGTGCTGGTCTGCTGGATTCCTTTTCATAAGCAGAAAATGAGTGCCGCAGCGAGCGAGGAAGTTGTAAATAAAAGAGGAAAAGTCAGCTCGCCAGTATGGCAGTTTTTTGGATATTATAAGTCTGACCGTAGTCAGACCAATGTCGTCTGCAAATTATGCAAGACCGTCGTCCCCGCCAAGACTGGTAATACCACGAACTACCTCAGTTTTATTTATGTTTACAAAACACTGCACATATTTTAAAAACACTTTATTCACCAGAAGGTGAACAGCTAGTGAACTTCCTAGCACTAAACTTGGGACAAAATTCTCAGGTTTCTCTGTTTATATTTAACACTTTGCACTATTTTATTACACTTTATTAAACATTTCTTACATTTTCTTTCATTTTGCACCTTAAATGTTAAGAGATAATTAAGTGTTCATTGTGACTTTAGATTTATGTTTACATTTTAATTATTTGAGTTTTCCATGGTTGTTTACATTTCTGTCTTAATAACTGAGGGGATTATGATCAGAGGAAGGTTAAGTTTAAAATAAAAATGTTTAAAATGTAATATATCTTTCTCCTGGTCCTTATTTTAAATGGGTCATAAAAAATATCAATAATTATCGATATCGACCGATATGAAACACTGATATCGTGATACAGTTTTCAGCCATATCGCCCAGCCCTACGCCTTAGTTTTTGTTGAGTCTCGTGTTCAGAATGACATTGGACTAATTTTATGCTGGCTTGTCAAAATCTGGTCTGAAAATTTAAAATAGTTTAAAGTTTGAGGGTCAAGACTCAAGATTGATAGACGGATAGACAGATAGATGGGTAGTTGTATAGAGGGATGGATGGATAGATAGATATATAGATGGACAGTTGAATAGATGGGTAGTTGATTAGATAGATAGACAGACAGACAGACAGAAGGATAGATAGATGGATAGAAAGATAGTTGGATAGATAGATGAGCAGTTGAATAGATGTAGTTGATGGATGGATGGTTGGATAGATAGATGAACAGTTTAATAGATGGGTAGTTGATTGATAGATAGATAGACAGACAGACGGATAGAAAGATAGTTGGATAGATAGATGGGCAGTTAAATAGATGTAGTTGATGGATGGATGGTTGGATAGATAGATGCACAGTTTAATAGATGTAGTTGATGGGTGGATGGTTGGATAGATAGATGGACAGTTTAATAGATGGGTAGTTGATTGATTGATTAGATAGATAGACAGACAGGCAGGCAGACGGATAGATAGATGGATAGAAAGATAGTTGGATAGATAGATGGGCAGTTGAATAGAGGGATGGATGGATAGATAGATGGATAAATGGGTGGATATTTGGAAGATTAGATGGATGAGTAATTGGATAGATAGGTGATGGATGGATAAATGGATGGGTAATAGATAGATAGATAGATAGATAGATAGATAGATAGATAGATAGATAGATAGATAGATAGATAGATAGATAGATGGATAATTGGATAGATGTTTGGTTAGTTGGCTACATAGATGGATAAATAGATGAGTGGTTGTCAGGGTGTTGCTCTGCAGTTGCTAGAGTGTTCTCACTGGTTTCTAGGTTCCTATGCGGTTGCTAGGGTGTTCTGGGTGGTTGCTAGCTGATTGAAAATGATGCAGTATTTCAGGACATGCAGCAAACGGTGTAACACAGGCATTATCAAAGTTCAGTCCTTCAATCCGCCGGTCAAATTTTCCAGCTAATTACTCTTTAGCAGTGGCTACATACGGCTCTTTAATTGTTCAAGGCCACAAATTCCTGTGAAATGGCTGAATTAATTGAGGTGATGGCGAGTGAATTACTCCCAGCTGTGGAGCTGATGCCGTTTGTTTTTGGTGGGCTGAAGGGTCAAAGACGAGAGACGCTCAGTCTGAGAGACTGTTTGAATAAGAGGCACAAGCTATACGATACCCCAGACCCCCGTACAGCTCCCTCTCTCCCTCTCTCTCTCTCGCTCTCGCTCTCGTATGCAACAGTAGAACTGTGTCAACTGCATTTATACTGTGGTAGATATATTAGTGTGTTTATCAGTGGGCAGTACTGTTTTATTTACACTTGAGAACAACAAAAATATGCATAATAACACATCCCAAACAAGTAAAGATGGTGACTTATATTTTTTACGTGGTTATTGAAAATCCAAACATTTTCCATTGAATTTGCAGCTGTATTAAGTCTCACGGTTCGGTTTGATTACGATTATCATGTCATTGATTCGGTTCAATTCGATATCACGATGCATTGACAATGCACTGCATCCACAATTTTCAGTTTTACTTCACATGTATACAATTTTGTTAATAAATACAAGCAGTCAGATACACTGTATGAACTGAACCTTTAATTTTACCTGCTCAAAGAAAACACGCTTCTTGAATGTATCAAACATCAAACAAAACTCAAGTCTGGGCACAGAAGACAACAGGAGAATTTAGCCTAAATACACAAAAGTAAATACGAAATACTTGGCACAGACAGGCGTTAACAGCTCAGGGTGAAAACGGCTGACGTGGTTTCTCAAGTTAGTGGTATTACACATAGATAAACATATGTAGATGCCTCATTATCGACTGTTTCTCTGGGCCGTGATACATAAGCCATCCGTCATTTTTGGAACAGCCTGCGAACCCAGCGCAAGTTGACTGTGTACGTCTACAACAGCAAGTTATACGCTTGTATATCTTTTGAATATTCATCGATTATTATGGTGAATGACGTCTAGAGCGGTCGAATAGGGCATCTACACACATCTATGGTATTACCCCCTGCGTATTCTATTTGTGCGTGACACGATTTACACACAGCGTGTTTCTTCTCCAGGTCGTGCTTTGCTTACCAGTTTGTGCACAGATGTCGGCTTTTAAAGTAGTTGGAGCAATTTTAATTACGCGCTCTTGCATCGCGTCTCCCTCCACCATTGTATGCTTCCGTGACAAATGATGTTAGAAAAGCGTCAGTACGTTATAATCGGTTATGGTTTATTACTGAACCGATACCGAATCGTCCTCGTCTGCATTAACATAGGAACTATTAATGCCGACACCCCTAGTATTAAGTAGGGCTGTCAAAAAAAATTTGAATTTTGAAAATTTGTGGAATTTAAAATGAAAATCCAAAATTTTAGGCGTGCATCAGGCTGCATTATCAGTGACGCACGAGATGTGATGACGATGTAGGTGTCGTTGCATTTTAATGCTTTTTTAAGCCAATCCAGCTGAACCCACTGGATGCGGCGCTGTTCATTCAAAATATTGCAGTAGAAGAGATCATCAATGCGGAGAACATGTTGTTTATGTCAAAACTGAAACCAAGCCGTTCACACAGAACGCATATTTATCGCATTTTCTAAAGGGACATCTATCAGCGTTGCACTCGCGTCTCGCACAAGAGAGCCGCATGTTTAGAAAGCGTGTAAAATTAATGCAAGTTCAACTTTTGAAAAACATGTCTTGAGAATTTATGTCGGTTTTTCCCCAGTCCCACTTGTGATTGGTTTTTGGTCCTTTGTATTAAATTATACATGCATACATGATGCGGTTTTGTTTCTAATTGTTTGAGCAACATAATTATATGTGGTTTATAAACATTATTTTAAACATTAATGCAGTTTTTTTCAAAGATAGTCTTATTTTATTGCTTTCAATAAACGTGCATTAGTAATATTTTGCTCGATGCTCCTCTTGTGGCCTCGAGAGAAGCCAAAAGCTTTTTTTCTAACTGAAATTATGCCTTTTAAATTCGAATATAATTCGAATATTGATAATATTTAAGTACAAAATTCGAATTGAGTTTTTCAGCCGTTTTGACAGCCCTAGTATTAAGTGCAGTGCTGATGTGAAATGATTTGGTTGGTTCGCTCATTAACGATCTGCAGCAGGATCTTTACAGCATGAGGAAAATATGTTGAAATTGAGTTTTAAGTTAATGTGTTTCAGACGTGTGTGAGCTCTTCTCTGCTCATCTCAGAGCCAACTTCACTTCTTTCCATTTAGCCTCATCTGCCAGGAACACACACACACACACACACACACACACACACACACACACACACACTGGCGGTATGGAAAGTGTCTGCGTTGTGAAATTCAGCGAGCGTCTAGTAACTCATAACGCGCTGACGTGCCAAACATTCGCAGCGTTGCTTTCACAATCTGCTTTATGTGGAAATAATCTGACCGTGACCTTTTTTCATATAACATGTCATATATAACGCTCATGCCTGTGTCGTTGAGCTCGCGGTGCTGAAAATACCCCGTTACGTTTAGACTCCGATTAAGCTAAAGGAGTATAACAACCTTATTTGCCGAAAATTGGTTGAACAAATTTGAGGTGTGCGGCAGAAAGACACAATGAGCTGCTTGTTTGTCTGAACGGAGGAGGAGGGAGAGATAAAACACGCACACACACACACACACACACACACACACACACACACACACACACACACACACACACACACACACACACACACACACACTCACTCTCTCTCAGCAGATGTTGAAGACACAGAGAGAGAGAGTGTGCCTGGTTATTTCATGGCTGTTCATGAGGAATAACACTGAGGTAATAAACAGGAACTAGAATTGAGACTGGCATTCCTCATTCAAACACGTCTTTGTTGCTTGTTGTTTGCAGTCTGAGGGACAAACCTACATTTTTTTTAAATTAAAAAAAAAAAAACTTTTTATGGTCCGAGACTCTGATTGTTCATAAATGAGCTGCTCGACATTCCTCTGGACTTCCTTGTTTTGCGTCGGATGCTTCATTCACACGTCTGCCTCTCCAGAGGATCTGCTCCGGCACGTCCCGCGTCTTATCTGTCTCGCTCTCTCAACACCTTTGACTCATTCCCCCTTCACTTCACAAAAGCACAGACTTCCCATCATGCCTCTGTGCTGCGCCGCTCAACACAACCATTTAATGCCTTGATTTTTTTTTGAAAGGTGTTTGTTTTTCACCGTGAGCTTTTCTTAAACGAGAACGAGGAATATTAGCTGTTCAGATTTCTGCCTTGAGCTGAAGATGAGAAACAGAAACGTGTGTGTGTGTTTATGTAAAAATTAAGTTTAGTTAAATGAACACTCTTTAATTAACAGTACATTAACATTAATAATATATTTTGTAACAGCTTAGGCCTATTAAAAATGATAGCACAAATTTTACTGTAATGTTGCATGGCTATATTTACTCATTTTCTAATTTAAATTTTTTTATAAAATGTAATTAATAATCAAATAATTAAAAGATGGCATTAAAATATCTTTAAAATATACAGTCTTCATGTTGTTTCTACATCACTTGATGTGGAATATATCCAAGCTTTTAGACTAGTTTAAGCTCTTTTAGACTAGTTTATGCTCCATTAGACTAGTTTAAGCTCTTTTAGATTTGTTTATGCTCTTTTAGACCAGTTTATGCTCTTTTAAACTAGATTTGTGTAATTTTAGACTATAGTTTATGCTCCTTTAGACTAGTTTATGCTCTCTTAGACTAGTTTATGCTCCTGTAGACTAGTTTAAGCTCTTTTAGACTAGTTTATGCTCCTGTAGACTAGTTTAAGCTCTTTTAGACTAGTTTATGCTCCTGTAGACTAGTTTAAGCTCTTTTAGATTTGTTTATGCTCTTTTAAACTAGATTTGTGTCATTTTAGACTATAGTTTATGCTCCTTTAAACTAGTTTAAGCTCTTTGTTGATTTATATATGTAAATTTGTAAGTTACTGTATCTTGAAAAGGTTATTTGTGATGACTTTCAGCATGTTTATCTGCACAGATGTTTTATTTCATCTCATGATTAATGAAGCTTCTTCGTGAGTGTTTTTGATCACACGTATGTGCCATGCCGTCAGTCGTCTTCTCTTATGACGTCAGTCCCATGTTTATGTTGAGTTGCGCTCAATTTCAGCAGTATAAACTCAAACCGAGTGTGTGAGAGTGTCTGAAGGTTTAGACCTGCGATTCCAGGGAATGTTTTCAGCGTGTCCGACACACAAAGGCGGCTCTGTGCCCTCCGTGTTTCTAACACAAGCAGCTCCTGCACTGCAATTTAGGAGGCGTGCAGCTCGGGAAATTGCTGGGCTCGTCAGCGGCGCTTTCACTGAGGGAATGGGCTTCATCATCCGCGTAATTGGCGGGGGTATTTTTTTGTTTAAATACCTTGTTAGTAATTACCTTATAAACCAAATAACACACTTCTGAACCCAACGGCTGTTTTGAGCTGAGTTGTGAGGCGTGCAGCGACGCTTTTCACCTGTGCGCTGAAATCTGCTTTCTAAATGCCTCTGCTTGTGTTTTCAGAGCAAACAACAGGATCTCGAGGATCTCGGCAGAGCGGCTCAGTTCGCTGGTCGCCCTGGAGACGCTGGACCTTAGCAACAACAATATTATGGAGGTTCGAGCCGGGACTTTTCCTCCTCTTCCTCTGAAAAACCTGTGAGTCCTTCTTCTGTTCTCAACTGACCTGCTTTCCAGAAACCGCCAGGAGTCTCACATCAGCTCACTGTGTCACTCCTCAGTGCTCACAGTGAGCTTTCACACTAGTTTAAGCTCCGTTAGACTAGTTTAAGCTCCGTTAGACTAGTTTAAGCTCTTTTAGACAAGTTTATGTTCGTTAGACTAATTTAAGCTAATTTTAGATTAGTTTAAGCTCTTTCAGACTAGTTTAAGCTCTTTCAGACTAGTTTAAGCTCTTTTAGACTAGTTTATGCTCCGTTAGACTAATTTAAGCTATTTTTAGATTAGTTTAAGCTCTTTCAGACTAGTTTAAGCTCTTTCAGACTAGTTTAAGCTCTTTCAGACTAGTTTAAGCTCTTTCAGACTAGTTTAAGCTCTTTCAGACTAGTTTAAGCTCTTTTAGACTAGTTTATGCTCCATTAGACTAATTTAAGCTAATTTTAGATTAGTTTACGCTCTTTCAGACTAGTTTGCGCTCTTTCAGACTAGTTTAAGCTCTTTCAGACTAGTTTAAGCTCTTTTAGACTAGTTTATGCTCTGTTAGACTAGTTTATGCTCCGTTAGACTAGTTTTAGCCAATTTTATACTAGTTTAAGCTCTTTTAGACTAGTGTGTTCTAGTGCTGTCAAACGATTAATTGCGATTAATCGCATCCAAAATAAAAGGTTTTGTTTATATTATATATGTATGTGTACTGTGTATATTTATTATGTATATATAAATATACACACATATAGTATATATTTTGAAAATATTTACATGTATATGCATTTATATATTTATATTTTTATTTTATATTGTATATAAATATATTTAATATATAAACATAACATATTTTCCTTAAATACATACAAGCATGTGTGTTTATTCATATATGTATGTAATAAATATACACACACACATTATGTAAACAAAAACTTTTATTTTGGATGCGATTAATCATTTGACAGCACTAATTTGTTCTTTTTGACAAGTTTAAGCTCTTTTAGATTAGTTCATGCTCCATTAGACTAGTTTAAGCTCTTTTAGACTAGTTTGTTATTAAACTAGTTTTCTTTTGTATAATTTAAGCTCTGTTGAACTAGGCATAGTTTAAGCTTTTTAAAGACTAGTTTAAGCTTTTTTAGAGTAGTTTAAGCTTTTTTAGATTTAACTTTTTTAAAGATTAGTTTATGCTTCTCAAGACTAGTTTAAGCTCATTTTAAACTAGTTTTTTTTAATCTTTGTTGAATTCAAGGCCTTTTGGACTAGTTTAAGTTAATTTTATACTCGTTGGGTTTTTTTAGACTAATTTATGATTTTTTTTTTTTAGTTTAAGCTTTTTTTAGAGAATAGTTTAAGCTGTTTAGTTTATTGTTTATTCTATCAGTGATTACAGCATGTCATGCATCTGTGTTTGAATGCTGTGTTTCTGTAGGTTGATGAATAATAACCGTATTTCCACGCTGGAGCACGGCTGCTTCAGTAACCTGTCCAACTCGCTGCTGGTGTTAAAACTCAACAAAAACCGCCTGAGCTCCATCCCGCCCAAGATCTTCCCTCTGCCGCACCTGCAGCACCTGTAAGTGACGTTTCATGCGACACCAGAGCTGCACGATTCTGGATAAACTGAGAATCACGATATTTTTTTTGTCTCTATTAGAGATCACGATTGTCCCACAATTCTGAACTAAACAAAATGTTATTTTTGCAGTCTATTTAAAAGTCTTTAATTAATTTGAATGAATTACTAAACATTTTAATATATATATATATATATATATTTAAAATATTATGTATTTAATACACTAATTTTTAATATTAAAATTATGAAAAAGTGGTCGCTCGTAAATACTTCACTTGTTTTATTACTGAATGAATTTCTTGAACGATTCAATTCAATACATTTTTTAAACAGACGTGAAACAATGTAATCAACAGATTTGCTCTGTTTTGATCGCTACTATAGACATCAATGTTTATATCTGAACTATAAACTTTCATCCCAGTATTTCTCTGATAATATGTGACCCTGCAGCACAGCAGCAGTCATAAGCAGCACAGCTATATTTGTAGCAACAGCCAACAATACATTGTATGGCTCAAAATTATACATTTTTCTTTTATGCAAAAAATCATTAGGATATTAAGTAAAGATCATGTTCCATGAAGATATTTTGTTAATTTCCTACTGTAAATATATCAAAACTTGATTTTTGATTAGTAATATGCATTGCTAAGAACTTCATTTGAACAACTTTAGATTCCAGATTTTGAAATAGTTGTATCTCGGCCAAATATTATCCTAACAAACCATACATCAATGGAAAGCTTATAAATCTCAGTTTAAAAACCCTTATGACTGGTTTTGTGGTCCAGGGTCACATATTAATGACAGAAATAATACTGTGTAGTTGAACAGACTGTTTGTGAAGCTGTTTCTTACCCAAACATGGTAACTGTCTGCTCTCTGTGTCAGCAGCAGCGTGAACGCAGACTTCTTCAAAAGTTTAATAGACGCAGACGAATCGTTGTCGTTTGAGATCACATGGGTGTTTGAATTGAGATCGTGATCTTTAAACGATTAATCCCGCAGCTCTAACGTGTCCTTATGATTGACTGTTGTTTGATGTCTGACAGAGAGCTGAGCAGGAACCGCGTGCGGCGCATCGAGGGCCTGACGTTCCACGGGCTTCACGGCCTGCGCTCGTTGAAGATCCAGAGGAACGGCATCACGCGGCTCATGGACGGCGCTTTCTGGGGGCTGAACAACATGGAAGTCCTGTGAGTAGAGCGGACACGCATGACGAGCTCAGGTTGAACCCAGAACTCGTGTGTGACGTGTGTGTGTGTTTGTGAGCAGGCAGCTGGAGTACAATAACCTGACGGAGGTGAGCAAAGGCTGGCTCTACGGCCTCCTGACGCTGCAGCAGCTGCATCTGTCACACAACGCCATCAGCCGCATCAAACCCGACGCCTGGGAGTTCTGCCAGAAACTCGCCGAGCTGTGAGTCTACTTCACTCTCTTCCTAACCTCTCCGTCCCATCATGCCTCAGTGCAGGGTTGTGTTCTCCTGCCTGTTTTCTTTCATCGTCCCGTTGGATAAATGATCTAAAGACTGAAGCTAATAGATTTTTGAGAGGTCAAACATTATGGATGCGTTTCTGGGAATTAAAGTAACTTTTAAGATTTCAATTTAAGGATTTTAGACTAGTTTAAGTGTTTTTAGATAAGTATTTTAAATAAAGCAATTTTACAAGAACCCTGCGCGAAATTATTTTCATTCGTAGTATTGTTTTCTTTTACAAATATCTAAACATTCTTAAATCAAGATACATTTTACAAGATAATAAAACTTGTTTTCAGAAAATGTTATCAATTTTGTTGGTTTTTGCGTAAAACATGTAGAAATGTCTGCTAAGGGGGCGAGAAAAATAATTGTTTTCTCTTTGAATAAAGATTATTTTTCTCACCCCATTGATAGATATTTGTTCTTGTTTTAAACCGAAACCAACACAATTTTGATAATATTTTCTGAAAACAAGACTTTAATATAATTTTGCTTGTCAAGAAAATTTATTTTATAGTAGGAAAATATCTTTTTTGCTATGAAAATAGTTTATTATTTCAATTTCAAAATGTCATGTTTGATTAAATGTGTTACTTACTGATTCTCTGTAAAATTGCTACAGTGAAAATTGTTTTAAAATAAATCCTACATTTGTTTTTAAGTGGTTTAACCTCTTTTAGACTAGTTTCAGCTCTTATGTAACTATTTAAAATAATATCTTAACATTTTTCAAAATCATGATCAACCCAAACAGTTTTTCAATAGTAGATGCCATCAGTTCAGGATTGAGATAATGGATAAATAATGACATGTTTTTGGGCACTAAATGATTTTTATTTTTATTTGTAAGCAAACATTTGTAAGTAAATTATTCATAAGTAAAGATCTGATTAGTCAGATGATTAGTCAGACTGCTGTATTGTTGAATGCTTCACTCAATGTTGTCGTTGTCTGTCAGCGATCTGAGCTGGAGCCAGTTGAGCCGTTTGGAGGAAAGCAGTTTCGTTGGACTCAGCGTCCTCGAGCAGCTCCACATCGGAAACAACCGCATCAGTTTCATCGCTGACGGAGCGTTTCGAGGCCTCGCCAACCTGCAGGCGCTGTGAGTTCAGCTTCTGCATCACTTATTTTAGCCTTTTTTGCTGTTTAGTGTTGATAAATGGTCTTGGTTGGACCTCAAACTCTTCAGAAGAGAAATCCTGTTTTTCATATCATGAACACCAGTTCTGAACAATGCAGTTCAACAATAAAGCCGGACACTTTAAATAATAGTCAGAAAAATCATATTTTTTTTTAATGCAAGAGGTTATTGTACTTTTAGACAGAATCTATGTGTCTTATGTTTTGTATCATATTTGATCCATCAAGCTTTTATAGCTCATATCGTCTGATATAGTGAGAATATGGAGGAAAAACAGCTCAAACTGAGCAAAAATGTGCAATTTGGTGCAGATGCTGATGTTTAAATGATGAAATTCTGATGCTTGCAATGTAAACCAATGAGATCTTTGTATCAGTACTGTAGATACTTTCATAAAATAATCTAAATATGTGTCCCTGCAGCACAGCAGCAGTCATAAGCAGCACAGCTATATTTGTAGCAATAGCCAACAATACATTGTATGGGTCAAAATGATCAATTTTTCTTTTATGCAAAAAATCATTAGGATATTAAGATCATTTTCCATAAAGATATTTTGTAAATTTCCTACCGTAAACTAATTTTTGATTAGTAATATGCATTGCTAAGAACTTCATTTGAACAACTTTAAAAGGTGATTTTCTCAATATTTTGATTTTTTTGCTCCCTCAGATTCCAGATTTTCAAATAGTTGTATCTCAGCCAAATATTGTCCAACAAACCATACATCAATGGAAAACCTATTTATTCAGCTTTCAGATGATGTTATGATGTTATTTTGTGGTCCAGGGTCACATATCAGTCGTCACTCTACATTTCCAATAATATGTCTTAGTAAGATGAGATGTAAATCATCCAAACATATAATGCAATGCAATGCTGATTGAGAGATGAAGAAATAAGCGCTCCTCAGAAGATGTGAGATGAAGATCATTGCTCCGCTGAGGAACAGTGAAAGCTTCTAAAAACAAACGCTCCTCAAAAGATCCAGATGATTATATTTGAGACGCACTGATTTTTCTAGAAAATGATTGATGGAGCATCAAGTTGAAACTGTTTTTTTTTTTTTTTTGCAACTTCAGCAGAATTCTGTGCAGTAATCATGGTAAAAAGTGTTAAATGCAGGGATGTTAGAGAGGATGTGACCACAGAAGCAGAAGAACAGTGGGTTTGGGTGTCTGTTTGTGTCAGTATCAGGATTTGTTCTGGTTGTTTTGCTGCAAGCTCATTTTCAGCGTCACATTCTGCCGCAGCAGCTTTACGAGTCGTGTTTTCTGGGTGTGGATTTTAACAGCGTGGTTTCTCTGATTTCTCGCCCCCTCCAGAGATCTGAAGTATAATGAAATCTCATGGACCATCGAGGACATGAACGGCCCTTTCTCTGCTCTCGACAATCTGAGGAAACTGTGAGTGATTTATTTGCTTTTTTCACTGTTTTCGATATTATCTGTCAGTTTAACGCATTTGACGTACAGACCTGTATGTTATCTTACATTGATGAACATGATGCAGGACGACGACTGACTGCCTGAATGTAGTTATATGAGCTTAAAATTCAAGATATGAGCGCAAAAAATGCCCTTCTTATGTTTATATCATATGATATGGCTAGTAATATCACACCAATACCAATATGCTGTTTTTCCGCAATATCTGCACCATTGCAAATGTGATATTGATTTATATAACAGTCAAATGAACAAGAAATTAATTTTGTGTTACATTTTAGATGTAATGTTGTCTACTTTGCTCAATTTTGCAAATGAAAATAGCAGAACTGTTGAGCGTCTGCTAGCAGCACACAGCGGTGATTCATTACTGAATGAATCTGTGGTTTTGAACGAATCAAGTGAGTCAATGATGCAGCGACTTGTTCATTAAGAAAGTTACTTGCTTCGTTTCTGAATGAATCATCCATTTGAGCAAATCGGTTCAGTGAATCACTCACTTGTTTCATTTCTGAATTAATTAGCCTTTTGAATGAATCGGTTGTATGAATGATTCAATGACTCACTCGTTGACGCCACCTTCTGGCACTTTTAGTTTCACATTGAGAGCATCATTTCATAAAAAAAAATGTTAATTTTGTTTTTAATTTGTTAAAAAAATCACATGCTGAATCAAAATATTTCATTCTAAAGCTACTTTTTTGTCTAATCTTATCTAACACAATAATGAATCTTTTGGGTAATTGATGTGCAATTAATTTGCAATTAATTTCACTAGTGCTAGGCAACAGTTAATCTTGATTAATTGCATGCAAAATAAAAGTTTTGTTTATAAAATATATATGTGTGTACGGTGTATATTTATTATGTATATATTTATTATTTATTCAATATGTATATAAATATTAAATAATAAATATGTATATATTTTGAAAATATTTATATCTATTTACATATACATATTTATATTCATATATTATATATAAATATATTTAATATATAAACATAACATTTTTCTTAAATTATACATGCATGTGTGTGTTTTTATTTATATATATATATATATATATATATATATATATATATATATATATATATATATATATATATATATATATATATATATATATATATATATATATATATATATATAATAAATATACACAGTACACACACATATATAGTATATAAACAACCTTTTATTTTGGATGCGATTAATCGTGATTAATCATTGCCCAGCACTATTAATTATTCAACACATCATAAAGCTTGACACTCCTGATTCACATTGCAATGCATTGAAGGAAACCCTCTCCTGAAACCATTTGTTTTTCTGTTCCTCAAGGTTCCTCCAAGGCAATCGTATCCGATCGGTCACCAGGAAGTCCTTCACAGGCCTGGACATGCTGGAGCAGCTGTGAGACTCTCTCTCAGATCTGAAGCGTTTGATGATGATGTGTGTTTATTAGGTTCCTAACCGTCTGTTCTCTCCTCGCATCGCAGGGACTTGAGCAACAACGCCATCATGTCGGTTCAAGCCAACGCGTTCTCTCAGATGAAGAAGCTCACAGAGCTGTACGTATGACTCTCTGCTCTTGCACATGAAGCTGCGTAACACTCACGAACCTGCAGTGATTATTCACGTGTGTCTCTCGCTCCGTCAGGCACCTGAACACGTCCAGCCTGCTGTGCGACTGCCAGCTGAAGTGGTTTTCTCCATGGGTGGCCGAGCACGCTTTCCTTCCTCTGGTGAACGCCAGCTGCGCCCATCCACATATGCTCAAGGGCAAAAGCGTCTTTGCCGTTGCCCAGGATGAGTTTGTGTGCGGTGAGTGGGCGAGTTTCAGCCGTCGCTCCGGTTCATTTGGGCTCGTCTTTTAAAATATCTTATTCATGATTCCTGAAACTGCATAGAAGCAGTTCTGTTCATATTTTCAATCAAAACTGTTGTGCATTTGACAAATAAAACTGTGTTTGTGTCCTTTTTTAAAGAAGTTAATACTTCATCGAGGATGCATTAAATTGGTCAAAAATGACAGTAAAGACATTTCTAATGTTACAAAAGATTTCTGTTTCAAATAAATACTGTTCTTTTGAACTTTCTATTCATCCTGAAAAATTAAATGCATCACGGTTTCCACAAAAATATTGGGCAGCGCGACTGTTTTCAACATTGATAATAATCAGAAATGTTTGTTGAACACGTATTTTAGATTGGAATAATATCTCACAATATTACTGTATTATTTTTGATCAAATTAGAATAAATTAAAATAAGACTGAAGTAATGGCTGCTGAAAATTCAGCTTTGCATCGCAGGAATAAATTGGATTTTAAAATATATTCACATAGACAACAGTTATATTAAATTTTAATAATATTTTAATGTTTTTACTGTATTTTTGATGACAAAAATAATTATAATTAGCGCTGTCAAATGATTAATCGCATCCAAAATAAGTTTACATAATATATATGTGTGTGTAGTGTATATTTATTATATATATGTATCTGTGTGTGTGTGTGTGTGTGTGTGTATATATATATATATATATATATATATATATATATATATATATATATATATATATATATATATATATATAAATAAATAAATAAATACACACACATGCATGTGTACATATTTAGAAAATATTTATGTGTATTTACATGCATATATGTATATTCATATAATTTATATTATTTATAAAGATATTTAATGTATAAACATATTTTTCTTAAATATGTACGTGTGTGTGTGTGTATATATGAATATATATATATACATAATAACACATATTATGTAAACAAACTTTTATTTCGAATGCGATTAATCGCGATTAATCGTTTAACAGTACTAATTATAATAAATTAAAATATTTAAAATAAGACTGGTGTAATGACTGCTGAAAATTCAGCTTTGCATCACAGGAATAAATTACATTTTACAATATATTCACATAGACAACGGTTAATTTAAATTGTAATAATATTTCACAATGTTACTGTTTTTACTGTATTTTTAATTTAAAAAATGCAGCCTTGGTGACTTCTTTCAGAAACATTTTGAATGGTAGTATATGCAAAAAATGGCATTAAAAACGGAAGCTAAACTGAAATTGAACCAAAATGCAAAACATAATAAAAACTATTAATATTTGCTGTTTTTGTGCTTTGCAGATGATTTCCCCAAACCCCAGATCACCGTGCAGCCCGAGACACAATCAGCCATCAAAGGCACCAACGTGACGTTCATCTGCTCCGCAGCCAGCTCCAGCGACTCCCCGATGACCTTCGCCTGGAAGAAGGACAACGAGATCCTGAACGACGCAGAGATCCATAACCAGGCTCACCTGCGCTCTCAGGCCGGAGAGGTCACGGAGTACACGACCACGCTGCAGCTGCGCCACGTGGAGTTCACTAGTGAGGGCAAATACCAGTGCGTCATCTCCAACCACTTCGGCTCCTCGTACTCCATCAAAGCCAAACTCACCGTCCACAGTAAGTGTTCGGCCCGACACATTCACACAATTACATCCAGAAGAACTATTTATAGTTTACATGATCCTGAATCTGTTTCATAACCTACTATTTATCCCTCATAATGCATTCAAAATCTCTGCTGATTTCACATTTTGTGTCCGTTTCCACCCGAAGAATCGTTAATTATTTCAGACTTCAAAACTTTTCAAACCATATTGTATCTGAGCAGCAACTTCTCATTAATGAGTAAATGTGAAAAAAAATCTACGTTTTGACTGATGCTGCATGCACCCCATTTTTAATTATTTTTTTTAAATTAAAAAAAAAAAATTAACTTAAAAAATCACATGAACTACACCCAGAAAAACTCATATATATATATATATATATATATATATATATATATATTTTTTTTTTTCATTTCATTCCACTAGGTTTAACACTGGTATGTTCTTATAAATTTCATACAATGATATATTCATAGAAAATATCTCATCAACATCTAAAAATACAAATATTATATATATATATATATATATATGCCTAGTGGAATGAATGGAATTTAATTAAATTCCTTTCAGTGTATCTCATGATTGCTAAAAACGGTCTAAATTTATTAAACTTACAGAGTAAATTTATTAAACTTACAGAGTTATTTCTAACAAAACAACATAAATATTACAAAATTTTTCTTGCATAAACTTTCACTTTCAGATTAAAAAGTGATCCATTTTTTATTCTGCAATGGTTTATTAACAGGTGAAATATTCATGTTCATCAAAATTCAGTTCCAGGTTAAATGTATTTACAAAATGTTTTTTTTGACACTATTATAAACTCATAAACTATTTTTGTCGTCTAATGGTGCCCCATACATACTCGGGTCAAAATGACCTGAACACATCAAATGGTTTTATCTCTTAAAAAATAATTGTAAAAAATCTTTAAAAAAAAAAAAAAATGTGTATTTTGAGGCTCTGAAAGCGTTTTCAAAGTTTTGATTCCTTACTAAAAACTATGCATTAAAAATATATATATTTGTATGCATCCCTTCCGGGTCAAAACCGTCCCAAATGCATTAAGGGGGTTAAGTGCAAAGTTGGATTTCCTTTAGTTTGCGAAAACCATCCCTAATCTGTTTTGTCCCCGCAGTGCTGCCGTACTTCACCAAAATGCCGATGGACCTGACGATCCGCGCCGGAGCCACCGCGCGCCTGGAGTGCGCCGCCAGCGGACACCCGTCTCCTCAGATCGCCTGGCAGAAAGACGGAGGCACGGACTTCCCTGCGGCCCGCGAGCGGCGGATGCACGTCATGCCGAGGGACGACGTGTTCTTCATCGTGGACGTGAAGACGGAGGACATCGGCGTGTACAGCTGCACTGCGCAAAACACGGCCGGCGCCATCTCTGCTAACGCTACGCTAACGGTGCTGGGTAAGAGAATGCATGTTTGTCAGAAATGATCATCCTGAAAGAGTGACAAAAAAAGAATATATTATAAATAAAAAATGTAATAATCAATTACTCGTTTATTTAATCAACACTCTTAATGATAATTTTTTTAATAATCAACTCTTGCTTATAAAACATTTAAATGGCATAAAGGCAGGTTTTCTATCAACTTTTTCATTTTTGAAAGATAATTATTTAAATATATATTTAAAATTTAACGCAGTTTTTCTATCAACTTTTTAATGACCTAAATTTAGAATTTTAATGTGTGTGTGTATATATATATATATATATATATATATATATATATATATATATATATATATATATATATCCTTGAAATATATTTAAATATATATATTTAAATAATTAGAAAAACTTTACACAATGTCCATGTAAATATAATCAAACATACATTAAACAATAAATACATCACTTACAGGTTATGTAAAATATAATGAAAATGTAATACAGTTATATATTTATCAAAATTTAAAAACACAATAACTTACTAGCACTGGCTGTATTTAATGTTTAAATATAGTTTTATATATTTTGGTATTTTCCTCCTATATGTCTGCTGTGTCTTGTAATGCATGTATAAAATATTTAGATATTTTTTGTGTATTAAATAAAAATGTTATTTATTTTTTTATTATTATATAGTGATCTGTCACACCACATTAAAGAGCATTAAACACCACATTTATTGTTTGAATTTTGTGAAAATAAATAAAAAGCGACAAAGCTTATGGAGATTGTTAGATGGGAGGCGTAACAATCATCTTTAGTGCAGCTTTATTCATGCATCAGCATCATCGGAATGAAAACAAAGCGATATTGTGAGAATTTCGGTTCTGGATGAAATCGTTGTTTGTGTGCATGGTTTTTCTGAAATGTCATGCAATAGCGTTGCGTTGTTCCCGCAGAGACGCCGTCGTTCCTGCGTCCGCTGATGGACCGCGCGGTGGTGAAGGGCGAGACGGCGGTGCTGCAGTGTATCGCGGGCGGCAGTCCTCCGCCCCGACTCAACTGGACCAAAGACGACAGTCCGCTGCAGGTGACCGAGCGCCACTTCTTCGCCGCCGGAAACCAGCTGCTGATCATCGTGGACGCCGCGGACGGAGACGCAGGAACCTACACCTGCGAGATGTCCAACCCGCTGGGCACCGAGCGAGGGAACGTGCGTCTGGCCGTCATGCCCAACCCAAACTGTGATTCGGGGCCGGCGGCCAGCGGGGCCCTGGGGCCGGAGGAGGACGGCTGGACCACGGTGGGTATCGTGATCATCGCTGTGGTGTGCTGCGTGGTGGGAACCTCGTTAGTGTGGGTCGTGATCATCTATCACACACGCCGACGCAACGAAGACTGCAGCGTCACCAACACAGGTCAGTCCTGACTACACACCGCCGCTTTAACCAAAGACTGTAGAAATACACTGCAAAAAATGAGTTTCTTACTTGTTTTTTATTATAAATATCTAAAAATGCATTTATTTTGCAAGTAAAGTGGCTTAAGAACACTGGTCCTGACCCGAGACCGGGCGCCTTTAATGCATCTGTGACGTTTACCGCCGCTAACCCTGTTTCTGTCTCATGTTTAGATGAGACGAATCTCCCGGCGGACATCCCGAGCTACCTGTCGTCTCAGGGAACGCTAGCGGAGCGTCAGGACGGATACATGGCGTCTGAGAGCGGCAGCAGCCATCAGTACATCAGCTCCTCCATGGGAGGATTTTACATGCCGCCCAAAGACATCAACAGTAAGACGGGACCACCGCTCTTTTTATATACACAGAAATTCACTGTAAAAACACAAATATGTGCAATTTATGGTAAACAAAAATTTACTGCAAGAACATACAGCGTAGATAAACTGAAATAAAAATACTGAAATCAAATTACTAATATCAGTATTTTACCTTTTATAATATACGAAGTAGGCTTATTGTAGTCAACTGAAACAAAAAAGGTTACTTGCCTATAAAATAAAATTTAAATAAATTAATACAAAAATAAAAATAAAATGTCATTATTAAAAAATATATTTTATTTTATCTAGTTGCCATAGCAACATTTCTGATTTTTTTTATTTATGTTGATGAACTAAAATAACTAAAAATAAAAACTATATTGACACATTTAAAAAAAAAAAAAAAAACTTACCAAATTAACAAAAACACGCAACAAAATTCCTCAAATTTTAAAATTAAAATGGAACACAAAAATAAAAATTAATTCAAAATATCAATAAAAACTATACACATATTAAAAAACTAAATATGGCAAAAACAAACTAAAATGAAAATTGAAACTATTAATAAATCTATTATGGTATCTGATGCTGATGCCGAAATAAAACAATATACATAACTAATAAGAAAAAACTAAGAATAAACAGTTGTTGCGATTGAAAAATAATTAAATGTAAATTTCACTTGTTCTTTTTCACTTTAAAAAGTATTACAGTACAGTGTTTTACTGTAAAATATCATGCAGTGGATCATTGTATTTATTTTTCATAGTAAGGGAACAGAAGAGAACGATCAGATGTGAACGTCAGTTTACAGTTTTTCACTCTAAATTATAAGATGATTTCCAAAAACTACAATCTACAGTATTTTACCGTTTTCCTGTTGGATTTGTTGCAGTTTTTCACTGTATTTGATAAGGGAGATTTTTTCAGCGTAGTATTTATGACACCGTTTCTCCTCCCATAGGCCTCTGCCAGCTGGACACAGGAAGTGAGGCGGACATGGAGGCGGCCATCGACCCCCTGCTGTGCCATTATCAGGGACCGGTGGGTTCACTGCTGAGACGGAGCAACCGCTACAGCCCGGATCTGCCCGACACCTACAGCGGTGAGTAGAGATGTGACGATGAACCGCGAGCCGGTAAAAAAAATTTTTCTTCCTTAAAAAATATCATGAGAAAATCTACTCTTGATATCAAAATCGTGAATCGAATCGTTACATCCGTAGCGTTAATCCTGAGCTCTTCCTCTCTTGTGCAGTGTGTGCGTCAGAGCAGCGGCCCGTCGGAGCCACTTCCTCCTGCAGCAGGAAGCGGGAGTTCTACACCTGCAGCTCCGCCCTCGAGCCCTTCGATCACATGATGATGCAGCTGGGCGACACTTCCTGTGTGGAGGACTGTGAGAGAGGAGAGTGCGTTCTGGGCTCCTCGGGGTCATATATGGGTGAGTCTGAGCAGATACAGTATACTGTACAGTAATCATGAGAAGAGCTTTAAAATAACACGTATATGACAATACAGTGACAAATAAACACTATTTATTAAATGTATTAAATTAAAAAAAAAAAAAAATTATTAAAATTTTTATTTGTTTATTTGTAATAAATTAACAGCAATAAGCTACAAAACCATAAAAATATTTTTGTAATGAAAAATAATATTTAAGATAAAACTAAATAATATTTAAAATAAAATATTTATAATTTTTTAAATATTTATTTATAAATTAAATATAAAAAAACAAACAAACATTTTTTCATCTAGTTGCCATGTAAATATTTTTGTTTAGTTGTGACTTGTTTTACGAATGTAAATAAAACTAAAATAAAAATTTAATAAAAATTACAAAAACACACAACTAAGTTACTAAAATGAAAATAAAAACTAATTTAAAATATATGCAAAATTATAGTAATTTATTTTTTTCATCTAGTTGCCAAGGCAACATTTCTCTCTTTTTAAGTTGTAACTTGTTTTATTAAAATAAATAAAACTAAAGCTAAAATAAAAATTAATAAAAACTATATAGAAAAAAGACTACGCACAACTAAGTTACTAAAATTTTAAATAAAATTAAAATGAAAATATAAAAATAAACACTAATATTAATATTAGTGCAAAGTTATAATATCTTAATTGTACTAAAATAACACTGATACTGACAACATAAAATAGACAATGGCAACAAGACAATGTTCAAATGGGTTTTAATCATAATAAATAAATTTAAAAATTATTAATAATAGTTATAACAATATTAGAATAGAATAGAATGCCTTTTAATATCATTGTACGAAAGTAATTTATCAAATTAATGTAATTTACATTATTTATATTAATTTATAAAAACTATTAATTTATTAATAGAATGCTTCTAAAGCATTTATGAATCTATAAACTAATACGTTAGTTAATTAAATCAACAGTTGTATCTATTAATGTTATAACATGAACTAACAATCAACATCTTATCAGATTAATAAATGCTGTATCAAATGTATTGCTCGTTGTTAATGTTAGTGAATGCATTAACTTATAGGACCTTACTGTAAAGCAAGGTCATGGGTTTGATTCCCAGGAAGTGCATGAGCTGATGACACTGATGTAAACGGTGTTAATGAGCTGATGACACTGATGTAAATGACAGCGTGTGTCTGTGGTCTCAGGTACGTTCGGGAAAACACCGTGGCGGCCGCAGCAGGAGCTCTGCGCTCATAACGGCGTCATTCTTCACGAGAATCCGTACGCAGCGCTTCACGCCGACTCGGACCTGGACTCGGAGCATGCGGCGGAGCCGGACGCGAGCGTTTACGAGCAGCCGTTTGATCACCGGACGATAGAGAGCTTTCCCACGTCACCGCTGGGCTCTTAGCGCCTTCGACACGAGGACGACCAAATTCCAGAAACGCTCTACCTCAAGAAAGGAGCTGCGACTGAATGTAAATGACACGTTTGTACAGAAAAACAGATTATATGCATTTTATACGAAATTATATTTTGTAAATTAATAGTGTAAATATGACCCTTATTTTTCCTACTCTTTTCCTATAAATGTATGCTTGAGTCAGATATATATATATATATATATATATATATATATATATATATATATATATATATATATATACGACCGATCGGAGGACTAGTTAACTGTGGATCCGGATCTGTTTATGATGTTTATTCCGCTTTGGCTTTTGCTTTGAATAAAGCACCGTTTGCACAAACTAGTACACAATAAACATTCCCGTGAGCTGCTACACATGTGAACGCTTGCGTCATCTTTGTACGCTTCATTGTTGCTTGTGTTGATCTGCTTTTATTCTTCATGGGATCAGATTTAGAGAAATGTAGCATTGCATCAGTGTCTCAGCAATGGATGCTCTGTAGTGAATGGGTGCCGTCAGAACGAGAGCTGATAAAAACATCACAGCATTAACATCTGGAGAAGACAAAAGCTCAAACAAATCGAGCATTAAGACGCTTTTTAATCAGTTGAGACGTCGCATCAAAATCTCCCATTGAAACCAACAAGACAAGTTTTAAAGTCAACATGAAACCGCTTTTGCAAACTGTAAACGTATTTCTGAGTAAAACGGATGTTTGGCAAGAAGAAAATGATATTTTGATAGCTCTAGCTCAAACAAGGTCATGGGTTCGATTCCCAGGAAATGCACTCGATTCAATTGATTATACTTTGAATGCAATGAAAGTCGCATTAGATACAAGCGTCTGCTAAATGCACACATGCTAAATACTGAATGGGACCTGATGAATTGCATAAATTAATTAGATAAATGATTATAAGACGACAAGCATCTTTATATGACATTTTATTTCATTTAGTGCTTTTTTTTTTTTTTTTTTAATAGAGTTAATGAGATACTATAATAGTTTCTATTAATATTTAGAATCAATTTTTATATTTTCATTGTAATTCGACTGTTTTAGTAATTTTTTTTTTTTTAGAGGTATCTATATAGTTTTTAACATAAGCATGTATTTAATTTTTATAATTTTTTTGCATTTAATTTTTACTTAATTTTATTTATTTTAGTATTTTTTATTTTTTGTATTTATTTAAATTGAGCTACATTAAAATGAAAAAATGTTGCCTTGGCAACTAGTTGAAATTTTTTTATATTGAAGTTAATGTTATAAATAATAATAACAGTTTTATTTTAGTGATGGACCGTTCATCACAATAAGAACAGGCTGAGGAATTAAAGTCAAATTAAAGTCCATGTATTTTCATGCAGCAGGTATTTAAAGCCGTTAAACACAAAAGCAGCGTGTTGATCAAAGCGTTTCGAGCCAACAAAGAGTTTCCTGGCTAAAAAACGCCAGAACGATTGGAATTCCAAAATAATTCCCCCACTTTGATTTTGGCTCCAGTGAAACTAGACAGGAAATCAACTATTTCTCAGACCACCGGCGGATTTTCCCTGATCCTGCGTCGGCCGAGGAGCATCCTAACGGTGACCCGGCGCTGGAGCGGCTGACCTCAGATCTGCCAAAGGCCCTGAGTTTACCTCCCGTCCTGTGACTAAGCAGAGCAAATGGATTTCGCATGCTTGCCTCTTATCTCGCTGACAGACACGGCGAATTTCAGAGCCGATTGGTCCTCATTGTTGCCAGATGTTGCAGTGTGGACGCAGATGTTGAGATAATGGAGTCGTTTAGCTCTCATTAACCGATCTGCAGAGCATCTCTCTGCCGAGGTCTGAACATGCAGGATCTGATTCTGTCAGAGCATGCTTTCTTAGAGCACTGAAAATCTTCATCCACCCTTTAGACGATGTGAAACAGATGTTCTTTATGGTACAGATGTTGCTGTAAATCTGCAGGAACGTTCGGCGCTGCTCTTTACAGTGAGAAAGAGACGCTGGAATCTCGCTGCGGTTTCTCGTAAACCGGTGGCGCAGGTGGGAATGTGAGAGTTTCTGGGAAAATCGGTCTGTTCGCGTCTATAACACCAGAAAGAAGGATTGGATAAAAACTGAAAAATAATACTGAACCTATCAGCTGTGACAGAAATCAACTTGTTAGATTTCCAGGGCGTTTTTACCCTTTATATGGGCTTTAACAGCTTTAAATGTGTTTATTCAGTAGATGAGATATTATAGGGCTGTTAGCAATCAGATGAAATCGATTAATCGTATATACAGCTCAGAGATGCCATGAACAACATAGTGTTACAAAATTAATGCTTTAAATATTGAATATGTAGAAATATGGAGGCCTACTTTAAATATAAAACTAAAACCACCAGTAGGTGGCGACAATCTTAATGAGTGAGTCGCTGATTCATGATTCATTCAAAATAGCTGATTCATTCAGGAACGAAGCAAGTCACTGTGTTTATGAATGAGTTGTTGAATCGTCAACTCACCTGAATTATTTTAAAAGGCTGAATCATTTAGGAACGAAGCAAGTCACTACTGTCTTTATGCATGAGTCATTGAATCATTAACTCACTCGATTTGTTCAGAAACGTTGAATCATGAAGCAAGTCACTACTGTCTTTATGAATGGTTAATTGAATTGTTGACTCATCAAAAAACTGAATCATTCAGAAATAAAGCAAGTGACTGTCTTAATGAATCATTAACTCACTCAGTTTGTTCAAAAACTTTGAATCGTTCAGGAATGAATCAAGTCACTACTGTATGAATGGGTCACTGAATTGTTGACTCATTCAATTAATCAAAAAAGCTGAATCATTCAGAAACAAAGCAAGTTACTGTCTTAATGAATCATTAATTTACTCAATTTGTTCTAAAATGCAGAATCATTCTGGAAAGAAGTAAGCTACTACTGTCTATATGCATGAGTCATTGAATCATTAACTCACTCAGTTTGATCAAAAACGTTGAATCATTCAGGAATGAAGCGAGTCACTATGAATGGGGTCACTGAATTGTTGACTCATTCAATTCATCCAAAAAATTGAATCATTCAGAAACAAAGCAAGTTACTGTCTTTATGCATGAATCACTGAATCATTAACTCGATTTGTTCAACAATCGAGCATGAGTGAGTCATTGAATCATTAACTCACTCGATTCGTTCAAAAAATGTTGATGCAGCGGTTCTGCAGTTTAGAACAATTTTTTGTTGATGGAAAAGAGCGATATTGACAATATAGCTTATCGGTAATTGATTTATTATACACGGCTGGATAAAGTATAACTGATGATTTTATGAGAAGGACAAACGGCTCTGAACCTGAAGGCTCAGTGCTGGAGCTTTGATCAGACAGTAATAGTTCTGAGGATCCAGTGTAAGTGTTTGAATGTGTCTGTGTTTAGACTGTGTGCAGTGAGACCAGAGCGTTTCGATTCCAGGTGCTTTCCGCTCCTCCAGCTGTGACTTCTTCACATTCTTTCACTGTATGTGCAGAAAGAGGAGAGAAGGCTGTAGTTTCAGTGCGGTTCTGCATCACTGGAGGCAATGTTTGTTTTCAAACAGAGTTCATGAACACGCCCCCTGCCTGCCATTGGTCAGACCTCCTTATAGCTCCGCCCCCACACTCAAAACCAGCTCAACTGATGTTTGGAGTATTTTCAGATGTAAATCATCCACATAAAAACAGCTGGAATGCAGAACAACGATGTTGATCATAAATGAGTGGAGATGAAATGCAGTTTAGATCAGAGCTGTGAGGAAATTAAACCAGTTTTGTTCCCCAGTATTCTCAGTCGAATGGCAGTCCACCCAGGTAACAGATTCAGGTTATAAAAACCTTGATTTTACGTGTTTCTAAAACATTAAAATGTCCAGTTTTCATATCATGATTAGAACGTTATTTAAAGGTTGCAAAAACCTTTCTTAGAACGTGCCTCAAGTACAAATAAGAACGTTTTGAGAATGTTACGAATCTCGGTTACAAGAACATTCCATAATCATTACTTTGAGAATGTTATGTTCTAACATTTACATATTATATATATATATATATATATATATATATATATATATATATATATATATTTTAGAAACATTTTTTTTCTTGGTTATGTGAATGTTAAAGAAACATTCTATTTCATAATTTTGAAAGGATTATGGGAATGTTACATTTGAATGTTCTCTGAACGTTCTAAAAAAGTAGCAACATTTAAACTACAACTTTACAGAAAAATAAAAAATAAACCCTCCATGAATCATGTATAAATAATGTTTTTGTTTACATTTTGAGATTATTAAAGGCCAGATAATTCCCCAGCTAACAATATGTTCTAAGAATATTTTGCTAACATTTCATTAAAGTTATAAAAACGTTACTTCTGAATGTTCAAAATTTTTAAATGTTTTCAAAACGTTTTTTTTTCTTGAAATAACAAATAAGAACATTGGACGTTTTGAGAATGTTGCTCTCGTAACGTTTTCTCAATGTTATGAGAACGTGTATCAAATATTAATAAGGTTACAAGAACATTCCATAATCGTTACTTTAAGAACGTTATGTGCTTACATTTATAAAGAGCGCTCTCTGTTAGCTGTGTAGAGTAGAATCTGAATGATCAGGTATGCGCGGTTAATGAGCGCCGAAGCCGTCAGGTTTGGTCGTGTCGATCATGTTTGCATGAACACATAACACTTTCCCTCTGCAGATCTTGCTCTGATTTTATCCCCAGATTCGCCGGCCCACCCAGAAGAGTCGCACAAGCCGTTTTTATGGGCTCACAGACGTTCCTCTGTTGGTTTATCGGAGCTCGGCCAACTCACATATACTGTCACACGCGGCGGATTCTCTCGTCCCGCTTCCAAGCCAAATTAGCACCATCCAAGAAGAAATCAGACTCCAGAAATAAAAGAGTCAATATGCAGTTGATTTGAGTTGCCATCGCACTGGCTCTAATAACAAAGATCTCCTGATGTTTTCCAGACGCTCTGGAATGAGCCTCCATCATCTCAGCGAGAGCTCCAGAAACAGACCATCATCACTCAGAGACCAGAAGAAGAATGGTCACATACATAAAGTACATTGTTTACACGTCCATATTCCAAAAAACATTCTCTGATAATCTTCCCCTCCTCTTGGAATAGATTTATGATTATGATACTTTCATGAATTTATGATATTTATTTTTTTTGTATTATGATATTTATAATTTGATATTTTTTCTATGACACATTAATGATTTCATTATTATTTTAATTAGATTTTTATATTTTTGTGGTACTTGTAATATTTTTAGAATACTTTTCTACGACACTTATATTTTCACATTATACATTTTTGATACTTCTGATATATATTTTTATATTTTATGAAATATGTTTCGATATTTTTATGATGCTTTTATATATTTAGATATATTTGATATTTTTATGGTTTTATTTTTATTTATATTTTTAATTTTCTGATTTTGTTTTTGTGATACATTTATTATATTTTATTATATTTTTTTATATTTATATGTTTATATATATATATATATATATATATTTTTTTTTTTACTTTTTGGTCTTTTAGAGCTTGATATTCCCTTTCATTCAAACAGCAGTGTGAACATTCAGCTAAACATCTCCTTTTCTGCTCCACTGAAGTAAATAATACAGTAAATGGTGACAGAATGATCATTTTTGGGGTGAATGATCACTTTTAGAGAGATTTATGGTACATTGATCAGTGTGTTTTAGAAAAGAGTGCATTGGACGACATGTGAGCACCTGGTTTTCTCTCTCTCTCCGTGTGTGTGTGTGTGTGTGTGTGTGTGTGTGTGTTCCTGCAGAGGCTGAATGACTGTTATTACACTAATGGCTTGGTAATGTTGGTTTTCCGGACTCGTGTGATTGTTACCAAACCTGCTGTTCTGAACACAGGTGGACGATTCGCTCTTGAACAGCACTTAACCTCCTTTCACTTTAGTGTGCCTTAACATAAACTGACTATAATACAGTTACACTGGAAAGAAATGGATTTATTGCCTTAAAGGGACAGTTCACCCAAACATGACAATTCAGTCATTGGTTTCTCACCTTCATGTCATTCCAAACCTGTATGAGTTCAGTTCTTCTACTGAACACAAAAGAAGATATTTTGAAGAATGTTAGGAATCAGACAGTTGACGGTAGCCATTGACTTCCATAGTATTTTTTTTCCCATACTATGAAAGTCAATGGGGACCAACAACAGTTTGGTTACCAAAACTTGTAGTGACACTGAAAAACTCTCAAGTACACACACACACACACACACACACACACACACACACACACACACACACACACACACACAATGTTCATGGTGTGTTTTAAGGCCCAGATGGTTCTTCAAGTCCGTGAGCTGCTGCACTTCAAACGCTGTAATTAACAGTCACACGTGTGAAACACATGCACACGTGCTCCACGCACCACGAGCATCCTTCTGACACCCTCACAGATCTGCTCTCACACTTCACTAATTCACTTCTGACAACAGTATTTCTGATCATTCACTGAACATCCAGTTTTTAAAAATATTTTACAAACTTTTTTTTTTCTTATGTGAACGTTAAAGGAACATTGTTTCATTATTTTGAAACCATCATGAGAATGTTACATCTGAACGTTCTAAAACAAGTAGCAAGTCATAAGGGTACATTTTTTGAAATCATCAACAAGCTGAATTTGTTATGATCGGATAATATTTGGCTGAGATGCAACTATTTGAAAATCTGGAATCTGAGAGAGCAAAAAAATCTAAATATTGAGAAAATCTCCTTTAAAGTTGTTCAAATGAAGTTCTTAGCAATGCATATTACTAATCAAAAATGAAGTTTTGATATATTTACGTTAAGAAATTTACAAAATATCTTCATGGAACATGATCTTTACTTAATATCCTAATGATTTTTGGCATAAAAGAAAAATTGATAATTTTGACCCATACAATGTATTTTTGGCTGTTGCTACAAATATACCCCAGCGACTTAAGACTGGGTCACAAATAAGGTTTTTATATTAACATTTTGAGAATATTAATAAAATCCAGATATTTGTGAATGTTAAAAACGTCCATTTAACAAAACAATACAAAAAAAAAAAGTTTTAACTTTTCTTGGTTTTATGAACATTAAGGGAGCATGCAAACATTATGGAAATGTTATATATGAATGTTAGCAATTAATATTTTTGTGTGATTACATTTAAGAACATAATGAGCGTTCTATTAATGTTGCTAGAAGAAGATTTTAAGAGAATCTAACCAACTACAAAACAACTAACTAACTCAGTGATGGAGGTAAATGTGGTCGATTTGAGTCTCGTGAGGGAAATGTGGGCGAGTTTTGATTTGCAGAGACACACGTTCGGCTTTCATTCATCTCTGTTGGGGTTTTGCAGCATCAGATCTCATCAGGCCTTTAGAAGCTTCTCTGTTTAAATCCTCTTCTCCTTCACAAACCATTTCCACGTGCGCGCGGAGGAAACTTGCAAACATCTGCATTTTCCATCAGAAGTGGTTTGTGGGGCTGGTTCGGAGGGGCGGAGGGGTTCGAGGAGACACGCCAGAGAAAATGAGTCTTCATCAACGCTCGTGTGCAGACAAACATCATCATCTTCAGCTGAGACGTTCCCCGAGTCAGATGCGTTTCTCTGGGATCATTTCCAAAATATTAAACAGGATTTCTGTGTGTGTGTAGCTTGCTGTGAACGTCTCTGGCAGTCAGAAGCTTCTTCTGCCCAAAATAAATAAGCGCTGCGCCGCCAGACGCCTGCTGAAGCTCTGCTCTAATTGGCTGCAAATGAGCTGTGATGACCCGCCCCGAACAATCAGAGGCCCCGCCCCCCACGCCGCGAGCAGCCAATCACAGCGCTCTGCCTGAAAGCAAAAACACACTTTTGTTCCCCGATGTTCACCAGTGAGTGAAGTCACAACTACTGAGAGACTCTAACACACAGGTTTATGAACATGATGATAAATATGACGCTCGTGCTGCAGAGAGTGAAGAACAAAGAGGAGAACAAAAATGTTCCTTTAGCGCCACCAAGTGGAAACGAGGACTATTGCGATTAAAAACAACTTGAACTGTGTTCACAATAGAATAGTGTATTTTTTCACACATTTTTAAATAGTATTTTGAAACAATAAACTATTATTTAAATAATATTTTTTTATAAAATAAATAATATTTATACAATATATAGGCTATACATATGTGAACCTGGAGCACAAAACCAGTCTTAAGTGTCAATATTTCGAAATTGAGATTTATATACATCATCTGAATAGAATAGGATCGGACAATATTTGGCTGAGAAACAACTATTTGAAAATCTGGAATCTGAGGGTGCAAAAAAATCTAAATATTGAGAAAATCACCTTTAAAGTTGTCCAAATGAAGTTCTTAGCAATGCATATTACTAATCAAAAATGAAGTTTTGATATATTTATCGTAGGAAATTTACTAAATATCTTCATGGAACATGATATTTACTTAATATCCTAATGATTTTTGGCATAAAAGAAAAATGGAAATTTTTGACCCATACAATGTATTGTTGGCTATTGCTACACATATATACAGTTATAAATACAAAATATTTATATGCATAAATATATTATTATACATTAAAATAGATATGTGTGTGTGTGTGTATATATGCTAAATATATTTTTAAATGTATGTGTAAAAATGAATAAATAAATTCATTCATTCATTCATTATTAATAAATAAATGCATTACTTATTATTAAATAAATAACTACATAAACATCTATAAATATTTAATATATATTTATAATATAAATATTATACATATCATAATATCAAGAAATATCAGACATAGGACATAAAAAAACTGTATATTAAAAAATAATAAATGCATTAATTCGTGAAATATTTATTGTATAATAATATAAAGGATTATTTCAATAAAATACATAAAACTCATATATGTGTGTATAAAATATATATTAATATCAAATATAATTTTTTTTTAAATCAATGAATAAAAATGAAAGATTTATGTATAATGTTTGTATAATCTACAATAAATATATATATATGTATATGCAAGAGTTTAAAAGTCTTCAAACGTTTCTCTCAGTAAATGAGGGTGACACACAGAGTAAAAGCGAACACTGTATTGTTTTGGAGGTCAGACGTCTCGCTGAAGCATTGCTGCTGTTTCTGTAACGGAGTGATTAGTGCACTCGTTAGTGTGTTTACTTTAATTACTGACGGCCTGATCAGAGGCAGCAGGAGCTGTGACCTTTGACCTGACGTCTCCCGTCTCTGCTGGTAATGAGAACGAGGAGGTCAGCGGATGACGGCGAGGGTCAGGAGGACGTCTCACTCCCCGCTAATGAACCTCCTGCTGATGTCAGGTTAACGAGCGCATCAGCGACGGGTCATTGTTTGATCAGAAAGAAGCTTCGCTGTTAATAAGCCTGCAGTGTTTGACTTTCATTCATGTGTTTACTTGAAGTCTGAACCTCCAGAAACTTCATTCATGCTGTTGGTGTTAATAAGGACACATAATACATTCATAAGGAACGGTTTGGTGGCCTTGTCCTCGTTTGGACAGATAAATGTGTGTCTTTGCTGTCAAACGGCTCTCTCTCCGGCTCCTGAACCGTGTGAAGACCCTCACGTCTCCTTGCTGGAGATCAGGATTTATGACTCTGTTCTGCTCCTGAAGATCATCAGAGCGTCTGGTTCCCTCCGCGGACGCTTTGGGTCGGTGTGACCCTGATGACTTTGAGCAGGACGTCCAGCAGTATGTCAACCTGCGTCCTTGAAACACTTACAAAAAATAAGGGGCTCTGTGGATTTTTTTTTTTTTTTTTTTTAGAAATTATTATATATATTTTTTAATTAATAATTAATAAAACATATTTTTTAAAAAGCAAGTAAATAAAATAAATTAAAATACATATTTTTAAATAAATAAATAATATTTCTAACAGTATAGTGAGTACATTTTTTTTAATGTATAACGAATAATTCAATCATTTTTAATCACTGCAAAATGATTAAACTCAACATTTTCCTCTGTCTGAAATTAAAGATGCAGAAATAATCAACAGCAGTGTAAATTATTTATATCTGTAGAAATAAATTGCATTAATGTAATTCACACAATTCACCACAGGAGGGCGATGAAACTCGAATTATAAATGTTTATTACAGATGTAAAATCTGCATGTTCATCTGAGGCATGTGTGAAATATTAGTTTCACTTCCTTCTTTATTAACCATTTCTCTCTCTCTCTCTCTCTCTCAGAGGAAGTGGGTTTCTGTCTCTCACATTCAGTAGTTCATGTTAAACACGTAACCAGGAAAGAAGCACTAAAACTCATCTGAACACACATCGAGAGCTTCAGAAGAACTGAATCTACTAACAACAGAGAATCATTGAATAAGAGAGAAGAATGAAGATCATCTGGACTTTCACTCTGCTGATGATTCCTGGTAAGAATCTGAACTCACAGTAAATCACTAAAAACAGCACAGAGACTTTAACTTCAGCTCATGAAACTTTAAAAGCAATTGGAAAGATCATCTCTGTTCATTCTCAAATAAATATATTATTGTTGTGTTAAGATGCTGGTTTGTTGTAGGTGTGTTGAGCACCATCAGAGTGACAGGATATTCAGGACGAGGAGTCAGGATCCAGTGGAGATATGATAGAAAATATACAGCAAATAAAAAGTATTTTTGTAGAGGACAGCGGTCAGAGTGCACAGAGCTAATCAGGACTAATACTAAAAACAAATGGGTTGACTCTGGAAGATTCTCTCTGTATGACGACACAAGAGCAGCAGTTTTCACTGTGAACATCAGAGATCTGAGTGAACGGGATTCTGGGACGTACTACTGTGCAGCTGATGTCTCTTGGAATATAGATTTATACGCTGAAGTGAATCTGAAGGTTATAAAAGGTGAGACTCTTAAACCCATGATGATCATCAGCATCACCACACTCAACACTGACTGTAATTACTGCGGTTCACACGTTATTACGTCATATTACAGTTTTGCTCGATTGCTAACACACTGTAACTGATTCATTCGGCACAATTTTCCAAACCATTCACACAGTTCTCGAAACAAAGACACGTTTCTCAAAACTTTTAACACTAACTAGACTAGCTAACTAATTCAAAATCTATAACCACAATGACATATTACTTAACAATTAGTTAATAGTCATGTGCCTCAACAAGTAAAGTCATAACATAATGATACCCATGCAGATCATTAGCTAATGATTAATTAAAGCAGACAACTGGAAGTTTAAAGGCATGGCTTTGACCCAGTGTGGTAATTAACATATGAATTTACTTCATTGGTTAATAAAATAAGTTATTAGGTAGTTAATATATTATGATGCATTTAACTGATAACAATTTTATCGATTACTTACTCTATGAATCATATCGAATGTTCATTAGTTGCTGATGCAGTAATCACTAATAAATGGTTTAGTTCTTCATGAGTTACACATTAACTCATGATTATCTGTGCAATAGTTAAGCATGAATTAATGCATATTTGTGCACCCGTATTGTAAAGTGTTACCATATTTGACAGATTTGTGTGTCATCTGAGGCCAAAGATTAGATTCTGACAAAAGAGAATGTGTGACTAATATGTGTGACCTGGAAGTTTGAAGTTTGCACAAGTTGGTGTGTAGTTTTGAGATTGTGTTTATAGTTGTGAGAAAAGGAGGAAACATCATTATAAACTACAAATATAAGACGCTAGAAGTGAATCCTTTGATAGCTGTGTGTAAAACTGGAGCAGATCAATGTTTAACTCTAATAAACACTAACAGAGCAGCAGAATGGACACATATCAGCCGATTCTCTGTTCATGACGACAGATCTGCTCGTCTCTTACGTGTGTTTATCAGAGAGCTGAATGTGAACGATTCTGGAGAATAAAAGATTATAGTCAAAGTCACTGAACACTACAGTTTCTTCTCTGAGTTTCACCTGAACATGCTTGAAACCTGCTTTCATTCACTCATGCATTTGTTTCTGTGGTGAACTGATGAATCTGGTTTAATGTGAGCTTGATTTGACTCTCAAACAGCTGATTGTTGTGAGAAGAGCATCAGTCTATCAGCTGCTGCAGGAGGATCTGTGAACATCAGCTGCAAATACCCACAATCCCACAGGGCTGATGTGAAGTTTGTCTGCAGGAGATCTGGATCTGATCTCTGTGCTGAAGAGACAACTGTGATGAAGAGCAGAAGATGGAGCGCTGCGGGACAGATCCAGCTGTATGATGACAGACAGCAGCAGCTCCTGACGGGAACCATCAGTCATGTGACTCGACAACATTCAGCTGAATACTGGTGTGGAGTTCAGTCTGATCTAGGACACAAGAGCTTCATCACACGAGTCCTCATCAGCGTTACAGGTACAGATGACTTTCTCACTCATATTAATCAGAATGGCATTAATAATCACAGCTAGCTTCCATTCAGCAGATCACTGTGTGTCTTGAATCATGTTTCTTGAGTGTGCAAAGAAAGTGATCAGTGATGTTTGTGAGAGAACTGATTCTGTTCACACAGGTTTACCAGCAGGTTCATTTTAGATGTTTTGTGTGTTTAACAAAGCAAAACCACAAAACACAGTTAAAAAGAGGAAGTTTCCTTATAATTGCTCATGAATGCAGTCAAAAGTGCAGTTTAGTGTAGAATAATGTTGCTGTTCTGCTCAATGAGAGACTGCACACTGAGTTTGGACAGTGTTTGTGTATTTTATTCTTCATTTCATTCTTTAAATGTCCAGTACCTGCAGATCTGGACTCAGTCTGAAAGCAGCAGCAGTTCGTAGTTTTCTGTTTTGGTGTTACTAGTTCAAGTGTGCTCATCTGGACGCAGTATTAGTGCAGTTTGTAGCACTTCTGTGAGTTATTTTATCAGTCTTGTACTATAGTTAAGAAGCTGTAGTTAAAGATGCTCCTCCAGTAACCTGCTGTGAACTGTGTTATTCTCTGAGAAACTACAGGCTTCAGTTACAGCCTGCAATTTTGCTTTCTGAAAAAAAAGAGAGAAAAAAAAAACATCCTTTAGAATTTTTTCCCCCATGTTTTATATGCTGATGTTCCAGAAACAACTGTACCACCACCATCATCACCACCACTGCCATCTTCTTCTTCATCATCATCATCATCATCATCATCATTACCATCATCATCTTCATCATCTGCTTCTTCTTTCTCATCCGTCACATCTCCTCTGATCACAACAGTTTCCAAAGCATCTCCATCAGCAGGTGCTGAAATACAAACATGTGATTCATGGCGTAGTTTGTGAGGAGCTCTGACACCCCCAGTGGCTGAAAGATATTACTAAACATTAAAAACATTTGATTTTCAACTCTCAAATAAGTCATGAAACTTAATACTTTGAAATAGTTGATATGTAAAATATTATTGTTATTTAATTATTAATAATCAAGTTTGATATTATAGACCTATTTATTGAGATGAATTTGCATTTTGTAGTTTGCAGTTTGTAGGTGTTTATGTAGTGCCTTGAATACCCCTTAATTTTTTCCCCACAGTTTGTTATGTTGGAGCCTTATCAATCTACACTCCATACACCATAATGGCAAAGCAAAAACAGGTTTGTAACAACTTTGCAAATTTATTAGAAATAAAGAACTGAAATGATTCCATTGCATAAGTATTCATACCCATTTCTGGCACGGTTGAAATTTCGCTCAGGAGCAATCATATCGCTTGTAGATGTTACTACACTTCCCGTGGAGTTAAACTGCGGCACATTCATTTGAACGAGTATGATTTGGAAAGGCACACACCTCTCAGAAAAGGTCTAACAGCTGAAAATGCATATCAGAGCAAAAAACAAGCCCTGAGGTCAAAATAAATGCCTGTAGAGCTCAGAAAAAGGCTTGCATCAAGGCATAGATCTGGAGAAGAGTTCAGAAAAAATTCTGCTGCATTGAAGTTTCACAGAAGCATGTAGCCTCCATTATCCATAATGGAAGACGCTTGGAACAACTAGCATTCTTCCTAGAGCTGGACTCCTGGACAAACTAAGCAACTGATGGAGAAGGGCTTTGGTTAGAGTGGTGATCAAGAAGCTGATGGTCACTCTAGTTGAGCTCCATGATTATATGTGGATACAGGAGAAACCTACAGAAGGACAAACATCACTGCAACTCCACCGATCTGGGCTTTATGCTGGTGTGTCCAAACTCAACCCTCTCCTCAGTGAAGACACATGAAAACACACCTGGAATTTGCAAAAAAGCACCTAAAGGACCCTCAGACTCTGAGAAACAGGATTCTCTTGTCTGATGATTCCAAGCATCATGTTTGAAGGAAACCTGGCTCTGCTCGTCACCTGCAGAGTACCATCCCAACAGTAAAGTGTGCTGGTATCAGCCTCATGCTGTGGGTCTGTTCTTCAGCGGCAGGGACTGAGGGACTCGTCAGAGTAGAAGAAAAGCTCAATGCACCAAAATATTGAGATAGCTTTAATGAAAACTCAGTCCAGAGCATTCAGAACCTTAGACTGGCCAGAAGGTTCACCTTCCAACAGGACAATGACCCTAAGCACAGCAAGAGTGGCTTATACACAACTCTGTGAATGTCCTTGAGTGGCCCAGCCACAGCTTGGGCTTGAAACCAATCAAATATTTCTGTAGAAACCTGAAAATGTGCGTCTACCCCATCCAACCTGACAGATCTTGAAAGGTGAAGAGATGAGGAGAAGAATAGCATATAATTGCCAAATGCTGATGTGCAAAACTTGTCGCATCATACTTAAATACTTAAGCAATGTGCTTATTTCAGTGTTTTATTTTTTGCAAATTTGCAAAGTTGTCACAAATCTGTTTTTTTATTTGTCATTATGGTGTATGGAGTGTAGATTGATGTGGGAAAAAAGTAATTTAAAGCAGTTTAACATAAGGCTGCAACATAAAACGTGAAAAAATAAAGGGGTTTGAATACTTTTGCAAGGCACTGTGAATGGATATTTGACTTTCAGTGGCTCAAAGACATTTTGCGGGTTTCAAAGAAAATGTTTATAACTTTTAAAGGGGTCATCAGATGCAAAACTCACTTTTACATGTTATTTGAACATAAATGTGTGTTGTCAGTGTGTGTACACAACCACCCTATAATGATAAAAATCCACTCAGTGGTATTTTTTCTCTCTATAAATAATATCCCCTTTTTCAAATCAAGCCATTCTCAGCTTCTTGTTTGTGTGACATCACACAGACCCAGGCCACTCCCACGATTGTTGAGTGACAGGATACAATTCGTTTAACATTTACAACACAATAGGAAAAGTGTCACAGAGAGAAAAAAAGAAGGTTGTACAAAAATAGCCTATAAGCTATTTTTATTCGTCTTGTCAAAATACTAAATTCGTTTAACATTTTGAAGGGAATGCGCCCGGCGATCTGCCTAAATGCGTTTATGTTCACGCAAATCATTCGTGATCCAGCTTCACCTCCAGAAGAAGTGAATATAAGGGTTTTTGATGTATCTTTGCAAATCGCCTTTTCTAATAATGTGCTAGTTAGCAAGTTTCGTGGCTAAATGTGGCTAAAGTAAACAGGATGGCTCACCATCCCACAGAAGAGAGGGGCGGGGTCAGCAGAGCTCATTAGCATTTAAAGGGAAATGCAACAAAAGAGCTGTGATTGCTGTGAAAAGAGCTGATTTTAACAAGGTTAAAAAGGTGTTGTTTTACACTACCATTGAGGATTTTTAACCAAAGTATGATATAGACTTTTCATTAAGACCCTAAAGAATCATATCAACTTGTGGAAAATAGGCATCCGATGACTGCTTTAACTAGGTCTGACACTGCATTTCCTTCCTCAAAAACAAAATGTTGTGGTATTTTTTTTTTTTTTTTTGAGCTTTCCCACATTTGTAAGCCTCAGGTTACAGTCTTTTTAAACAGAGCAGGGTTAGAGTGATTCTGTGCTCATAAAGTCTGTTTAGGACAAACTGAATGGTACAACAAGCTGCAGCCATGATCTGATCTGATATTTAGCTCAGAGTGATCAGATTGATTGATATGATTTTTTTCTCCTGTGTTTTCAGGTTCATCTCTGATCATTTCTCTGGTTCTGGTTCTTCTGCTTCTGCTCATCGTTTGTCTCTTAGTACTGTTTTTTTCCTGTAAGAAGCATCAGTCTCGAGGTAAAGCTCCTTCTTAATGTCTTTAGATGCAGAAACTCTCTTTCTACTGAGTTTAAAACAAAGATTTGTTCATCCGGTTTCCCACTTTGAATCTGTCGCCATCTACAGGCTGCAATGAGCAAAATACAGATATTTGATGATATGTAAAAATAGACTTCAGTGTTGAAATGTGATATAGACTAATGTCATTAATTTAAGACTCTTGTTTTGGCAGGCGGTAAATCGTCATCTCAGGCTGGAGCAGCAAAACATGGAGGGGTTCGTATAAAATAATATGTTGAATACATTCTAAACTCTCCTATAATGAAAATCTTCTGAGCTGTAAATAATATCTCTGTCTCTCCACAGGTTTCTCACACTGGTTGTGATTATGAGGAGATTACCCACAAACAATTACCCACAAACCCCTCTGATTCTTCTAACACCGTTTATGCCACTGTTCAATTACCCACAAACCCCCCTGATTCTTCTAACACTGTTTACACTACAGTTCAGATAGCCACTGATGACTCTCAGATCTCGATCACATCTGCCAAGGATCTGAATTACAGCGTGGTGAATTTCCACAAGAAAGCAGACTGTCCTGACAGCGTCAGATTGAGGAATAATCAGGATTACAGTGAATACGCGGCTGTCAATCATCTCACTGCCTGAAGAGCCACAGCAGAGGATGCCAATGAACTAAAAGATTTTTGCATTTTTGTTATTTTTGTGGTTTGCCCTTGAGTTTTTGGTCAGTGTTTGATGTAAATAAGTACTGAATATTAAAGCAGAATATGCAGCTGTGATCAGTTAGTTTGGTTATCGTTAAACTACACGTCTGGCCACCAGCGGTTCTTATGAAACTTTTATTAAGTCTCAGTGTATAAAACCTCACATACTTTTACACATGCAGCAACTATTGCTTTTTTCTCAGTGCTCATTTTAAAAGCTTGATAACTTAGAAAAGAAATGTTAATATCTAATATTTAATATACCAAATACGATATGAATGGACTATGGAAAGCTAAAGTGATCCAAAAGCACAACTTCTGTCCTCTGACTGACGTGAAGTGTGAGAGGGAGAAGTTATTTTGATTAAAGATTACCAGAGTACATGAATTAAAAAAAATAATTATGTGCACAGATAAATTGTTTATAATAAATACTGCAATGTTCCAAAAAAAAAAAAAAAAAGAACAGTGAAGTTTGATTTCACAGCTATTGTAATCAATCAGCAATGTGCTTATTTGATCAGCACGGTAACCGCTGCTGTTTGCAAGTGTGTCCTCTAGATGTCAGTGAATTTATAGTCTTTGCAGATTCTAGTCTGAATAACAATTCTAGATCGATATTTTTGTATAAATCTCTCAAGTAATGCTTTGAAAACAAAGTTTAATTTTCACATGTTCATGAGTCTTGCATGTTTATGTGAACGTATTATCATCACTTCTCTTTTATTATTATCTCTCTCTCTCTCAGAGGAAGTGGGTGTCTCTCTCTCACATTCAGCAGTTCATGTTAAACATGTAACCAAGAAAGAAGCACTAAAACTCATCTGACCCGGACGACATACTCTGTGCATTCTATGACGCCAGCCTAAACATCGCATGCAGAGCGCCGTCGCCCGAAGATGGTCCTCGAGCGGATTTCGCTGCCTTTGTGGAGTGGACACTGGCGAATGCCACTCTGGACCCAGTGCCCAGCCCACCATCTCCCTGCTGCACGGTGATAAAGCCCGAGCCCACCGATGATGGAGAGCCCATTACCGCTGCGATCAGTGAACCAGCGCAATGCCGAGCAAAGATCGCCCTGGAAGCAGAGCCCAACCCGTCAGACCAGGTGCGTGAGCCGGCTATAACACCCATCACGAGGGAGAAAGAGTGGTGGTGAGCTGAGTTGTGCCACACCGAAGATGAGAGGGCTCCCGTTTCATAGTAAAGCCCAGAGTGGTCTCCCGTTCCAGAGTGGTCTCCCTTTCCAGAGTTAAGCTCAGAGTGGTCTCCCGTTCCAGAGAGGGCTCCCGTTCCGGAGTTAAGCCCAGAGAGGGCTCCCGTTCCAGAGTTAAGCCCAGAGAGGGTTCCCGTTCCAGAGTTAAGTCCAAAGTGTTCTCCCATTCCAGAGAGGACTCCCATTCCAGAGTTAAGCTCAGAGAGGGCTCCCGTTCCAGAGTTAAGCCCAGAGAGGGCTCCCGTTCCAGAGTTAAGTCCAAAGTGGTCTCCCATTCCAGAGAGGACTCCCATTCCAGAGTTAAGCCCAGAGTGGTCTCCCGTTCCAGAGTGGTCTCCCATTCCAGAGTTAAGCTCAGAGAGGGCTCCCGTTCCAGAGTTAAGCCCAGAGAGGGCTCCCGTTCCAGAGTTAAGTCCAAAGTGGTCTCCCATTCCAGAGAGGACTCCCATTCCAGAGTTAAGTCCAAAGTGGTCTCCCATTCCAGAGAGGACTCCCATTCCAGAGTTAAGCCCAGAGTTGTCTCCCGTTCCAGAGTTAACCCCAAAAAAGGCTCCTGTTCCTGAGTTCAGGCCTGAGAGCCCGGAGGGTCACAAATGCCTGTCCTCCCACCTGCTCCTGCCTCCTCTTCCGCTGTCGTCTGTAAGGCCCTTTGCTTGCCCTCAGCCCACCATCTGTATGATGAGAGCTCCGTGGGTCTGCATCCTCCATCGTCGCCGTGGCTGGAGAATCCCTCACCTCCGCCTCCAGCCTCCTCGGCCCGGACTCCGCCTCAGCCCGTTGACCCAGCGGCTCTCTCGTCCCTCCGGCTCTGCCTTGATCGGGCGTCGACCCGCCATCGCCTCGGGACTCCGCTCCTATGGTTTCACCTCGTCGCTCTGTCCCACCGGCTCCGTTGTGTTCCTTCCTCCCGCCAGCTCCACCTTGGTCCTCATTCACTCCGGCTCCGACGCGGATCTCTGCCTCGGTCGCCAGAGCCCTCAGCTCCACCCTGGCCCCCCAGATCTTCAGCATCCCCCTGGCTCGTTGGCTCTCCATCTCCACCTCAGGCTCCTCCACCACCTACTCCGCCGCCATTGGTTGGCCCCCTGGAGTTGCTCCTCCCTCCGTCGGCTCCACCGTGGGCTGCCGTTATGGCTGTGGCCTGGGTCCAGCTGTGCTCCTCCTGCTCCAAGCCCCTCTTGTCTCCTCCATGGCTCCTCCCTCCTTCATCGCCTCCCTGGTCTCTGTCTGCCGACCCCTCCCCGGGTGTCCGTCCTCCTCTTGAGCCTCCTCCCAAGTTCCCACCCATCCCTCCCTTTGTTGTTCCTCGGCGCGAGGACGCGCCTTCCAGGAGGGGGCGAAATGTTAGGATTGGACTGCCTTCATTGTGTTTTGATCCCTGTGACTCAGTTTCTCCCTCATGTGCCCTTATTTGGTCATTCCTGTCCTCGTTGTCTCATTATTAGTTGATTCCCCACACCTGTCTGTCCCTCGTTAAGTTTAATATATAATGTGTAGTCTGCCTCATGTTTCCTTGTCGGGTCTTAAACGTCATCTCCCAGGGCTACGTGTGTGTTCCTGCCTGTCCTGTGTTCCCATAGGTTTGGAATAATAAAGACTGTTATGATTGTAATTCTCCTACGTTCTCTTCGTTTCTCGCTCCTCACAGTAGCGTTCGTGACAGCTCTGAACTGTATTAGTCTCTGAGAAACTACAGGCTTCAGTTACACAAACTCAAACAAACAGCTTGCAGTTTTGTTTACTGAATGTCTCTGTGTCAGCAAACATGAATTCTGGGTAACTGAATGTGTGAATGACATCATTAACACTTATATTTACCATAAGACAAATGATGCCAAGATCTGAGTGTGTGAAAAAAAAACATCCTTTAGAAATTCTTTTTTTTCATGCTGATGTTCCAGAAACAACTGTAGTACCACCACCACCACCACCATCATCATCATCATCATCATCATCATCACCACCACTGCCTTCATCATCTGCTTCTTCTCTCTCATCAGTCCCATCTCCACTGATCACAAGAATTTCCAAAACATCTTCATATAGTTTGACATCAGCAGGTGCTGAAATACAAACATGTGATTCATGGCGTAGTTTGTGAGGAGCTGTGACACCCCCAGTGGCCAAAAGTTATTACTAAACATTAAAAACATTCAATTTTCTACTCTCAAATAAGTCATGAAATGTAATACTTTGAAATAGTTGATATGTAAAATATATAATTTAATTATTAATAATCAAGTTTGATATTATAGATCTATTTATTGAGATGAATTTGCATTTTGTAGTTTGCAGTTTGTGGTCTATCAAGACAACAGCAGGTGTTTATTGCAAAAGTATTCATACCCCTTCATTTTTTTTCATGGTTTGTTATGATGCAGCCTTATATTAAACTGCTTTAAATTCATTTTTTTTCCACATCAATCTACACTCCGTACACCATAATGGCAAAGCAAAAACAGGTTTGTAACAACTTTGCAAATTTCTTAGAAATAAAGAACTGAAATGATTCCATTGCATTAGTATTCATACCCATTTCTGGGAAGCTTGAAATTTAGCTCAGGAGTAATCATATCTCTTGTAGATATTAAACTGCAGCAAATTAATTTGAATGAGTATGATTTGGAAAGGCAGACACCTATCAGAAAAGGTCTAACAGCTGAAAATGCATATCAGAGCAAAAAACAAGCCCTGAGGTCAAAATAAGTGCCTGTAGAGCTCAGAAAAAGACTTGCAAGGCATAGATCTGGGGAAGAGTTCAGAATTTTTTTTTTCTGCATTGACGTTTCACAGAAGCATGTAGCCTCCATTATCCATAACGGAAGACGCTTGGAACAACTAGGACCCCAACAGTAAAGTGTGCTGGTATCAGCCTCATGCTGTGGAGCTGTTTTTCAGGGACTGAGGGACACTTTAGAGTAGAAGAAAAGCTCAAAGAACCAACATATTGAGATAGCTTTAATTAAAACCCAGTCCAGAGCATTCAGACGGGCAGAAGGTTCACCTTCCAACAGGACAATGACCCTAAGCGCTATTTTATGTAAATAAGTACTGAATATTCCATTAGGATTTATTGGTTTTAACAAGCCACCAATAGAAGGCAACCAATTACCAGTAGAGACCAACATTACATTACAGTTTCCAGTAAAACCAATACAAGCCCCATTATAACCAGTAAAACCATTACTAATTTTGTAATGGCGTGTATTGTTTTTTTTCAGCAGGAATTTATTTATTTATGTTTTCGATATATCCCTAAAATATATCATGAAATATCTTGATTCTCAAATATGTGTAAGTAAATGCATTTTGCACCTTTATAGATTGTTATTTGGTCTATAATGGGCGATGGGCAAAGTAGCCTAATACTGTAATAATTGGAAATCGATAGATCCTCAGAACTTCTCTGCTTTTGTTGAGTCTTCTGTTAGTGGTCTCTCTCTATCTGACCCCCTGGAGGACAAAGTCTCTGTGTTAAATTCTGCTCTCCTCTCTGCTTTGAACTCTTTTGCACCTAGGAAATCTCAATCTGTGTCCTATGTACGCTCTGCTCTTTGGTTTAATGATGAGCTGTGCTCTAAGAAGTCAGCTTGCCGTAAGATGGAGCGTAGGTGGCGTCTCTCTGTCCTGAATGTTCATCACCTAGTTTGGAAGGACCGCTTAAAGGAATATAAAGCTGAGATTGCATCTGTCAGGTCTCAGTACTTCTGCCAGATAATTTTAAATAATCAAAGTAATCCCAGACAATTGTTTCATGTCATTAACAAAATTTTGAAAGGCAACAGTTCTTCCAGCGTACCCATTACGGCTAATTTCTGTGATAGGTTCCTTGATTTTTTTAGTTCTAAGATTGATAAGGCTCGTAGCTATATGAGTACTACTTGTGTTTCGGCTGATTCTGCTCTTAATGCCACTCAATTCTCTGGAGTCCCTCTCTCAAATTTTTCCACACTTGATTTAATTTCTCTGAGCAAAGAAGTTTCACAAATGAAGGCTGCCACCTCCATAGTTGATCCTGTACTGACATGCTTATTTAAAGCATGTTTTACCTGTGTGGGCCCTGTTGTCTTGAGTATTGTTAATGACTCCCTGGGCTCTGGTATTGTGCCAGCATCTTTCAAAATCACTTCGGTCACCCCTGTTCCAAAAAATATGAATTCGGACTTGGACAATTTAAATAATTACCGCCCCATTTCGAATCTCCCTTTTTTAGCCAAAATTTTGGAGCGAATTGTGGGATCTAAATTACATACCCATCTTACACTTTATAATTTTTTGTTTGAGCCTTTTCAATCTGGATTTCGTAAGTTTCATAGCACAGAAACAGCATTAGTGAAGGTCACTAATGATCTGTTACTTGCTGTGGACTCTGGCTGCCTGTCAATTTTGATCCTTCTTGATCTCAGTGCAGCTTTCGACACGGTTGATCATTCTCTTTTACTCTTGCGGTTGGGATCTGTGTTTGGTATTACAGAGACAGCACTGAATTGGTTTAAGTCTTATCTCTCAGACCGTAGGCAGTTTGTCTCCATGGGAGGACACAAGTCTAAAATTGACTCAATCAAATTTGGGGTACCACAGGGAGCACTTTTGAGTCCATTACTCTTCTGTTTGTATATTTTTCCTCTTGGCCATCTTTTGAGATCTTTTGGTCTTAATTATCACTTATATGCGGATGACACACAAGTGTACATTCATTCTAAACCGGGTGACTACCCTGCTGTTGGTTTTTTGGAGCACTGTATCTCTGAGATAAAAATTTGGATGTCTCAAAATTTTCTTTGCCTTAACAATGATAAGACGGAGGTTATGCTTATTGGATCAACACACCAACTTCGTAAAGCTGGCCCTTTAACACTAACTGTAGATGGTTCAATCTTGGAATTTCAAACAAAACTAAAGAACCTGGGGGTGATATTTGACGCACATTTAACATTCGATCCCCATGTTCAGAACACTGTTAAAACGTCATTTTTTTTTTAAATCTGATTTTTTTTTTCTCTCGCAACTTGTTATTGACTTAATAGCAGTTTGCTGTGCAATATGTGCCGATCGGGTGCAGTCGAGTCTGTGTCTTCCCGGCCGGGTTTGGGTCCAACTTTTGAATAATGGTCGGGTCCACGTCGGGTCCGGGTAGTACATTTAAGGTATTTCTTGGGTCTGCACGGGTTTGGGTCCCACTTTCAAATAAAATACGGGTCCGGTTCGGTGCAGCACATTTGCGGGTCTCTTCGGGTTCGGGTACGAATTTTTGGACCCGTGAATACCTCTACTAGATAGGCTACATTTAGTCATTGCATTGTTGTTGTGTTTAGGGCATACGCACCAGCGCATGTGAGCGGAGCGGAGCGTGGGAAATATAGTCAGAGCGCGGAGCGGGTTTTTATCCAAAGACCGGAGCGATCGCTCTTTCTTGCTCCGGTTCTGCTCCGATACCGCTCACACCATGAGTCTAGGGCATGCACAAATCCATCCAGGATTCACCTGGCCTTCAACAATTAACAAATATGTTAACAGATTAGAGCAGGAGTCACGCAACAAACCCGCTCCACGCGCGTGGAATCATAAGCTCAACAGAATCATATGTGATTGGTTATAATGTGCAGTGCTTTAAAAATGTGTGCGTCTCTGGCTCTGTGCTTTTCTTTATATATATATAGTTTACAGAGCAAACTGCACATTTCACCCAAAATTGTTTGCTGTGATATGATTCCAAATTTAGGGGGGCCAAAGGGGGGGCCAAGCTTGTTGACAGGGGTCACTGGCCCCTCCTAAAGGCCCCCTTTAGAACCGCCCCTTCAAAAAGCACAACTTCTTTCCTCTGACTGAGGTGAAGTGTGAGAGGGAGAAGTTATTTTGGTTAAAGATTACCAGAGTACATGAATGAAAAAAAATAATGATGTGCACAGATAAATCGTTAATAGCTGTGAAATCAATCTTCACTGTTCTTTTTTTTTTTTGGAACATTGCAGTATTTATATACTGCAACGTTCCAAAAAAAAAAAAAAAAAAAAGAACAGTGAAGTTTTATTTCTATTGTAATCAATCAGCAATGTGCTTTATTTGATCACCACGGTAACCGCTGCTGTTTACAGTCACTGTCAATTTACAGTCTTTGAGATTCTAGTCTGAATAACAATTCTAGATTGATACTTTTGTATAAATCTCTCAAATAATGCTTTGAAAACAAAGTTAAATTTTCACGTTCACGAGTCTTGCATGTTTATGTGAACGTATTATCATCACTCCTCTTTTATTATGCTCTCTCTCTCAGAGGAAGTGGGCGTCTCTCTCACATTCAGGAGTTCGTGTTAAACATGTAAGCAGGAAAGAAGCACTAAAACTCATCTGAACACACATCAAGAGCTTCAGAAGAACTGAATCTACTAACAACAGAGAATCATTGAATAAGAGAGAAGAATGAAGATCATCTGGACTTTCACTCTGCTGATGATTCCTGGTAAGAATCTGAACTCACAGTAAATCACTAAAAACAGCAGAGACTTTAACTTCAGCTCATGAAACTTTAAAAACAATTGAAAAGATCATCTCTGTTCATTCTCAAATAAATATATTAGCGTTGCGTTAAGATGCTGGTTTGTTGTAGGTGTGTTGAGCTCCATCAGAGTGACAGGATATTTAGGACGAGGAGTCTGGATCAAGTGCAGTTATAATAGAAGATATACAGCAAAAGCAAAGTATTTTTGTAGAGGACAGTTGTGCACAGGCCGGATCAGGACTAATACTAAAAACGAATGGGTTGACTCTGGAAGATTCTCTCTGTATGACGACACAAGAGCAGCAGTTTTCACTGTGAACATCAGAGATCTGAGTGAACGGGATTCTGGGACGTACCACTGTGGAACTGATATTTATGCAAAAATAGATCCCTACACTGAAGTGAATCTGAAGGTTATAACAGGTGAGTAACTGAGACTCTCAAACCCATGATGATCATCAACATCACCACACTCAACACTGACTGAAATTACTGCGGTTCACACGTTCAGCTCATGCTGTCATATTAATAAAATAGTCTTAAACTGTGTCAACAGAAAAGAGATCAGATATATGTTCACTGAGAGCAAAATGACAAATGATAAAAGCCGGAGAAAAATAAAGAACACAGCAATCAAGAGACTGTGTGTGTGTGTGTGTGTGTGTGTGTGTGTGTGTGTGTGTGTGTGTGTGTGTGTACGCGTTTTTGTGAAAAGTCAGGACATAGATGTGTATAATGACGAGGGTATGACAGGTATTACAAGGTGAAGGTGACATCTCAGGACATTGACCCATGTCCCCACTTTTCAAAAGCTTATAAATCACTCAGAATGAGTTTTTTTGGGAGAAAGATGAAATGCAGAGAGTGTCCTGTAAGGGGTAGGTTTAGGTGTAGGGTTGGTGTAGGACAATAGCACATACAGTAAGTACAGTATAAAAACCATTACGCCTATGGGATGTCCCCACTTTTCACAAAAACGAACATGTGTGTGTGTGTGTGTGTGTGAGTGTGTCTGACCGTGGAGCACAAAAGCAGTCATGTGTAGCACAGGTATATTTGTAGCAATATCCAAAAATATAACATTATAGTCAAAGTCCCTGAAGACTACAGTTTGTTCTCTGAGTTTCACCTGAACATCAGAGACGGTGAGCTGCTTTCATTCACTCATGCATTTGTTTCTGTGGTGAACTGATGAATCTGGTTTAATGTGAGCTTGATTTGACTCTCAAACAGCTGATTGTTGTGAGAAGAGCATCAGTCTATCAGCTGCTGCAGGAGGATCTGTGAACATCAGCTGCAAATACCCACAATCCCACAGGGCTGATGTGAAGTTTGTCTGCAGGAGATCTGGATCTGATCTCTGTGCAGAAGAGACGTCTGTGATGAAGAGCAGAAGATGGAGCGCTGCGGGACAGATCCAGCTGTATGATGACAGAGAGCAGCAGCTCCTGACGGGAACCATCAGTCATGTGACTCGACAACATTCAGCTGAATACTGGTGTGGAGTTCAGTCTGATGAAGGACACAAGAGCTTCATCACACGAGTCCTCATCAGCGTTACAGGTACAGATGACTTTCTCACTCATATTAATCAGAATGGCATTAATAATCACAGCTAGCTTCCATTCAGCAGATCACTGTGTGTCTTGAATCATGTTTCTTGAGTGTGCAAAGAAAGTGATCAGTGATGTTTGTAAGAGAACCGACTCTGTTCACACAGGTTTACCAGCAGATTCATTTTAGATGTTTTGTGTGTTTAACAAAGCAAAACCACAAAACACAGTTAAAAAGAGGAAGTTTCCTTATAATTGCTCTTAACTGCACACTGAGTTTGGACAGTGTTTGTGTATTTTATTCTTCATTTCATTCTTTAAATGTCCAGTACCTGCAGATCTGGACTCAGTCTGAAAGCAGCAGCAGTTCGTAGTTTTCTGTTTTGGTGTTACTAGTTCAAGTGTGCTCATCTGGACGCAGTATTAGTGCAGTTTGTAGCACTTCTGTGAGTTATTTTATCAGTCTTGTACTATAGTTAAGAAGCTGTAGTTAAAGATGCTCCTCCAGTAACCTGCTGTGAACTGTGTTATTCTCTGAGAAACTACAGGCTTCAGTTACACAAACTCAAACAAACAGCTTGTTTTCCGAGTGTCTCGGTATCAGCAAACTTGAATTCTGGGTAATGAATGTGTGAATGAGATCAGTATCTGTGTGAAAAAGCAACATTTAGAAATTCATTGTTTTGTTTTATTTGCAGGATTTGCAGAAACATCAACACTACGATCATCAGAGTCCTCATCATCATCATCATATTTCTCATCAGATGAATCTCCACAGCAGAGAATGTGTGTCAGAAACTGATTTATTTTAAAAGAGTCTGAGATGTTCAGTATTCAGAGCAGCAAATGACACTCGTACTGTTTGACCAGATCATATTTACCAAATGGACATTTAATGTCAAAGAAAAATGGCTTCCTCCAGATGATTGTTTGTTCCAATATTTTTTTCCTTTGCTTTCCAGATTGTCACTTGTGTATTTAAAGTGTTAGTTCACCCAGAAATGAAAATTCTGTCATTAATTACTCACCCTCATGTCGTTCCAAACCTGTAAGACCTCCGTTCATCTTCGGAACACAAATTATAATGTTTTTAGGACATTTCAGTTGCATTGCTCTCTATGGAGGGTCAGAAACCTCTCGGATTTCAAAATATCTTAATTTGTGTTCCAAAGATGAACAAAGGTGTTTGGAACAACATGAGGGTGAATAATTAATGACAGAATTTTCATTTCTGGGTGAACTATCCCTTTAAGGCTTTAGACATTATTGTATGATTTTCTGTAAAGCTGCATTGAAATGAAACTGAATGTGAAAAGCGATATGCAAATAAAAATGACTCTTTTAACAACTCTTATATTACTTACATTGATATCTGTCTTTACTGACTGGATCTGAGGTAAAACTTTTTTTTTTTTTTTTTTTGCAAAATACTGTTTTCAAATCAAGTTTCAAACACTGCCAGACAGATAATCATAAACTCACACCATTGATTGAGCCACTATTATTATGTGAAGCTCCCTCAGACTGAACAAATAATTTATACTGCCAAGTTCCAGTGTTTTTTTTTTTTTTTTTTTGCAGACCATGAATGATGGTTTCTCTAAGATTAATGTAGTCTCTCACTTCTATTCTATATGTATACTACCAGAAATCTATTAGTGATCACAATAATCTCTTAAAGGGATACTCCACCCCAAAATGAAAATTTTGTCATTAATCACTTACCCCCATGTTGTTCCAAACCCGTACAAGCTTTGTTTGTCTTCAAACACAATTTAAGATATTTTAGATGAAATCCGGGAGGTTTGTGACTGTCCCATTGACTGCCAAGTAAATAACACTGTCAAGGTGTCACGTGTCGGCCCGTCTGAGTTCCTGTCTTTCCTTATTTGGTTTAGTTCCTGTTCTTGTTAGTTAATTATTGTTCATTGTCCCAACCTGATTTGGATTATGTTGTTTGCTCTTTTGTTCTCTTCCATTTATAAGTCCTCAGTTTTCCCCTTGTCTTTGTCTCGTCTTAATGTCAAATAAATGGAAAAGTGTGTTTATGTTTATTTCGTTCTTTTATTTTATGTTTTCTAAAACCACAAGTCTGTGACAGAAGACGAGACCGACCAAAATATGGAGTTTGCGGAATGTTTCGCCGCCCTAGCCCTCCGGAATCTTCCTTTTTATGATTACGCCTGGGAATTTTGTAAGCTGGCCGCGGCAACGGCGTGGGATGACGCCACCTTGATTAAACTGTTCCGGCTCGGAGCCAATCTCCACCGTCTCGTAGACCTCCTAGACACCACGGGATTGTGTTGGAGAGAGGCTGTTTTTCGGTGTCTGGGAAGCGTCCGGGCCCGAGCCGGAACCAACCCGTCAACCGCAGCTCCCCCTGGTCAGTCGTCATCCCCGGCACTCTCACACCCGCCGCCGTTCGCGGCCACCGCAAACCCGCTGCCATTCGCGGCCACGGCAAGCCCGCCGTCCGTGAGTATGGCAAGCCCACCGACCAAGAGTATGGCAAGCCCGCCGACCGAGAGTATGGCAAGCCCGCCGACCGAGAGTATGGCAAGCCCACCGACCAAGAGTATGGCAAGCCCGCCGCCAAGGAGTATGGCAAGCCTGCTGACAGAGACTCAAGTGCCTGCTCCTCGCAAGTGCCCGTCATTGCCAGCTCCTCACAAGAGCCCTCTTGTGCCTCCGTTGGTCCTGTCCAGCTCGCCTGTGTCTCCGCTGGTTCCGTCCAGCTTTGCGCTTCCAGAGCGCCTCCCAGTGCCTGCGCCACGAATGCGCCTCCCTACCTCCGCGCTTCCAGAGCGCCCCCAAGAGTCTCCACTGGTTCTGTCCAGCTCCGCGCTGCCAGAGCACCCCCAAGAGTCTGCGCTGGTTCCGTCCGCGCTGCCAGAGCGCCGCCAAGAGTCTGCGCTGCCAGAGTGCTGCCAGAGCGCCCTCAAGAATCTCCGCTAGTTTCATCCAGCTCCATGCTGCCAGAGCACTCCCGAGAATCTGCGCTGCCTAAGCGCCCCCTAGAGCCTGTCCCCCCAGAACGCCCACCAGATTCCTTCCAGTGGCGGAAGGGTCCTAATTTCCCCATTAAAATTTTTTTTTTTTGGGGGGGGCTATACCCCTGAGAATCCTGCTCCGTCTTGGGCGCCCAAACTCCCTGCTCCACCATGGCCGCCCGAGTCCCCGGATCCGCAATGGTCACCCAAGCTCCTTGCTCCAACATGGCCTCCCAAGCTCCTTGCTCCGCCATGGCCTCCCAAGCTCCCTGCTCCGCCATGGCCTCCCAAGCTCCCTGCTATGCCATGGCCTCTCAAGCTCCCTGCTCCGCCATGGTTGCCCGAGTCCCCGGATCCGCCATGGCCTCCCAAGCTCCCTGCTCCGCCATGGTCACCCAAGCTCCCGGACCCACCATGGCCGCCTGAGTCCCCTAACCCACCATGGCCTACAAGAGTCTCCAGTTCCGCCCTGGATGCCTCCCCAGTATCCCAGTCCTGCACCGGCTTCTAGGGCGCCCCCCCCCCCCCTCCCCGGTGGTAGTGCTACGGCGCGGGACGCACCTTCCGGCAGGGGGAGATACTGTCACATGTCGGCCCATCTGAGTTCCTTTTTTTCCTTATTTGGTTTAGTTCCTGTTCTTGTTAGTTAATTATCGTTCATTGTCCCCACTTGATTTGGATTATGTTGCTTCTCTTTTGTTCTCTTCCATTTATAAATCCACAGTTTTCCCCTTGTCTTTGTCTCATCTTAACGTCAAATAAATAGAAAAGTGTGTTTATGTTTATTTCGTTCTCCAAGTCTTTTATTTTATGTTTGCTAAAACCACGAGTCCGTGACACAAGGCACAGAAAAGTATAAAAAATCATCATCAAAATGCACAAACCGAATCAGGACTAATACTAAAAACAAATGGGTTGACTCTGGAAGATTCTCTCTGTATGACGACACAAGAGCAGAAGTTTTCACTGTGACCATCAGAGATCTGAGTGAACGGGATTCTGGGACGTACTACTGTGGAAGTGATATTTATGCAAAAATAAATTCATACACTGAAGTGAATCTGAAAGTTTTAACAGGTGCGTAACTGAGACTCTCAAACCCATGATGATCATCAGCATCACCACACTCAACACTGACTGTAATTACTGCGGTTCACAGATGCAATCCTCTAACATATAGTAAATAACGTCTAAGCAACTAAATATTATCTCTTCATGTAATATTTACAATTGTAAGTGATCTTGACTTGAATTCATTAATGCTGCAGCAGATATGTTCAACTTTTAAATGTCCAGATTTGTGTTCATTGAGTGATAAATTGTCTGAGTTTGTGTTCAACAGATGAAAAAATCAGGACCATGTCAGGATATTCAGAAGGAAGCGTTATTATATACAAATATGAGATGCTAGAAGAGAATCCTGATATACATTGAGGAAAAAATTATTTGATCCCCTGCTGTTTTGTATGTTTACCAAATGACAAAGAAATGATCAGTCGATAATTTTAATGGTAGGTTTATTTTAACAGTGAGAAACAGAATAACAACAACAACAAAAAAAAATAAAAAAATAAAAAAAATCCAGAAAAACGCATTTCAAAAAAGTTATGAATTGATTTGCATTTTAATAAGTCAAATAAGTATATGACCCCTTCGCAAAACATGAATTAGTACTTGGTGGCAAAACCCTTGTTGGCAAGCACAGGCCACTCCAGGACCTTAATGTGCTTCTTCTTGAGCCACTCCTTTGTTGCCTTGGCCGTGTGTTTTGGGTCATTGTCATGCTGGAATACCCATCCACGACCCATTTTCAATGCCCTGATGGTACATTGTCCTGTCCCCTTAGCAGAAAAACACCCCCAAAGCATAATGTTTCCACGTCCATGTTTGACGGTGAGGATGGTGTTCTTGGGGTCATAGGCAGCATTCCTCCTCCTCCAAACACGGCAAGTTGAGTTGATGCCAAAGAGCTGGATTTTGGTCTCATCTGACCACAACACTTTCACCCAGTTCTCCTCTGAATCACTGGCAAACTTCAGACGGGCCTTGACCTGGGAATTCCAGGTTTGAATCTTGTATTGAACTGGATTTTTTTTTTTAGTTTCACTAGTCTTTAAAGAAGAAAATAAAAAGACAAAAATTTAAAGTATTAAGTGTGGAAGTGCCAGTGGCTCAGCAGTCTGAGCGATCTAGATGTGCAGTCCAGATCTAGAAGCGCTCTTCATTAACTGTAAGCCGTTCTATTCGCCGCGGGAGTTTTGCTCGTTCATTCTTGTGAGTGTTTACATTCCACCGCAAGCACACGTGAGCTTGGCTTTACAGAATCTCCCTGATCAAATCATAGAGACAGATTAATTCAAGCAGTGACGTTCTACAATGTTGTCTGTTGACGCTGTACGTAATCAATCGCGACAAATCTCCGACAGAGAACTGCTGCCGCATTCTATTTA